>CM036259.1:1871197-2024426 GCA_020698575.1 Bostrychus sinensis | reverse complement strand
AGTCCTGGTTCAGACCTGGTTTAGTCCTGGTTCAGACCTTGTTTAGTCCTGGTTTAGTCCTGGTTTAGACCTGGTTTAGACCTGGTTCAGACCTTGTTTAGTCCTGGTTTAGACCTGGTTTAGTCCTGGTTTAGTCCTGGTTTAGACCTGGTTTAGACCTGGTTCAGACCTGGTTTAGACCTGGTTCAGACCTGGTTCAGACCTGAATAGACCTGGTTCAGACCTGGTTCAGTCCTGGTTTAGTCCTGGTTTAGACCTGGTTTAGACCTGGTTTAGTCCTGGTTTAGACCTGGTTTAGTCCTGGTTTAGACCTGGTTTAGTCCTGGTTTAGACCTGGTTCAGACCTGAATAGACCTGGTTCAGACCTGGTTCAGTCCTGGTTTAGTCCTGGTTTAGTCCTGGTTTAGACCTGGTTTAGACCTGGTTTAGTCCTGGTTTAGACCTGGTTTAGTCCTGGTTTAGACCTGGTTCAGACCTGGTTTAGACCTGGTTTAGACCTGGTTCAGACCTGGTTTAGACCTGGTTCAGACCTGGTTTAGACCTGGTTCAGACCTGGTTCAGACCTGGTTTAGACCTGGTTCAGACCTGGTTTAGTCCTGGTTCAGACCTGGTTTAGTCCTGGTTTCAGACCTGGTTTAGACCTGGTTCAGACCTGGTTTAGTCCTGGTTCAGACCTGGTTTAGACCTGGTTCAGACCTGGTTTAGTCCTGGTTCAGACCTGGTTTAGACCTGGTTCAGACCTGGTTTAGACCTGGTTTAGTCCTGGTTTAGACCTGGTTTAGTCCTGGTTTAGTCCTGGTTTAGACCTGGTTCAGACCTGGTTCAGTCCTGGTTTAGTCCTGGTTTAGACCTGGTTTAGACCTGGTTTAGTCCTGGTTTAGTCCTGGTTTAGACCTGGTTCAGACCTGAATAGACCTGGTTCAGACCTGGTTCAGTCCTGGTTTAGTCCTGGTTTAGTCCTGGTTTAGACCTGGTTTAGACCTGGTTTAGTCCTGGTTTAGACCTGGTTTAGTCCTGGTTTAGTCCAGGTTTAGTCCTGGTTTAGACCTGGTTTAGTCCTGGTTTAGACCTGGTTTAAACCTGGTTTAGTCCTGGTTTAGACCTGGTTTAGTCCTGGTTTAGACCTGGTTCAGACCTGGTTTAGACCTGGTTTAGACCTGGTTCAGACCTGGTTTAGACCTGGTTCAGACCTGGTTTAGACCTGGTTCAGACCTGGTTCAGACCTGGTTTAGACCTGGTTCAGACCTGGTTTAGTCCTGGTTCAGACCTGGTTTAGACCTGGTTCAGACCTGGTTTAGTCCTGGTTCAGACCTGGTTTAGTCCTGGTTTAGTCCTGGTTTAGACCTGGTTCAGACCTGGTTTAGTCCTGGTTCAGACCTGGTTTAGACCTGGTTCAGACCTGGTTTAGACCTGGTTTAGTCCTGGTTTAGACCTGGTTTAGTCCTGGTTTAGTCCTGGTTTAGACCTGGTTCAGACCTGGTTCAGACCTGGTTTAGACCTGGTTTAGACCTGGTTCAGACCTGGTTTAGACCTGGTTCAGACCTGGTTTAGACCTGGTTTAGACCTGGTTTAGACCTGGTTCAGACCTGGTTTAGACCTGGTTTAGACCTGGTTCAGACCTGGTTTAGTCCTGGTTTAGACCTGGTTTAGACCTGGTTTAGTCCTGGTTTAGACCTGGTTTAGTCCTGGTTCAGACCTGGTTTAGACCTGGTTCAGCCCTGGTTTAGACCTGGTTTAGACCTGGTTTAGAGCTGGTTTAGACCTGGTTTAGTCCTGGTTTAGACCTGGTTCAGACCTGGTTCAGTCCTGGTTTAGACCTGGTTTAGACCTGGTTCAGACCTGGTTTAGACCTGGTTCAGACCTGGTTTAGACCTGGTTTAGAGCTGGTTTAGAGCTGGTTTAGACCTGGTTTAGACCTGGTTCAGACCTGGTTCAGTCCTGGTTTAGACCTGGTTTAGACCTGGTTCAGACCTGGTTTAGTCCTGGTTCAGACCTGGTTTAGACCTGGTTTAAACCTGGTTCAGACCTGGTTTAGTCCTGGTTTAGACCTGGTTTAGACCTGGTTTAGACCTGGTTCAGACCTGGTTTAGACCTGGTTTAGACCTGGTTCAGACCTGGTTCAGACCTGGTTCAGTCCTGGTTTAGACCTGGTTTAAACCTGGTTCAGACCTGGTTTAGTCCTGGTTTAGACCTGGTTTAGACCTGGTTTAGACCTGGTTCAGACCTGGTTCAGACCTGGTTCAGACCTGGTTTAGACCTGGTTCAGACCTGGTTCAGTCCTGGTTTAGACCTGGTTCAGACCTGGTTCAGACCTGGTTTAGACCTGGTTTAAACCTGGTTCAGACCTGGTTTAGTCCTGGTTTAGACCTGGTTCAGACCTGGTTTAGACCTGGTTTAGACCTGGTTCAGACCTGGTTTAGACCTGGTTTAGACCTGGTTCAGACCTGGTTTAGACCTGGTTCAGACCTGGTTCAGTCCTGGTTTAGACCTGGTTTAGACCTGGTTCAGACCTGGTTTAGACCTGGTTTAAACCTGGTTCAGACCTGGTTTAGTCCTGGTTTAGACCTGGTTTAGACCTGGTTTAGACCTGGTTTAGACCTGGTTCAGACCTGGTTTAGACCTGGTTTAAACCTGGTTCAGACCTGGTTTAGTCCTGGTTTAGACCTGGTTTAGACCTGGTTTAGACCTGGTTCAGACCTGGTTTAGACCTGGTTTAGTCCTGGTTTAGACCTGGTTTAGACCTGGTTTAGTCCTGGTTTAGACCTGGTTTAGACCTGGTTTAGTCCTGGTTTAGACCTGGTTTAGACCTGGTTTAGACCTGGTTTAGACCTGGTTTAGTCCTGGTTTAGACCTGGTTTAGTCCTGGTTTAGACCTGGTTTAGACCTGGTTTAGTCCTGGTTTAGACCTGGTTTAGACCTGGTTTAGTCCTGGTTCAGACCTGGTTTAGACCTGGTTCAGACCTGGTTTAGACCTGGTTTAGACCTGGTTTAGAGCTGGTTTAGACCTGGTTTAGTCCTGGTTTAGACCTGGTTTAGACCTGGTTTAGACCTGGTTCAGACCTGGTTTAGTCCTGGTTCAGACCTGGTTTAGACCTGGTTCAGACCTGGTTTAGTCCTGGTTCAGACCTGGTTTAGACCTGGTTCAGACCTGGTTTAGACCTGGTTTAGTCCTGGTTTAGACCTGGTTTAGTCCTGGTTTAGTCCTGGTTTAGACCTGGTTCAGACCTGGTTCAGTCCTGGTTTAGTCCTGGTTTAGACCTGGTTTAGACCTGGTTTAGTCCTGGTTTAGTCCTGGTTTAGACCTGGTTCAGACCTGAATAGACCTGGTTCAGACCTGGTTCAGTCCTGGTTTAGTCCTGGTTTAGTCCTGGTTTAGACCTGGTTTAGACCTGGTTTAGTCCTGGTTTAGACCTGGTTTAGTCCTGGTTTAGTCCAGGTTTAGTCCTGGTTTAGACCTGGTTTAGTCCTGGTTTAGACCTGGTTTAAACCTGGTTTAGTCCTGGTTTAGACCTGGTTTAGTCCTGGTTTAGACCTGGTTCAGACCTGGTTTAGACCTGGTTTAGACCTGGTTCAGACCTGGTTTAGACCTGGTTCAGACCTGGTTTAGACCTGGTTCAGACCTGGTTCAGACCTGGTTTAGACCTGGTTCAGACCTGGTTTAGTCCTGGTTCAGACCTGGTTTAGACCTGGTTCAGACCTGGTTTAGTCCTGGTTCAGACCTGGTTTAGTCCTGGTTTAGTCCTGGTTTAGACCTGGTTCAGACCTGGTTTAGTCCTGGTTCAGACCTGGTTTAGACCTGGTTCAGACCTGGTTTAGACCTGGTTTAGTCCTGGTTTAGACCTGGTTCAGACCTGGTTTAGACCTGGTTTAGACCTGGTTCAGACCTGGTTTAGTCCTGGTTTAGACCTGGTTTAGACCTGGTTTAGTCCTGGTTTAGACCTGGTTTAGTCCTGGTTCAGACCTGGTTTAGACCTGGTTCAGCCCTGGTTTAGACCTGGTTTAGACCTGGTTTAGAGCTGGTTTAGACCTGGTTTAGTCCTGGTTTAGACCTGGTTCAGACCTGGTTCAGTCCTGGTTTAGACCTGGTTTAGACCTGGTTCAGACCTGGTTTAGACCTGGTTCAGACCTGGTTCAGACCTGGTTTAGACCTGGTTTAGACCTGGTTCAGACCTGGTTTAGACCTGGTTCAGACCTGGTTTAGACCTGGTTTAGACCTGGTTTAGACCTGGTTCAGACCTGGTTTAGACCTGGTTTAGACCTGGTTCAGACCTGGTTTAGTCCTGGTTTAGACCTGGTTTAGACCTGGTTTAGTCCTGGTTTAGACCTGGTTTAGTCCTGGTTCAGACCTGGTTTAGACCTGGTTCAGCCCTGGTTTAGACCTGGTTTAGACCTGGTTTAGAGCTGGTTTAGACCTGGTTTAGTCCTGGTTTAGACCTGGTTCAGACCTGGTTCAGTCCTGGTTTAGACCTGGTTTAGACCTGGTTCAGACCTGGTTTAGACCTGGTTCAGACCTGGTTTAGACCTGGTTTAGAGCTGGTTTAGAGCTGGTTTAGACCTGGTTTAGACCTGGTTCAGACCTGGTTCAGTCCTGGTTTAGACCTGGTTTAGACCTGGTTCAGACCTGGTTTAGTCCTGGTTCAGACCTGGTTTAGACCTGGTTTAAACCTGGTTCAGACCTGGTTTAGTCCTGGTTTAGACCTGGTTTAGACCTGGTTTAGACCTGGTTCAGACCTGGTTTAGACCTGGTTTAGACCTGGTTCAGACCTGGTTCAGACCTGGTTCAGTCCTGGTTTAGACCTGGTTTAAACCTGGTTCAGACCTGGTTTAGTCCTGGTTTAGACCTGGTTTAGACCTGGTTTAGACCTGGTTCAGACCTGGTTCAGACCTGGTTTAGTCCTGGTTCAGACCTGGTTCAGACCTGGTTTAAACCTGGTTCAGACCTGGTTTAGTCTTGGTTTAGACCTGGTTCAGACCTGGTTTAGACCTGGTTCAGACCTGGTTCAGTCCTGGTTTAGACCTGGTTCAGACCTGGTTCAGACCTGGTTTAGACCTGGTTTAAACCTGGTTCAGACCTGGTTTAGTCCTGGTTTAGACCTGGTTTAGACCTGGTTTAGACCTGGTTCAGACCTGGTTTAGACCTGGTTTAGACCTGGTTCAGACCTGGTTTAGACCTGGTTCAGACCTGGTTCAGTCCTGGTTTAGACCTGGTTTAGACCTGGTTCAGACCTGGTTTAGACCTGGTTTAAACCTGGTTCAGACCTGGTTTAGTCCTGGTTTAGACCTGGTTTAGACCTGGTTTAGACCTGGTTTAGACCTGGTTCAGACCTGGTTTAGACCTGGTTTAAACCTGGTTCAGACCTGGTTTAGTCCTGGTTTAGACCTGGTTTAGACCTGGTTTAGACCTGGTTCAGACCTGGTTTAGACCTGGTTTAGTCCTGGTTTAGACCTGGTTTAGACCTGGTTTAGTCCTGGTTTAGACCTGGTTTAGACCTGGTTTAGTCCTGGTTTAGACCTGGTTTAGACCTGGTTTAGACCTGGTTTAGACCTGGTTTAGTCCTGGTTTAGACCTGGTTTAGTCCTGGTTTAGACCTGGTTTAGACCTGGTTTAGTCCTGGTTTAGACCTGGTTTAGACCTGGTTTAGTCCTGGTTCAGACCTGGTTTAGACCTGGTTCAGACCTGGTTTAGACCTGGTTTAGACCTGGTTTAGAGCTGGTTTAGACCTGGTTTAGTCCTGGTTTAGACCTGGTTCAGACCTGGTTCAGTCCTGGTTTAGACCTGGTTTAGACCTGGTTCAGACCTGGTTTAGACCTGGTTCAGACCTGGTTTAGACCTGGTTTAGACCTGGTTTAGAGCTGGTTTAGACCTGGTTTAGACCTGGTTTAGACCTGGTTCAGACCTGGTTCAGTCCTGGTTTAGACCTGGTTTAGACCTGGTTCAGACCTGGTTTAGTCCTGGTTCAGACCTGGTTTAGACCTGGTTTAAACCTGGTTCAGACCTGGTTTAGTCCTGGTTTAGACCTGGTTTAGACCTGGTTTAGACCAGGTTTAGACCTGGTTTAGTCTTGGTTTAGACCTGGTTCAGACCTGGTTTAGACCTGGTTTAGACCTGGTTTAGAGCTGGTTTAGTCCTGGTTTAGACCTGGTTTAGACCTGGTTCAGACCTGGTTCAGTCCTGGTTTAGACCTGGTTTAGACCTGGTTCAGACCTGGTTTAGACCTGGTTTAAACCTGGTTCAGACCTGGTTTAGTCCTGGTTTAGACCTGGTTTAGACCTGGTTTAGACCTGGTTTAGACCTGGTTTAGACGACTAAAGAAGTGTTTCAGGTGAATAGCGCCCCCTGGTGAATCTCGGTGTCGGCCAAAAGGAGAGGAGACCTTTGTGCAGATACGAGGAGGAGAAAACCACAGTCAAGCCGAGCCAGGGGCCACACAGGGGCCACACAGGTGTCCGTAGAGCTTTAAGGCCTCCATACACCAAGGCGACGATCGCCCGTCTGAAGCCGTCTGAACGGTTCTTCAACGTCGCTCATTTCCGTCCTTTTGATCTGTCAGCGCCGTCAGCCGCCATCGCTCCAGGACAGAGGCCGTCTGACCAGTTTTCTGCCGATTGGCCTCGTTGTTGTTGAATCGTCTTTGGTCTTTGGCACGAAGCGCTCTGATAGGCCTAGCACTACAGCTGCCGCACCAATCAGCTCACGGGAATTTTAGTGGAAGTGACCGAGTGACGAGAGGTGAAAACCGCTGTGGCAGCGTCTTGTCACCATTTTTGCATTTTTCGCAATTCCGTGCGGAAAGTTATCTTCTTCAAGTAACAGAGCAGCGGCACCTAATCCACACAAAACAATGTCCAAACCGGCCATGATCACGCTTCTCAAATGTTCAAACAAACTGAGAACAGTGCAGACCAAGGCGCTACATGCAGATGTACTCCACAAACATTGTGTCACTTCTGTTTATCTTTGTTCACTGGCTAGCGCCATCTGCTGCTTTGGGGGGTAATTACATCACGCGCATGCGCAAGACACGGTCTTTAGGTCGGTTGTGGCTTCGGTGAATGAAGAGGGAAAAAGGTCATGCGACGTCAGGAAACCGGAGGGAACGAGAGGAGACGAGAGGAGACGAACTGTCGCTCCGTCTTATCGGCGGCAGTCTGGGAGTCGCCTTGGTGTATCCAGGCCTTTACTCTTAAATGTAGGGGGCGCTCTGGAGAGAAAAATGCGACCAAAAAAGGAGAAGAAAAAGCTGCACAGTTCCACTTCCAGGTGATTGTCATTTGCCAGGATCCTTCGCAGCTGGACCACTTCGGAGTGATCCAGGTCCTGTTCCAAACGGATAAACCCCCCACGTCCTCCGCAGCTCGTCTCCTCAGTTTGGCTAAAACATGAAGGATGCTCCTGGACACGGCCTCGCCTCGCTGCAAATTGCCCACAATGCACTGCAACCACTTTTATTTGATGCAAACCTAAACACAATATTAAAGATATAATATATTACTACTGTGCCCCACACTGCAGGAAATAACAGAATAAAGAGACACACATTAAAAAGGACATTTTAGGGCTCTGCATCGAGGAAAGTCGTTTTTAAAATAGTTTAATAGTTTTTGCTGTTTCTGATTATTTAATTTGAACTTATTTTGCTATAATTAGATCATTATGTTGATGCACATTTGGTTATAGGGACACATTAGACCTGCTGATAGATGATGATTTTGTTTAATATGACATCTTTTCAAAGTATTCTTGTAAGATCTATTTTTTTAATCACCACTAAAATGCTGCTACATGAGGACACGCGACAAAAACACGTTCACGTTCTGCTGCCTGACTCCTTTCCACTCATAAAGAAGTTATTTTTTATTATAGCTCCGTGTTTTTAATGCGCAGTATTTGATCATGTGACACACTCCGGAGCCTGTTCCAAAAGCGCTCAGATGCGGCGTTAGCGGGACACTCGGCTTTGTTTCGGAGGAGCCGACTCTGGAGGAAGGATCCTGGCGAAGGAGAAACACCTCTAGTGTTACTTTAACAGTGTTTACAACAGCAGCACTTCTCCAACCCGCCACACTCAGAGGCAGTAATCCTCACAGCTGCTTACTTCACCTCTGTGTTTTTGACCAGAATGTGCCAAACCTGATTATTCCTATGACAGATTTGAGAATACTTTTAATTTTTGTGGATTATTTTGATTTTTCTGTTGAAATGAAGGCTTTATGTTTGTACCTTTTCACTTTTTCACACTGAGATTGGATTATGTTTAAAAAAAAGCTGAAGGTTAAGTTCATTATGAGGTTTAAAAATTTAAAACCATATTTTTTGTTTGTGAAGAAAAACGTTTCATTTTCAGTTTTAATCTTTGCCCGACTTTAAACAAATCAATAAAGACACTTTGAGTTTGTTCATGTTGTGGTTATTTTTAAAATCTCTTTTTTTTTTTTCTGGTCTATGTTTGGTCCTGACTTAGTCCTGGTTTAGTCCTCGATTTGGTCCTGGTTTAGTCCTGGTTTAGACCTGGTTTAGACCTGGTTTAGACCTGGTTTAGTCCTGGTTTAGTCCTGGTTTAGTCCTGGTTTAGACCTGGTTTAGACCTGGTTTAGTCCTGGTTTAGTCCTGGTTTTAGACCTGGTTTAGTCCTGGTTTAGTCCTGGTTTAGTTCTTTTAGTTCATGTCCAGTCTAGTCTTTTTTTTTTTTTTTAGATTTATCACACTTTTGTTCTGGATTTAGTCTCTATTTAAGTCTTGGTTAAGTCCTGGTCTTAGTTCTGATGTAAAAGGTTTAATCCTGGTTTTAGTTTTGTGTTTTTTATGTTTAGAGTTAGAGCCTGGATTCCTGAATTTAGCCACAACTTAAATCTTGGTTTAAACTTATTTAGTTCCTGATTTAGTTCCTGGTTTAGTTCCTTTTTTTCTCTTCTTCTTCTTCTTTTTGTGAAGTGAAAGTGAGCGCGCTGCTTGACGACAGCGTGAAGAGGAGACGCAGGTTTCTGAGCGCCAGGTAACAAAGCTGTTCATTTTATTCTTTCACGACTCCAAACCTCAGCTCCTCAGTTTATCTTCGACTTCTGACGCGAAAACGTCCTCCAGAAACAACAGGACGGGACTTACGCAGTCTCTGCTCCGCGTGAGCTCCGTGTGTCTCAGCTTCAGTCTTTGTCCTTTTGTCTTTCACTTTTCTGTCCTCGTCGTCTCTGGCGCTGCGGTCTCGTTACAAATCCAGTTTCACACGGAATTATCTTTTTATTTCCATTAGTTTTTGTTTTTCGAAATGAAAACTAAATAAAAAGTAATCAATGAGGACTAAAACTAAAGTAAATGCTCTGACATTTTCGTGAACAAATAAAAATGAAACTGATCAGACGGGACGAGCCGAGACAATCCTAAAGCAGTGATGCTCATTGCGTCCTGGGGCCCTCCAGGGGTCTCATCTATAAAGCCTGCGTACGCAGCTCTCTGCGCCAAAGGTGGAACACAACTAGAAAAACAACTGGACATGAAACCTTGCGTATCCCTCCGCCAGCGCTCACTCGTGCGTGCGCACATTTTGGAGACACAGCAGTAAGGCACTGCGCTCAAGCCGCGTTTGTTTGTCCTGGTCAAGTGAGCCGCTCCTACATTTTCAGTGCTTTTTGTGTAATTGTACTTCAAAGTACCTAGTAATGCACAGTACACAGTAAAAGTACTTGAAGCTCTCAGTGGTAGTAGTACTGAATGTACTTATTAGGTATAAGCAGGTTTCATTGTGTACTTTTTAGAGTTTTTGTTTTTATATTCAATCTCAAATACAGTATGATACAGTACATATGAGTTTAATTTGAGTCATTACTAACTTCATGAAAAAAGTATTTCATGATGAAAGTAGTAGCAGAGGTAATGGAGGTAGAAGTACACAGCACAGTCAGTCATTTCTTAGGCTCATAGAGAAATAGATGCGATATAATTCCACCTTAAACACTCAGCAGATTTAGTTTGGTAATAATTCATACAAAATATCCATTACATAATAAATGGATATTTTGTTAAATTAGTGAAAAAGTTGTGTAAATGTGCTTCTAAACCAGGGGTCACCAACTAAAATTCACCGAGGTCCAATTGGTGAAAATTTTCTCGCGCGAAGGTCCGGAGCATCACAGTGTTGATTTGTACCTCAAAAATAAATAAATAAAATCATTGTAGTCACATCAGTGTCTACATTATGGCAATAGCATTTTGCTAACATAAGCATTAGTTTAAAACTAGGGGATATCAAATAATTAAATAAAAAAGTTTTTTTTTTCTTGTTAATCAAATACAGTTAAAAAAAATCAAACAAAATGCTTTTATAATGGTCCTTGGCTCAGAACACAGGAGACACAGGAGTTTAGAGCTGACCTCTGTTCCTTTCTACATCTGTCTCTCTCATTTCTCCGCTGTCTGTCTCACAGTCACCGCTCCATATGTTTCCAAATCCTCAGATCTGATTGGTTGATAGCATCACACGCAAGATTTTCTGTCTGCTTTTACGCAGGAGACGATTCACCCATTAAAACTAAAGTGGAACGTACTGCGCCTCAAACACAGGTTTCCTCTTAATTCTCTGGTGAATATGAGGCAGCTCTGTCCTCTGTGGGACAGAGGGACACCGAGAGGAGAGGGGTGAGCTGTGGGACAGAGGGACACCGAGAGCAGAGGGGTGAGCTGTGGGACAGAGGGACACCGAGAGGAGAGGGGTGAGCTGTGGGACAGAGAGACACCGAGAGGAGAGGGGTGAGCTGTGGGACAGAGGGACAGACACCGAGAGGAGAGGGGTGAGCTGTGGGACAGAGAGACACCGAGAGGAGAGGGGTGAGCTGTGGGACAGAGGGACAGACACCGAGAGCAGAGGGGTGAGCTGTGGGACAGAGGGACACCGAGAGGAGAGGGGTGAGCCGTGGGACAGAGGGACACCGAGAGGAGAGGGGTGAGCTGTGGGACAGAGGGACACCGAGAGGAGAGGGGTGAGCCGTGGGACAGAGAGACACCGAGAGGAGAGGGGTGAGCTGTGGGACAGAGAGACACCGAGAGCAGAGGGGTGAGCTGTGGGACAGAGGGACACCGAGAGGAGAGGGGTGAGCTGTGGGACAGAGGGACACCGAGAGGAGAGGGGTGAGCTGTGGGACAGAGGGACAGACACCGAGAGGAGAGGGGTGAGCTGTGGGACAGAGGGACACCGAGAGGAGAGGGGTGAGCCTCGACAGAGAGACACCGAGAGCAGAGGGGTGAGCTGTGGGACAGAGGGACACCGAGAGGAGAGGGGTGAGCTGTGGGACAGAGAGACACCGAGAGCAGAGGGGTGAGCTGTGGGACAGAGGGACACCGAGAGGAGAGGGGTGAGCTGTGGGACAGAGAGACACCGAGAGCAGAGGGGTGAGCTGTGGGACAGAGAGACACCGAGAGGAGAGGGGTGAGCTGTGGGACAGAAGGACTCTCTCGCTGCTCAGTAAAAACCAAACTTAAGTGTGTTGTAAAGGGAACAGTCCTGTCCCTCCGCACTCAGTCTGGACCTACTCCTCTCATTTTGTTGGACAGTAACAGAAAACACAGCTGAGTTAACCCCGCACTGTTCATGTTAAAGTTTTAAAGCACCAGGATACGATGCTGTTGACGCGCCGCTGCTCCCGGGGAGTGAACAGGCTGAACGGGTTCGGGTCCGCGGAGTGGGACAGAGGTTCGGGTCCGGATGGGAGGGCATCTGGGTCCGGATTCGGACCGCGGTCCGCCTGTTAATGACCTCTGTTCTAAACTCTCGCTGTTCTCGAGTGTGTCGCTCCCCCGGCAGCAGCACGACAACTGCCGTAAAGAATGCTATATTAGCGCACTCAAAATTTAGGAGCGGCTCACTTGACCACGGAAAAACAAACGCCGGCTTGACCGCAGCACAAAGGCGACCCTCACGGTGAGCTGCTGAAGTGAAGCAGGTCTGACAAATCCATGCCATAAAAAATAAAAACTAAGGATTTGATTCAGGCATCGTTGTTTAAACAAGCAGTGAGTAAAAGTGTGGGAAGGCCATTTGATTTTTCATAACTTCACTCATGCTCTTCAGTATTCTTGACAATGAAGCAGTTCGTAGCCGTGCACGCTCGTGCACGTTCACAGGGCGCTGTGCGCTGGCTCCGTCAATGTCTGCGGTGTGAACAACAGCAGAGGTGATCTCTGATGAATCCGTGACTGAGTTTATGAAACAATGATGGACCTGAGCAGAAACATCTCCTACAGACTCAGTGTTTGATTTAAGACGTGAATGTGAAATGGAGACCTAGTGTTTTGTCTTTATTTTAGTTTTCACGGTGTCCCAAGATGCTTTCAATTGTTCTGAGACCTTTGTGGAAGAAATAAATGTGAAGTCCTTTTTTGAGCAGACCAGAGTAGCTACAGGCGCCACTGGAAGTACGATCAATAGTTGAATTTTTGTTTAAAAATAGGAATTGCTCATGTTAATATCTCATCTAATGTTCCAATAAAATGTTCAGAATTCCCTGTTATTTTAAATCACTTATTTTAAAAAACTACAAGGCCCATGGTAAATGGACTAAAAACCTTTTAAACTGATGTTGTTAGCAAATGTGCAGCACTGTACTTCATGAAAAACTTACATGAAACAGCATTTGTCTGTAACACGGTTGACAAAATGATCAATCAAACACTTTTTAATAAAATAATTAAAAAGTCTTGTAATTTTAAGTGTGGCAAATAAATATTTGTGCACCCCAAGGTTTTTTTTAAACGTATAGTTAATTTATCAAAAAATAATATTGATTTTCTCGCTTCTGATTGAAGTCAAATGTACCCTAAATTATAAAATGAGCCAACTACTAATACTACTGCTAATATTAATACTATTATTACTACTACTTCAACTACTACTACTACATACAGGAGCTTGTATGGTGAGTGTAAACTACTTTAATATCTTTTTCTTCTTCCCAGTAGAATTAAAAGCCCTTCGTTGGAACAGGAGCAGAGAAACCAGTTTGAAGATAAATAAAGACGATGAAGGACACGGAGGACGAGGGGTGAGTGAAATCTGAGACCTCAATCTGTTGTTCTGCAGAGAACGCTTGGATTAGGAGTCTGTCGCCCCCTGCTGGCAGCGCTGGGGACTGGACAGAGCATACAATGGCTATTTAGCACAGCTGTTAGCGACATGATGCTAACAGATAGATTTCTGAGCTGATGCTTCGTAGTGACGGAGGTTTAAATAACTAAATATTGAAGATTATCGCCTAGCTTTGGATTTGTATTTTGCCTTAACGCCAGACAAGAGTGTACACTTACTACACGGATTTGCAGCCCTCATCGGTCTAAGTGGGATTTAGCCGTAACAACTTAGTTAAAAATCCCTAACAGGCGATGTCTGCCTGAAGTCTGGAGCCCATGGACCTCACCAAACTCTGGGTTTCCTCCTCTGTGATGCTCTGAGGCCTTTACTGCTGCTGTCTTCAGTCGTTGCTTGGTTGTGTCTCTTTCTGCCTTAAGTTTAGTCTTAAACAAGTTAAATGCAGCTCAGTTAGGTTGAGATCTGGTGACTGACTCAGCCATTACAGAATATTTCACTTATTGCCTTAAAAAACTCCTGGGTTGGATTTGCAGTTTGTTTTGGGTCATTGTCCATCTGTGCTGTGGCTTTTGTCTGAATCTGAGCAGAAAGTTTCTCCCTCTGCTTCAGAATCCATCCTCTGCTTCTGTCTCTGTCACATCATCAGGAAACTCCACAGACCCAGGGCCAGAGGAAGTTCTGCAGCTCATCACTGCTCCACCAGCTTTTACACAACATGTACAGGTCTGAGTCTGGTCCAGGTCTGAGTCTGGTCCAGGTCTGAGTCTGGTCCAGGTCTGAGTCTGGTCCAGGTCTGAGTCTGGTCCAGGTCTGAGTCTGGTCCAGGTCTGAGTCTGGTCCAGGTCTGAGTCTGGTCCAGGTCTGAGTCTGGTCCAGGTCTGAGTCTGGTCCAGGTCTGAGTGTGGTCCAGGTCTGAGTGTGGTCCAGGTCTGAGTCTGGTCCAGGTCTGAGTCTGGTCCAGGTCTGGTCCAGGTCTGAGTCTGGTCCAGGTCTGAGTGTGGTCCAGGTCTGAGCCTGGTCCAGGTCTGAGTCTGGTCCAGGTCTGAGTCTGGTCCAGGTCTGAGACTGGTCCAGGTCTGAGTCTGGTCCAGGTCTGAGTCTGGTCCAGGTCTGAGTCTGGTCCAGGTCTGAGTGTGGTCCAGGTCTGAGTCTGGTCCAGGTCTGAGTGTGGTCCAGGTCTGAGTCTGGTCCAGGTCTGAGTCTGGTCCAGGTCTGAGTCTGGTCCAGGTCTGAGTCTGGTCCAGGTCTGGGTTCTTTCTGTTGTTGAGATGAAGTCTGCAGCTTGTGGTGAACTCTGTATTTTCTCTCCTGAAGTCTTCTGGTTCTGGTGGACCTAGACTCTGATAGACCTACTTCCTGGAGAGTGTCCTACTCTAAGGTGGATGTTGTGAAGGGTTTTTCTCTCCAGTCTAAGGATGGTCTGGTTCACTTCCATTGAGAGACTGTATGTTGTGATTTCACAGAAAACGCTTTCAAATACAAATGTAACATCTGGAATCAGGTCCAGACCTTTTACCTGCTCAGTTTATGATGGATTACTGAGGGAAAGCTCCATGAAAAAGCTTTTGGTCACTTGTGTCTGTAGAGAGGGAGGAGGAAGTGTCTGGGGAGAGTGAAACAGTATGAGGCTGATGGTGCATGTGTTTGTTTGTTCCACAGAGTGGAGAGTGGCTCTGAAGACCTCCTGCCTCAGTTTGGTTGGAGTCCTTCATCATTTCATCCATACTCTCCCATGTCTCCCATGATCCATGTCTCTACATCTTCAGCATCATCTCACATCTCGTTAAGACGAGGAAGGAAATCACCACTGGATCCAGGTTTTTTATTATTATTATTATTATTATTATTATTATTATTATTATTATTATTATTATTATTTAATCTTTATTTTGAAACATTGAGAATTTTACAACAGTTGCATTGACATTGCCTCATGGTCACAGAACCAGTCTGTAACCAATGATACATTTCACCATTCTCATCTTTTCCATTTTTAATTTTTTTTTATAAACCTATTAGTAAACTATTAGTAAACTAAGAATGTAAAAACAAGGGATGCAATAAAGAACATACGTTGTTAGAATATAACCAAGAGACAACTGAGTAAGTCTTGCATCTGACAAATGTACAGATAGAATAAAAAACATGAATTTGCTAATACGTTGCTAACATTCACTACAGTAGTTGTTGTGTTCGACTGACATACAATATCCATTCTAACCACAGGTTTGAACATTTGTTCCTCTGCAGACAGAGTGAGAATGTTAACCTTTCCATCTGATAAATTTCATTTACAACCTCTACTCATTTCTCCAAACTGGGCAGATTAGGGAGACGCCAGAGCCTGGTGACAGTTTTTTTGCAAGCAGTTATTAAAATTCTGTACAAATATCTGTCCTCAGATGGAAATTCACTCTTACCCAAAATAAGAGCAGTAAATTCAAAAGGGATTGCAGCACACAATCTGACATTACACAAAAACAAATAATGCACCAAAGTCAATCTTCTCACTGATTACTGAGATAAGTTAGCCCAGTCAAACTGATAATGGTAAAAGTTAAATTTGTTTTTATAATTTAGAGTTACAGTGTATTTCTCATAAAAACGGTCAGTCATACCTGTCAAAAACTGGCATCTTAAGGGTTAATTATTAGTGGTGATTAATAAAATCATTATAGAAATCAATTAAGAACCCCCTCATGAAAAAAAAGAAAAATATTATTTTTATTTCAGTTTAAATTTCAAATCACAAATCTTGTAGTTAACAGTACAAACATAACTCTTTTAAAGCAGGACATAAGGGATATCTTGCTTCCTCGTCCTTTAATTTCAGAAACAAATTCAGATGGGACCTTTTGAGAGATCAGAGTGGCTACGCCCCTCCTGTGACCTGATTTATCAGATGAATAGTAAACTTTGGAAAAACCCATTCTTTTCAATTTTTCATGTTCAGTAGAATTAAGATGCGTTTCCTGCAACATAACAATTTGTACTTTTTCTTTTCTCAGTTTGGACAATATCTTATTTCTTTTGGTCAGATTTAGTGCCCTGTTTACATTATACAATACTAGTTTCATATTATTTCTCTCAGTCATTGTTTAATGAGTTTATAACAGAAGGCCTCTCAGTACAATACACCTGAACATAATGCATCCCTATAACAAAAACAACATGAACCAAACAGAAAGACAGTAAAGTCCTTAACAAAATTATATGAACCAGAGTAACATTTCTTTGCAGAACGTGTGCTTCCAGAACAGAGGCTCCAATGAACTGAATGTTTCCTGGGCTCGGGATGTTAGAGCACCTGTCAGGGGAAAACCTGCTCGCCTCGCAGAGTAGGGCCCACTGAGATGACTGCGTTGAGATGTTAACCATTAACAGTGTCCATGTTCTGACAGATTCAACTAGAGTTAAAGTCAGGAGTAGAACCGGTGCATAATTGAATCCTAGTAGGACAGCTTTGTCTTTTACCTCAACCTAAGCACAAAGGCCACAGTTTGCCGCATGTTCATCGGAGTGTTCACTCATCTGTAGGAGAATGTCGTCTATATTCCTGTAGTTTTTCCTTAAACCGCCGCCGAGAGTCCTCGTTACCTTGAGAGAGCGCGCCGCTCGGTCCAGGCACTGCCGTGTTTTGGTCCCAGGCCATTTGCCACGATGAAAGCGGCTGTAGCTCCCGTTGATACGGTCGACAGGAGGTGAGATGACGGTGACCAGGAATCCCTGCGATGACATGTCCGATGTCCTCCGCTGTGTTCTGGTACAGGCGGGTGCCTTCTTCATAGAACACTCGTAGTTTTGCAGGATATGGAGTCTGGAACTTAATTTTCTTCTTCAGCATTTTCTTTACTTGGCTGTACTCGGCGCGTTTCTTACTCAGGGGATAATCGTGATCCATGTAGAAGCGGTCATTGTTGTACAAATCTTGTTTCTTCTGCCAAGCTCTGTGGATGACTCTGACTTTGAATCTGAAGCTCACAAACTTGACAATGATAGAGCGAGGCTTTGACTGTGGGTCGGCGGGTTTGGGTGCTAACGCTCTGTGGGCTCTTTCAGGTTTAACTTTAACATCATGTGGAAAGTCTAAAAGTCTCATAGCAGTTTTTCCAAGAAGCCCATGATGTTATTACCTTCAGCGTCTTCGGGGATGCCATAAATCCTTTTGTTTTCTCTGCGAGCGCAGCCCTCTTGGTCTGTGAGCTTAGCCTCCTTGCTGTCCTGTCGCTGTAAGAGCCGCTTCAGTAGCGTTCGTTGACGCCGCCTGCATAACTGTTTCCACCTCGACAATTCGACCTTCAGCTTCATCCAGTCTATCATTTGTTCTGTGCAACTCTGAATGTCGGAGAGTTGTTGTTTATTATCGTGCCTAAAATCTCAGCTCCATGAGTGTGTTTCTCAAGCAAGCTTCCCCCGTTCCTTCCTCCTCCTCGTGGACAGAGCAGCAACTCCTGCTGTCCTGTTTTTCTTTTATTTATCATTGTGCCCGTTGTTTTTCTCCTTCTTGTACCAACCCTGGGTTCCATCTTGATTAAGTGTCAAATAAAATTAATTCCCAGTAGTTTCAGGGTGGTTTTTTAGAATACTGTTGGAGAGCACTAAAGTTAAGCACACATCTTAGTCACAACCCGGAAGCCACTCCCCTATTATTATTATTATTATTATTATTATTATTTCACAAATATTAATAATATAATTGTGTTTTTGTAGCTGCTCGTCAGGCTTTAGAGGAACATAAGCTCAGTCTGAGGAGGAGATCTGAGACTGAAGCTGGAACCAAGGTTTACTCCGACCTCTACATCTCCTTCAGCGACGAGCTGCGACACTTCCCGCTCAAACTCAGCGACATTTTTAAAGAAAAGGTTAGTGACTACTCTCTGTATTGTCTGGGGAGAGGGAGGAGCTGGAGGAGGAAGTGTCTGGGGAGAGGGAGGAGCTGGAGGAGGAAGTGTCTGGGGAGAGGGAGGAGGTGTACAGCAGTGAGGTTTCACCGTCAGATCTCCAAATAAATGCACTAACTCAGTAGATGTGTTGCTGCTGAATGTTTCTTTTCACTCAAATAAGAAACACATTTGGTAAAACAAAAAGTAGAACTTTCATTTATTAATATTATGTGATTGTTTTATATTTCCATTGAGGGAAGAAAACTAAATAGAAGAAAACCAATGAGGCAGGTGACTGTCAGACCCTGATCCCCCCCATTCCAGATGAACAATATGAGCTGAGCTGCCTTTCAGTAGAGATACTTTCAGTGGTGTAGTGTTTAGTTATCAATCAGACAACTAATTATTATTATCTCTGGCTCTTCTATAAACAGAGAGAGGAGATGACCTGACACAGTGGTGTCTGTTTTTTACACATTTTCTCCTTTAATATGAATATTCACATTTTCCTTTTGTAGAAGCCTGATAGACGCCCCATATTTCTGTACTGGGATCAGAAACCCATCAGAGTGGTGCTGACCTGCGGCGTGGCTGGAGTGGGGAAGACCTTCTCAGTTCTGAAGTTCAGTCTGGACTGGGCCCAGGGCTTAGAGAACCAGGAGGTGGACCTGGTGGTGCCGCTGTCGTTCAGAGAGCTGAACCTGGTCAGAGAGGAGCGCTACAGTCTGCTGACGCTGATACATGTGTTCCATCCACCGCTACAGAAGCTCACAGCTCAGACTCTGGCCCAGAGGAAACTCCTGTTCATCTTCGACGGCCTCGACGAGAGCAGACTCACTCTGGACTTCACCTGTGAGGACATCTCTGAGGTCACACAGAGGTCAGAGGTCAACGTGCTGCTGGTAAACCTCATCAGAGGCACTCTGCTTCCTTCTGCCCTTATATGGATCACCTCCGGACCAGCAGCAGCCAATCAGATCCCTGCACAGTTTGTGCACAGAGTCACAGAGATCCAGGGCTTTATTACTGATACTTTAAGAGAGAATTACTTCAGGAAGAGGTTCACAGATGAAGAGCAGTGTGACAGAGTCCTGTCCCACATCAGGACGTCCCGCAGCCTCCACATCATGAGTCAGATCCCAGTCTTCTGCTGGATCACAGCCACGGTCCTGGACCACATGTTGAGAACCGATCAGAGAGGCCCCCTGCCCCAGACCCTCACAGACATGTACGCTCACTTCCTGTTAGTGCAGACTCAGAGGAAGAGGAAGTACAGACAGGAGACCAGTGGTCCAGGTCTGACTCAGGCCGACTGTGAGGTCCTCCTGAAGCTGGGGAGACTCGCCTTTGAACATCTGCAGGAAGGAAGCATCATGTTCTACCAAGAAGACCTGGAGCAGGTTGGTTTGGACCTGACTGACGCCTCGGTCTACTCAGGAATTTGTTCAGAGATCTTCAAACGAGAGCATGTTATCAACAAATCTGTCTACAGCTTCATCCATCTGAGTGTCCAGGAGTTTCTGGCTGCAGTTTACATGCACCACTGCTTTAACAACGGCGACACAGAAGTTATAAACAATTTTTTAGAAGATAAGGCAGCTCAAGAGTCTACCATGAGTCTTGATGAAGTCCTCAAAAAATCACTGGAAAAATCTCAGCAAAGTCCAAACGTCCTGGACCTGTTTGTGCGCTTCCTTCACGGTCTCTCCCTCGAGTCCAACCAGAGAGTTTTGGAGCATCTTCTAGGTCCAAACAAAACCAATCAAGAGACGATCCAAAAAGTGCTAGACAACCTGAAGATGGTGACCACAAGCCCAGTCTCACCCTCTAAGATCATCAGCGCCTTCCACTGTCTGAGCGAGATGAACGATGCCTCAGTTCATCAGAGGATCCTGGACTTCCTGAAGTCAGGGGAAAGGTCAGAGCCTCTGTCTGAGATCCAGTGCTCGTCTCTGGCCTACATGCTGCAGATGTCTGAGGAGCTCCTAGAGGAGCTGGACCTGACACACTTCTCCATATCACCTGAAGGACAACTGAAAATGATTCCAGTTGTGAGGAACTGCAGAAAGGCTCGGTGTGTGATGTTCAGCAGTAGCTCAGTAGGTAGAGCTCTTCACTTACTGATTATTATTTTTATTGTTTAGATTTTCATCCTGCTCGGTGTCAGAGACTCACTGTGAAATCTTGGCGTCGGCGCTGAAGTCTGACCCCAGTCATCTGACAGAACTGGACCTGAGCTACAACTACACTCTGGGGGATTCTGGGGTAAATGCTCTGTGCGAGGGGTTACGGAGTCCACACTGCAAACTGGAAACACTCAGGTCTGATGCTCCTCAATATTCACATTTTTATTCATTCAGAAATATCCTTATCGGCATGAGTCGCTTTAGTATTTTAGAGACTGTGCTAAGTGCATCTAATTTTTAAATTAAGCTTCCTGGTGATTTTAAGCCTTGATCACTTTTAAATTTTGGTTTTAAATTTTATTAAATCTGGGTCCACATGAAACTAAAGTGGGTGTAATTTAAACCAGGTTTTTGCCACTAAGAGATTTTAAGCTACATATTTATCTATATAGTTTTAAAGAAATGGTTTAAGTGTTAAATGGTATTGGAATAGTTATAGAGTTGTTGTGTGGGCACCACATATGAATGATTCTGTATATAATACTGTACGCTGACCTGCTCGTGTCCACTCTCATTCAACTCTGTTTAATATTTGACTCTAACTCCAACCTGTCCAGGGACGACAGGAATTAGCATATTTTCTTTTTTTCTATATTTTCATATTTTTCACTCATTGTAGTTGTTCCTTTTTATAACGCTTTACTTGGGTTCCAGAGAGAAGTCCAAGCAAAGAGTTCTGTTTTTTCCTGAATCTTTTGTTTTCATTTCTCACCTAGAGCTCATGAATAATGTACAGTAATTGTGACCTTGAATTTTGCCATTATGTGCGTTTTAGATCCTTTAGTTCATGGCAAATTTTCAGGATTGTTACCCTGAATGTGCAGAGAACTTTTGGGGACGTCACAACAGCGAGCTTGTTTAACACACCTCTGGTTATTTCTTCAACCTTCCTCCTCTGTTTTTTACAGTGACATGTTTAAAACACAAAGCCCCAGGCCCTCTCCTTCTGCATGTTGTCCTTGTAAAATGGCTTTGTGCAGTAAATTAGTTTATATTTTTACCCCTCAAGAATTAAGAATGAATTATTGGTGGCACAGTGGTTAGCGCTCCCGCCTCACAGCAGGAAAGGTTGCAGGTTTGAGTCCCAGGCTGTGTGGGGCCTTTCTGTGTGGAGTCTGTGTAGGTTTCCCCTCGCACTATAAACATGTGGGTCAGGTTGGCGGTGGCTCAGGAGTAACCTCCATCTGACCATCTATATACTGTATATAACATATAATGATAAATAAAGCACTTTACTTTAACTTCTCCATGCTCCATGTTTACATTACCACTGTCTCACTGAGCTTTTATTTTGAAAGTGTAAGGTCTTAAATAAATAAATGTGATGTGCTTTCTGTTTAGCCTGAGCTGGTGCAGTTTGTCAGATGCTGGATGTTCTGCTCTGGCCTCAGCTCTGAAGTCTAACCCCTCACATCTGAGAAAACTGGATTTGAGCTGGAACAAGAACCTAAAGGACTCAGGAGTAAAGGCTCTGAGTGAATATCTACAGAGTCTGGACTGTGGGCTCCAGATTCTGAGGTCAGTCAAACACTTACAGCTCTGGAGAACATCTGCTGTTTCTAATGTTTTATGGTGAACTGAATCCTTGGCCTTGTTATTAACATTAGTGACAATAATCTTCTAATTCCAATTAGGACTTAATCAGGTCTAAACTAGGCCTAAGTGAGGACTAAACCACAACTAAACTATATCTAAACCATGTCTAAACAAGGACTAGATCATGTCTAAACCAGGTGGAAATACTAAATACTGCTTTGCTGGGACTGAAGTTGAGAGTCTTGTGGTTTTCCTTCAGGCTGAAATGGTGCGGTCTGTCAGAGGAGGAGGGCTGCTCTGCTCTGGCCTCAGCTCTGAAGTCCAGCTCCTCCAACCTGAGAGAACTGGATTTAAGCTACAATGACCTGAAGGAATCTGCTGTGAGGGCCCTGAGCTCCGGACTCAAGAGTCCTCTCTGCAAACTGGAGATCCTCAGGTCAGTGTTTCATATTGTCATTTGCACGTTTAAGTTTAAAAAAACAAACATAATGTAATCAAAGATAATGGCATCACAGTTAAATTTTTTTTAATTTATTGAGGTTTTTATCAGAAAAGTACAGGCTTTAAACACTCACACATCAAACACAGCACAACAATACTACAGTACATAGTACACTGCAAATTACAAAATAATAATAATAATAATAATAATAATAATAATAATAATAATAATAATAAAGATAACAAAAGTAAACAACTGTCTCATTTACAAAGGGCCCATAGTTTCATACTCCATTTGTTAAGATATCAGTTTCTTTTGAGCAGAAACTCCATTTCGTGTTCTAAAAGCTTATCATTATTTGTTGCTTTTATTTTTTCTAAATAGTATTGGTAATTGATTAAGTTTTAAAAGTGATTTAAACAGAGGCTTAATTCTTTTTTAGATTTAAAAATAAACATCTTCCCCAACAAAATAATAATATTCAACATATTCATACAGTTTCCATCAAAAACACCTCATATAATGTTCTGTGGTGTTATTTCGAACACTGTCCCCATAAACATCAAGCAGGCTCGGACACAGCCAAAATTTAGACACGTGGACAAAATAAAACAAGTGCATCTGGTCCTCCTCTTCTTCCTCACAGTAAATGTAAAATTGAAAAAAATCCATACCACAGATTCTAAGATATTTTTTAGTTGCTATTATTTTATAAAATATTTGAAGTTGAAATACTCTGGAGTATGAATCAACTGTGGTGTTTTTTCTTAAAATAAAAGCTTCCATGAAATTGGAAAATTGAATTGATCTTCCCCAAACAAGCAGATGCTGTGAGGAAAAAGAGAGGAGCCTGTAGTGTTTACATTCCAGTAATATCTTGTTTTCTTCATTTTAACATTGGATAGTCATTTTTGGCACCTGACTTGTGGGAGACAAACCAGTTGTTTAAATACACTGCCAGACCAAAAATAAAGTCTGTGTCACCTGGATGTAACTAAGTAAACAGGTAAGAGCCTCCTGCAGTTGGTCAGGTCTGGGTTCAGTTCTGTGTCCAAAGAATGAGGTCAGCTGACTCCCTGCAGATACTGAATGACCAGGTTACTCCATCAATGGATTTGTTCTTCCCTGATGGCACTGGGCTTATTCCAAGATGACAATGCCAGGATTCATCGAGCTCAAAATGTGAAAGAGTGGTTCAGGAGCAGGAGACATCATTTTCACACATGGCCTGACCACCACAGAGTCCAGACCTTAACCCCACGGAGAATCTTTGGGATGTGCTGGAGTTACTGCCCAGGTCACACACCAGTATTTTGTTGGACCTTTAGCTTTGGTTACAGCTGCATTCACTGAGAGGCCTTTGGACTCTCCAATTCCATCTGCCTCTGGATCTTGGACTCCCTGACAGGCCGCTCTCAGAGGGTTAGAGTAGGCGCCCACATGTCCACAGCCCTCAGCCTCAACACCGGCTCCCCACAGGGCTGTGCTGAGCCCCCCGCTCTACACCCTCTACACCCACGACTGTACCTCCACCCACACCAGCAACACCATCATCAAGTTTGCTGACGATACCACAGTGGTGGGGCTCATATCCGCAGGGGATGAGTCCGCCTATCGGGACGAGGTGGAGCGGCTCTGTGTCTGGTGTGGGGACAACAACCTGGTCCTGAACACCACCAAGACCAAGGAACTGACAGTGGATTACAGGAGGAAAATAACTGACATTCAGCCTCTGTGCATCGGCAGGGACTGTGTGGAGAGGGTGGCTGCCTTCACGTTTCTGGGTGTTACCATACAGGAGGACCTGACCTGGAGCGCTAACACCATTGCTCTGGTGAAGAAAGCCCAGCAGAGAATGTACTTTCTCAGACTCTTAAAGAAGAACAACCTGGGCGAGAAACTGCTGGTGTCCTTCTACTGCTGCTCCATTGAGAGCATTTTGACAAACTGTGTCTGTGCCTGGTTTTCCAGCTGCACAGTTGCGGACAGGAAAGCGCTCCAGAGGTCACCACCACAGCCCAGAAGATCATTGGCTGCCCTCTCCCATCTTTGGAAGAACTCTACAGTTCCCGCTGTCTGAAAAAAGCATTAAATATTTTACGGGACCCATCCCACCCCGGACATTCACTGTTTGTACTGCTGCCTTCAGGCAGAAGATACAGGACTTTTAAAACAAGGAAAGAATAGAGAGCTATCACGGTTTTAAATGCTGGCGGAACTTGAGTGCTTTTTTAATGCTGTATTTTCACTCCTTGTGCAATATATTAGGAAGCCATGAAATAACTTGAGTTTGGATGTGTGCGTGTTTTTAACGTTGCACTTTTATCTTTATTTATTTATTTGTTTTTATTGTTTTTATTGACTTTATTTCATTTATTCATTTATTTATTTATTTGCACCGGAGGAGGATTGCACTTAATTTCGTTGTATTATGTACAATGACAATAAAGTTATTATTATTATTATTAGATTATTATTGTTTCAATAAGCTCCTGCAATGTCACATTTATTTCCATCCAGCATTGCATTAATTTTTTGCCAAGATCTATTGACGATGGCAGAGTGTGACCACTGTGCAAAGTCACATCCCAAAGATTCTCAGATTCTCCCCGACTTCCCCCCGCTCCTTTACATCGGCTCAGGTGAGGAAAGAACTCAGGCGGCTGAAGAACAGGAAAGCTGCAGGACCAGCCAGCCCCAGGCTGCTCAGGAACTGTGCAGACCAGCTCTGTGAGGTGCTCAGGTACATCTTCAACCTGAGCCTCAGCCTGGAGAAGGTCCCTGTCCTGTGGAAGACCTCCTGTGTGGTTGCGGTTCCTAAGATAACACACGCGAAGGAGCTGAACCACTACAGACCCGTCGCCTTGACCGCCCACCTGATGAAGACCATGGAGAGGCTCACCCTCAGTCACCTCCGCTCCGTGGTGAGCACCGTGATGAACCTGCTGCAGTTTGCCTACAGGCCAAACATCGGGGTGGATGACGCTGTCATCTACCGACTGCACCGAGCGCTGAACCTGGAGACCGCTGGGAGCGCTGTGAGAGTCATGTTTTTTGACTTCTCCAGCTCGTTCAACACCGTCTGGCTGGGACTGCTGCGAGGGAAGCTGGAGGGAGCTGGAGTGGATGGACAATCAGCTGCATGGACCATCGACTACCTCACCAACCTGCCACAGTACATGCATCTGCATAACTGTGTCTCTGAGGTGGTCATCTGCAGCACTGGGGTCCCTCAGGGAACAGTGCTCTCACCGTTCCTCTTCACCCTCTACACCTCAGACTTTACTTACAACACCAACAGCAGAAGTTCTCTGATGACTCAGCCGTTGTGGGCTGTGTGTCTGAGAGGAACGAGCTGGAGTATGCTCAGTCATCGTGGACTTTGTGGACCGGTGTGAGTGCAACCACCTGTGCTTAAACAACAGTAAGACCAAGGAGATGGTGATTGACTCCTGGAGAAGGACACTACCCCAACACACCGGTGAACATCCAGGAGGCGGACATTGACCAGGTGGACAGTTTAAGTACCTGGGTGTTCACCTCAACAATAAACTGAACTGGTCCCACAACACTGACGCCCAGTACAAGAAGGGCCAAAGTCACCTCCACCTTCTGAGGAGAGTGTGCAGGTCTCTAAGGACATTTTATGACTTTGTGGTAGCCTCTGCTATCCTCTACACCAGGGGCAAGTTTGACTGCAGTCGGGCCAAATCATTTTTGAACCACCAGGTGGCCGGCCACAAGAATAAACATACAGTTCTCTGTCATGGTTCCTTGTCAGCTTTAAATGAACATATATTAGTGTGTTCAATTAAGTATACAAAATATATCGATCAATAAATAAATACCTAAATAAATAAAATAACAATCCTCACCCCAACTGCACTGCCCCCTATTTTGCTACATTTTTATTGCTTCAAATTATTTTTATTTATTTTATTTATTTATGTATTTATTTGTAAAGGGACAATACATATTAATGTACATTTGACATGTAAATATGTGAGATTATAGCCTAAGGCTAATTTCCATCTCTAGTCCCTCAGCAGGTTGCTGTCAATACTTAAGGACAAGGGACACACAACAAACAAGTATACAAACATACAGAGCAGATACAAACAAATACACTGTATGACAATACTAAAACTCTATCCATCACAGGTAAACCAACATGTTCAGCACCATGTTCCTTAATTCATTAACAAGATATGAAATTAAGTGCTAATATTGTATGTTTTGTTTGTTTTCCAATGCCTAAAATGCTGTTGTAGATTATCCTTGACCCCAAATTCAATTTGTACACTATATAAATATAATAAAACAATGGATTAATAAGATCTGTATTTCCTTATCTATATCTCCTATCTTCCATAAATATCAACAATAGTAGTCTATAAATTATGATTACAGTTTTGTCCTTTCAGTAACCATTTTTTCAATGCTTCAGTAAATGACGTTAGCGTTGCCAATTCTCTGATATCAGCAGGTACTGTAATCCAAGTTTGAGATGCTCGATAAGAAAATGATAACTGCCCAAACACACTTTTTCTAAAGGGCACCAGACAGTCGCCTCTAGAACCAGATCTTGTTATCCTGTTAGAATTTTGCTTTACAAAGTCTTTTAAAGGAGATGGTGCTAGTTCATTGAGAATTTTGTAAACAAGAACTGCATCAGCATACTTTATGATGTTTTCCAAATTCATCAAATTATATTTTTCCAATATTCTGCAATGATGATACATGGTGGGTCTTTTATCCAACACTTTTAATGTTATTTTATAAATAGCTTCAACCAATTTAAGTGTAGATTTATTTGTTAATGTCCAACATGTAGTACAATAATTTAAATAGGACATAATCATGGAATTAAAATATAATTTAGCTGAATTTGTTGTTAAATTATTTCGTATGTGTCTGAAGTTTGAAACATGAAATTGAATTTTATTCACTGTTCTTTTGACATGTTGTCTAAAGGATAACTGTGAATCCAGCACAACTCCCAAATACTTACATTCATGAACAACCTTAAGTTTTGTACCAAGCACGGATACATCTGGGTCTGCATCCATGCTTGGCTTTTTTGTGAAAAACATGCACACTGACTTTGAGGCATTAAGGTGTCATTGAGAGCACTGTAGCCAACTTGATACTTTGACATAGCAGTTGATAGGTCCCGTGCTGCTTGCTGCTTGTTTTTAGCATGGACATACAAAACAGCATCGTCGGCATGCATCTGACAGATCACATCAGACGGACAAATCTGTGGAAGGTCATTGATGTACATACTGAATAACAATGGGCCCAGGATTGAACCTTGGGGCACGCCAAGGTTATTGCCAGATGTAGGAGATTTCACATTTTGTACACAAGACACATTGCTTTCTCAACCCCAAATATGATTCCAGCCAGTCTAGTGATCTTCTCGACAGATTGAAATAGGTCAGCTTTGTCATTAGAGTTTGATGATTAATAATGTCAAATGCCTTTGTTAAATCGATAAATATAGCCCCAACAACACCACCAGCATCCATATTAGATTTTACATTTTCTAAGAAGAAACATAGAGCTGTCTCTGTAGAATGATGTTTTCGAAAGCCAAATTGCAATGGGCTAAGAGTATATGGGCTAATGTTCAGGTGATCAATAAGTTGTTCAGCAGCCCATTTTTCAGCAATTTTTGAGACTACGGGCAAGATTTTAATCAGCCTGTAGTTGCTTATTATTGTGGGATCATAGGTGTGATAACCATAATCTTCCAGGGACTTGGAACTATACCCTCTTGTATTGATTTATTAATAATACTTGTAATTGGGTTAATAAGTGCTTGCTTATGTTCCTTAAGAAAGATTGTGTCTATGCCAAATGCATCTTTGGCTTTCGAGTTCTTGAGACTGCAGATGATCCTGTCTACTGTAGATTCAGATATTTCTGTCAGATTTAGAGCTAGGGGCATGGTATCTAAAGGCCTTACATTTTGGGTCATAGTGCAGTTTGTAGCTGCTAAGCTCTTTACAGAATCTATAAAATATGTATTTAATGCCTGTGCCATTTCACTTGGATTATGTATTAAAATTGCCATCTAGTTGTAGTTCTTTAATGTTGTGATTCAAGATATGTTTTCCTGTCATTTTTTTAATATTTGTCCAGATTTCTTTGGCATTTCCTTTTGCATTACTGATTATATTGATAAAAAATGTTGCTTTTGCATTCCTTAATTATTTGGTTACTTTATTTCTTAGTGAAGTAAATATTTGTCTACTATATGTAGTTTTAGATTTGAGGGTTCGTTTAAGAGCTTGGTCTCGTTGTTTCATTAATGACCATATTGCACTATTTAGCCAGGGGAGGTGCTCCTTCTTTGTCGGCTTTGTTTTGAATTTTTTTCATAAACCGACTTATCGTTTCCTGAATCACAGACATAAAAACTTGAAAACTTTCATCTGCACTTTTACTGTCCCTATAATCAGACCAATTTATTTCATTTAAAGCATTTTCTAAGTTTTGTATTTCACTTTTTGGTATGTTCAGCTTGTCACACATATTATTTACAGTGGTAGTAGTGGTATGCTTAGGCAGTTTTCTTGAAAATAGAATCATGTTGTGATCTGAAAGCCCAGTAACTAGATTATATGTCTTTTGAATCCTTTCACTTTTATTACTAAATACAAGATCTATACATGTTTCTGATGAACTACTTATTCGAGTGGGCTCCTTGATAAGTTGTATAAGCTCAAACTTGTCAGTTAATATTTTTTGTTGTTTTCGCGTTGACTTTATGTTCCAATTTATATTAAAATCTCCTAATATTACATCTTTTTTAAAATTACATTGTTGAAAGATAGCTTGTAGTTCATCATAGAATAAACTTGAAGATGCTGGAGGTCTATATAATCCTATCACTATTATTTGCATTTGTGGAGAAAGAGTTATGGTTAAACCTACACATTCTAGACTGGTTGAGACTGTCCACTGTATTAGATGGCATTTTATATTATCCCGTACATAAAACATCACGCCGCCACCTCTACCCTCTGCCCAATCCTTCCTAAAAGTATTATAACCTGATACACTGAGACCAGCTACAGGGGAATTAGACTGTAACCATGTCTCAGAAATACACAGAACATCTAAATTTGATTCAAATAATAAATGTTGCACTTGGTAGCATTTTGATAAAATGCTTCTGATGTTGATTTGTCCAAAGAGAAGACCGCTTGGTTTGGCCTCGAAATCCCATAAAACACGTGCATTATTTAGAGTCTGGAAAAGTTTGCGCTTACTTTGTTTGATGATCGCTCTATTCCTTTGATGCGGTGGATTTGTATTAAGAGACCTCTCACCCCTCACAGAGTTTCTGTTGTTATCTTTGACAGATTCCTCATGATGTGCAGTCACATTCACAGATGGCAGGGCATTTAAAGTTCCAACTGGAGTGGCTAGAATTAGAGAATTAGATCAACATTGGATACTTATTGGATAGAGGCAAAGGCAACCATGACACAAGGAGGTCACATGATAGAATGCCTGCTATTTATTGGTTGGAGGCAACTAAAACCATGAAACCATGACAGAGAGATGTATGCTGGCACATAGAGTGCGGTCTCATCTCTAACAACACCATGGGGTTAAATGCTATCAAGTGATATTAACTGTGCAATATCATCTATATATTGTGTATAACATGTAATGACAAATAAAGCACTTTACTTTAACTTCTCCATGCTCCATGTTTACATTACCGCTGTCTCACTGAGCTTTTATTTTGAAAGTGTAAGGTCTTAAATAAATAAATGTGATGTGCTTTCTGTTTAGTCTGAGCGGGTGCAGTTTGTCAGATGCTGGATGTTCTGCTCTGGCCTCAGCTCTGAAGTCTAACCCCTCACATCTGAGAGAACTGGATTTGAGCTGGAACAAGAACCTAAAGGACTCAGGAGTAAAGGCTCTGAGTGAATATCTACAGAGTCTGGACTGTGGGCTCCAGATTCTGAGGTCAGTCAAACACTCACAGCTCTGGAGAACATCTGCTGTTTCTAATGTTTTATGGTGAACTGAATCCTTGGCCTTGTTATTAACATTGGTGACAATAATCTTCTAATTCCAATTAGGACTTAATCAGGTCTAAACTAGGCCTAAGTGAGGACTAAACCACAACTAAACTATGTCTAAACCATGTCTAAACAAGGACTAGATCATGTCTAAACCAGGTGGAAATACTAAATACTGCTTTGCTGGGACTGAAGTTGAGACTCTTGTGGTTTTCCTTCAGGCTGCAGCAGTGTTATCTGTCCCAGTCCAGCTGCTCTGCTCTGGCCTCAGCCCTGAAGTCCAACCCTGGGTCTGCTCTCAGAGAACTGGACCTGCGCGACAACCTCCTCGGTCCTGTCCCAGATCTGACTGAACTCCTGAAGAACCCGGACTGTCCACTGGAGACTCTGAGGTCTGCAAAATGGTGCAAGTCAACTAGAATTGCACCAAATAAATAGTTTTATTGTTTCCAAGGGACCAATGTATTTATTGATATGTTTTTAATATACAGTGAAACCAAATAGTACATTGTAAGTCAAAGTGATTTTTTTCTTGATAATGGATCTGGTCTGGAATAAATTAGTGGCAAAAAACGGTAAGACAATGTCAGTGACGTGCGGTGAGGTTCATGGCTGGTGAGGCACTGACATCAGAGCAGGGCTCTCCAACTAAAATTGCTCAGGGTCCACAGAATTAACCTTCTCCCTCTGCTGGGGTCCCAACAAATGCATAAAAAATAATAAATAGGCTATGTTAGAGTGTTTTTATGTATTTATTCTGGAGTAAAATGTACAATAGTACAATGCATATGATTTCTGTCAGAAAAACATGGAGCTATCATTTCCACTTTGACAGCAGCTGAGGTTTGAACTTGGGTCAGACTTTGATCAAACTGGAGATGGATTTATAGACAGTTTTCCACTCTCCTCCAGGCAGCAGCATTTGGATAACACTATTTTATTCATACTGAACACAAAGGATTTAGGGGAGTGCAGCTTCATAATACAGGCTAAATGCATGAATTAGCGGCTCATTAATGTGCACGTGTCTCTGTCCATTCACGCCTCGTTGAAAAAAGCGGGTTATTTTCTGACCTGATATTTGAAGCAGATCTTTTAGCTCCGGCGTTGGTCTTCCTTCATAAATTAGATCTTATTACGATTGGTGTCCAGTTTTGAGAAAGTTTTAATATCCGTGTATCTTCCATGTTTGGCTTTCACCTGTGAGCACCTGTGTGCTCTCGTACGCCCCCTACAGTGAGGCAGAGTACTGTCAGCCTCACCTCCAACATTTTTTATCTGTGGTTTTATGCGATTAATAAAACTAAATATGTAACACACAAACATTAAATACAATAGCCTGACTATGGAAAATGAGTGAGCACATTAAAAGTGTCTGAAAACGTTCTATTGGAGACGTGAAGAGAGACAGAAACAGCGTCAGCCCAGTGAGCGAGGGACTGCTCAGTCTGAGCTGAGGCTGCTCGCTGCTGCACTTCACGTCTCGCCCATGGATTTGAACTGGAAATACACAAATTCAGCATTTCATATTGGATTCAAAAAGAAAATAATATAAAGCACAGACCAGAGAAAAAAACTGAACATTTTATTTTATGATTATTTGTATATTTTTTCTTCTTCCCGATGCAGGTGAGGGCCTGCCTCCCCTGGCTGCACGTCCCTGGACAATGACATAATAATACTGTTGAAAAATGCACTGTTTTATTTAATGGGAGACACTTTCATTTTGGGGTTTTGAGCCAGTTTGCTCCTTTAACATGAGGCTTTTACACTGAAATAAATAAAATATCCACAGTACACATTAAGGTGTTTAATACATTTAGTCTCTTGTGTCCATAGATTTCTACTGGAAATATTAATTTCAAAAGCTGTTTTCTCAAAATGAGTTTTTCTCACTGAAATCTCCACTTCAGTAGCTCCTGCAAGCACCGCATTTTCCAGTCCTGCACTTAACCATATTCTGAAAGCTTTTACTGAGGGATTTGTTAATATGTAATTCCTGGTCTATTTATTGGGCATTTTACTCTAAAAAGATGAAAAGGTGAAATTAGATTTTTTTTTAAGACTGTTGCTATTGTAAGGCTATTTTCTAATTTACTGAAAAACAGAATCAGATCCATAATTCCCATCCGGGCTCTGTGCAATATTCACATTTAGTTTTTTTGATTTGTGCAAATTAGTAAATTTTTATGCAATATATGCCTAATTTTCATACAAAAACAAAAAATGAATCAAAACTTACAATATATTTTTTCCTTTATTTATCTCAGTAATCTGCTGGAAAGGTTTCACAGTGATATCTGTTAGAAAAAAAATCTTATTCTCCTGAACCGTCTCGCCTTAATTTTCCTTACAGATAAAATGGCCCTTGTTAAAAATGTCTATCTCAATAATTTGTCCAGTCATTAGTCCAGAGAATCTTTTTGGGCTGAACTGTAAATCTTAGTTTTGTGAAGATACAAGTTCTGCTTAAGAATTTCATAAAGGAGCATCTCTTTAGTGGGACTCATTACTACTAATGTTATAATGTTATTACATAGTAATTACTTCTCTTGTTAATTGTTTGTCTCTAGAAGAAAGACATGTAAATAGAGTAAACACCAGCGTTTATAATCTCTCTGTTCTTCAGGACCGATCGTTTCTTCCGTCATGCTCAATCTGCTGGAATGATAAAGTAAGTAAACTTCTTTTGAATGCATTCTCTTAGCTTTGATAGATGATTTTTTTTTCTCTTTCTTCTTTTTTTCCCCATAGATCCAAACAGATCAAAGCTTTTATAAAGAACGTTGACCTCTTTTTCAGGGACCAAAAGTAATTGGACAAATTAAACGTCCTGTTTCCTGCTTTCCTCAGTCTTTCTGAAACAGTGTTGTTCTCCTCTGCATTAGTATTTCAGGTTTTATATTAAAATAATGTATCTGTGGAAAACCTCCTCTGTTGGATTAGGAGTCTGTCGCCCCCTGCTGGCAATACTAGGGACTGGACAGAGCATAAAATGGCTATTTAGCATGGCTGTTAGCAACATGATGCTAACAGATAGATTTCTGAGCTGATGCTTCGTAGTGACGGAGGTTTAAGGCTGAAATGATCAAAACGAGTCCGGTGACGGTGTCTGGGCTTTAGAAACGCTCACTTCCTGGTTTCACCCTGAAACCAAGCGTTTTCAGCTCTGGAGAAGGGCAGCGCCGCAGCATACAGGATTACTCAAACAGAATACTACTACAGGTCTGTTTCTGAGGAGGAGACCACATTAGAACAGGGTTAAAGAGAGGGACAGGACAGTACTTAGTTAAAAATCCCTAACAGGCGATGTCTGCCTGAAGTCTGGAGCCCATGGACCTCACCAAACTCTGGGTTTCCTCCTCTGTGATGCTCTGAGGCCTTTACTGCTGCTGTCTTCAGTCGTTGCTTGGTTGTGTCTCTTTCTGCCTTAAGTTTAGTCTTAAACAAGTTAAATGCAGCTCAGTTAGGTTGAGATCTGGTGACTGACTCAGCCATTACAGAATATTTCACTTATTGCCTTAAAAAACTCCTGGGTTGGATTTGCAGTTTGTTTTGGGTCATTGTCCATCTGTGCTGGGGCTTTTGTCTGAATCTGAGCAGAAAGTTTCTCCCTCTGCTTCAGAATCCATCTGCTTCTGTCTCTGTCACATCATCAGGAAACTCCACAGACCCAGGGCCAGAGGAAGTTCTGCAGCTCATCACTGCTCCACCAGCTTTTACACAACATGTCCAGGTCTGAGTCTGGTCCAGGTCTGAGTCTGGTCCAGGTCTGAGTCTGGTCCAGGTCTGAGTCTGGTCCAGGTCTGAGTCTGGTCCAGGTCTGAGTCTGGTCCAGGTCTGAGTCTGGTCCAGGTCTGAGTGTGGTCCAGGTCTGAGTCTGGTCCAGGTCTGGGTTCTTTCTGTTGTTGAGATGAAGTCTGCAGCTTGTGGTGAACTCTGTATTTTCTCTCCTGAAGTCTTCTGGTTCTGGTGGACCTAGACTCTGATAGACCTACTTCCTGGAGAGTGTCCTACTCTAAGGTGGATGTTGTGAAGGGTTTTTCTCTCCAGTCTAAGGATGGTCTGGTTCACTTCCATTGAGAGACTGTATGTTGTGATTTCACAGAAACAGCTTTCAAATACAAATGTAACATCTGGAATCAGGTCCAGACCTTTTACCTGCTCAGTTTATGATGGATTACTGAGGGAAAGCTCCATGAAAAAGCTTTTGGTCGCTTGTGTCTGGGGAGAGTGAAACAGTGTGAGGCTGATGGTGCATGTGTTTGTTTGTTCCACAGGAAGGAGAGTGGCTCTGAAGACCTCCTGCCTCAGTTTGGTTGGAGTCCTTCATCATTTCATCCATACTCTCCCATGTCTCCCATGATCCATGTCTCTACATCTTCAGCATCATCTCACATCTCGTTATTAAGACGAGGAAGGAAATCACCACTGGATCCAGGTTTTTATTATTATTATTATTATTATTATTATTATCATTATTATTATTATCATCATTATTATTATTATTATTATTTAATCTTTATTTTGAAACATTGAGAATTTTACAACAGTTGCATTGACATTGCCTCATGGTCACAGAACCAGTCTGTAACCAATGATACATTTCACCATTCTCATCTTTTCCATTTTTAATTTTTTTTTATAAACCTATTAGTAAACTATTAGTAAACTAAGAATGTAAAAACAAGGGATGCAATAAAGAACATACGTTGTTAGAATATAACCAAGAGACAACTGAGTAAGTCTTGCATCTGACAAATGTACAGATAGAATAAAAAACATGAATTTGCTAATACGTTGCTAACATTCACTACAGTAGTTGTTGTGTTCGACTGACATACAATATCCATTCTAACCACAGGTTTGAACATTTGTTCCTCTGCAGACAGAGTGAGAATGTTAACCTTTCCATCTGATAAATTTCATTTACAACCTCTACTCATTTCTCCAAACTGGGCAGATTAGGGAGACGCCAGAGCCTGGTGACAGTTTTTTTGCAAGCAGTTATTAAAATTCTGTACAAATATCTGTCCTCAGATGGAAATTCACTCTTACCCAAAATAAGAGCAGTAAATTCAAAAGGGATTGCAGCACACAATCTGACATTACACAAAAACAAATAATGCACCAAAGTCAATTCTCACTGATTACTGAGATAAGTTAGCCCAGTCAAACTGATAATGGTAAAAGTCAAATTTGTTTTTATAATTTAGAGTTACAGTGTATTTCTCATAAAAACGGCCAGTCATACCTGTCAAAAACTGGCATCTTAAGGGTTACTTATTAGTGGTGATTAATAAAATCATTATAGAAATCAATTAAGAACCCCCTCATGAAAAAAAAGAAAAATATTATTTTTATTTCAGTTTAAATTTCAAATCACAAATCTTGTAGTTAACAGTACAAACATAACTCTTTTAAAGCAGGACATAAGGGATATCTTGCTTCCTCGTCCTTTAATTTCAGAAACAAATTCAGATGGGACCTTTTGAGAGATCAGAGTGGCTACGCCCCTTCTGTGACCTGATTTATCAGATGAATAGTAAACTTTGGAAAAACCCATTCTTTTCAATTTTTCATGTTCAGTAGAATTAAGATGCGTTTCCTGCAACATAACAATTTGTACTTTTTCTTTTCTCAGTTTGGACAATATCTTATTTCTTTTGGTCAGATTTAGTGCCCTGTTTACATTATACAATACTAGTTTCATATTATTTCTCTCAGTCATTGTTTAATGAGTTTATAACAGAAGGCCTCTCAGTACAATACACCTGAACATAATGCATCCCTATAACAAAAACAACATAAACCAAACAGAAAGACAGTAAAGTCCTTAACAAAATCATATGAACCAGAGTAACATTTCTTTGCAGAACGTGTGCTTCCAGAACAGAGGCTCCAATGAACTGAATGTTTCCTGGGCTCGGGATGTTAGAGCACCTGTCAGGGGAAAACCTGCTCGCCTCGCAGAGTAGGGCCCACTGAGATGACTGCGTTGAGATGTTAACCATTAACAGTGTCCATGTTCTGACAGATTCAACTAGAGTTAAAGTCAGGAGTAGAACCGGTGCATAATTGAATCCTAGTAGGACAGCTTTGTCTTTTACCTCAACCTAAGCACAAAGGCCACAGTTTGCCGCATGTTCATCGGAGTGTTCACTCATCTGTAGGAGAATGTCGTCTATATTCCTGTAGTTTTTCCTTAAACCGCCGCCGAGAGTCCTCGTTACCTTGAGAGAGCGCGCCGCTCGGTCCAGGCACTGCCGTGTTTTGGTCCCAGGCCATTTGCCACGATGAAAGCGGCTGTAGCTCCCGTTGATACGGTCGACAGGAGGTGAGATGACGGTGACCAGGAATCCCTGCGATGACATGTCCGATGTCCTCCGCTGTGTTCTGGTACAGGCGGGTGCCTTCTTCATAGAACACTCGTAGTTTTGCAGGATATGGAGTCTGGAACTTAATTTTCTTCAACATTTTCTTTACTTGGCTGTACTCGGCGCGTTTCTTACTCAGGGGATAATCGTGATCCATGTAGAAGCGGTCATTGTTGTACAAATCTTGTTTCTTCTGCCAAGCTCTGTGGATGACTCTGACTTTGAATCTGAAGCTCACAAACTTGACAATGATAGAGCGAGGCTTTGACTGTGGGTCGGCGGGTTTGGGTGCTAACGCTCTGTGGGCTCTTTCAGGTTTAACTTTAACATCATGTGGAAAGTCTAAAAGTCTCATAGCAGTTTTTCAAAGAAGCCCATGATGTTATTACCTTCAGCGTCTTCGGGGATGCCATAAATCCTTTTGTTTTCTCTGCGAGCGCAGCCCTCTTGGTCTGTGAGCTTAGCCTCCTTGCTGTCCTGTCGCTGTAAGAGCCGCTTCAGTAGCGTTCGTTGACGCCGCCTGCATAACTGTTTCCACCTCGACAATTCGACCTTCAGCTTCATCCAGTCTATCATTTGTTCTGTGCAACTCTGAATGTCGGAGAGTTGTTGTTTATTATCGTGCCTAAAATCTCAGCTCCATGAGTGTGTTTCTCAAGCAAGCTTCCCCCGTTCCTTCCTCCTCCTCGTGGACAGAGCAGCAACTCCTGCTGTCCTGTTTTTCTTTTATTTATCATTGTGCCCGTTGTTTTTCTCCTTCTTGTACCAACCCTGGGTTCCATCTTGATTAAGTGTCAAATAAAATTAATTCCCAGTAGTTTCAGGGTGGTTTTTTAGAATACTGTTGGAGAGCACTAAAGTTAAGCACACATCTTAGTCACAACCCGGAAGCCACTCCCCTATTATTATTATTATTATTATTATTATTATTATTATTTCACAAATATTAATAATATAATTGTGTTTTTGTAGCTGCTCGTCAGGCTTTAGAGGAACATAAGCTCAGTCTGAGGAGGAGATCTGAGACTGAAGCTGGAACCAAGGTTTACTCCGACCTCTACATCTCCTTCAGGAACAGCCTTTTACACTTCCCGCTCAAACTCAGCAACATTTTTAAAGAAAAGGTTAGTGACTACTCTCTGTATTGTCTGGGGAGAGGGAGGAGCTGGAGGAGGAAGTGTCTGGGGAGAGGGAGGAGGTGTACAGCAGTGAGGTTTCACCGTCAGATCTCCAAATAAATGCACTAACTCAGTAGATGTGTTGCTGCTGAATGTTTCTTTTCACTCAAATAAGAAACACATTTGGTAAAACAAAAAGTAGAACTTTCATTTATTAATATTATGTGATTGTTTTATATTTCCATTGAGGGAAGAAAACTAAATAGAAGAAAACCAATGAGGCAGGTGACTGTCAGACCCTGATCCCCCCCATTCCAGATGAACAATACGAGCTGAGCTGCCTTTCAGTAGAGATACTTTCAGTGGTGTAGTGTTTAGTTATCGATCAGACAACTAATTATTATTATCTCTGGCTCTTCTATAAACAGAGAGAGGAGATGACCTGACACAGTGGTGTCTGTTTTTTTTACACATTTTCTCCTTTAATATGAATATTCACATTTTCCTTTTGTAGAAGCCTGATAGACGCCCCATATTTCTGTACTGGGATCAGAAACCCATCAGAGTGGTGCTGACCTGCGGCGTGGCTGGAGTGGGGAAGACCTTCTCAGTTCTGAAGTTCAGTCTGGACTGGGCCCAGGGCTTAGAGAACCAGGAGGTGGACCTGGTGGTGCCGCTGTCGTTCAGAGAGCTGAACCTGGTCAGAGAGGAGCGCTACAGTCTGCTGACACTGATACATGTGTTCCATCCACCGCTACAGAAGCTCACAGCTCAGACTCTGGCCCAGAGGAAACTCCTGTTCATCTTCGACGGCCTCGACGAGAGCAGACTCACTCTGGACTTCACCTGTGAGGACATCTCTGAGGTCACACAGAGGTCAGAGGTCAGCATGCTGCTGGTAAACCTCATCAGAGGCACTCTGCTTCCTTCTGCCCTTATATGGATCACCTCCGGACCAGCAGCAGCCAATCAGATCCCTGCACAGTTTGTGCACAGAGTCACAGAGATCCAGGGCTTTATTACTGATACTTTAAGAGAGAATTACTTCAGGAAGAGGTTCACAGATGAAGAGCAGTGTGACAGAGTCCTGTCCCACATCAGGACGTCCCGCAGCCTCCACATCATGTGTCAGATCCCAGTCTTCTGCTGGATCACAGCCACGGTCCTGGACCACATGTTGAGAACCGATCAGAGAGGAGCCCTGCCCCAGACCCTCACAGACATGTACGCTCACTTCCTGTTAGTGCAGACTCAGAGGAAGAGGAAGTACAGACAGGAGACCAGTGATCCAGATCTGACTCAGGCCGACTGTGAGGTCCTCCTGAAGCTGGGGAGACTCGCCTTTGAACATCTGCAGGAAGGAAACATCATGTTCTACCAAGAAGACCTGGAGCAGGTTGGTTTGGACCTGACTGACGCCTCGGTCTACTCAGGAATTTGTTCAGAGATCTTCAAACAAGAGCATGTTATCAACAAATCTGTCTACAGCTTCATCCATCTGAGTGTCCAGGAGTTTCTGGCTGCAGTTTACATGCACCACTGCTTTAACAACGGCGACACAGAAGTTATAAACAATTTTTTAGAAGATAAGGCAGCTCAAGAGTCTACCATGAGTCTTGATGAAGTCCTCAAAAAATCACTGGAAAAAATCTCAGCAAAGTCCAAACGTCCTGGACCTGTTTGTGCGCTTCCTTCACGGTCTCTCCCTCGAGTCCAACCAGAGAGTTTTGGAGCATCTTCTAGGTCCAAACAAAACCAATCAAGAGACGATCCAAAAAGTGCTAGACAACCTGAAGATGGTGACCACAAGCCCAGTCTCACCCTCTAAGATCATCAGCGCCTTCCACTGTCTGAGCGAGATGAACGATGCCTCAGTTCATCAGAGGATCCTGGACTTCCTGAAGTCAGGGGAAAGGTCAGAGCCTCTGTCTGAGATCCAGTGCTCGTCTCTGGCCTACATGCTGCAGATGTCTGAGGAGCTCCTAGAGGAGCTGGACCTGACACACTTCTCCATATCACCTGAAGGACAACTGAAAATGATTCCAGTTGTGAGGAACTGCAGAAAGGCTCGGTGTGTGATGTTCAGCAATAGCTCAGTAGGTAGAGCTCTTCACTTACTGATTATTATTTTTATTGTTTAGATTTTCATCCTGCTCGGTGTCAGAGACTCACTGTGAAATCTTGGCGTCGGCGCTGAAGTCTGACCCCAGTCATCTGACAGAACTGGACCTGAGCTACAACTACACTCTGGGGGATTCTGGGGTAAATGCTCTGTGCGAGGGGTTACGGAGTCCACACTGCAAACTGGAAACACTCAGGTCTGATGCTCCTCAATATTCACATTTTTATTCATTCAGAAATATCCTTATCGGCATGAGTCGCTTTAGTATTTTAGAGACTGTGCTAAGTGCATCTAATTTTTAAATTAAGCTTCCTGGTGATTTTAAGCCTTGATCACTTTTAAATTTTGGTTTTAAATTTTATTAAATCTGGGTCCACATGAAACTAAAGTGGGTGTAATTTAAACCAGGTTTTTGCCACTAAGAGATTTTAAGCTACATATTTATCTATATAGTTTTAAAGAAATGGTTTAAGTGTTAAATGGTATTGGAATAGTTATAGAGTTGTTGTGTGGGCACCACATATGAATGATTCTGTATATAATACTGTACGCTGACCTGCTCGTGTCCACTCTCATTCAACTCTGTTTAATATTTGACTCTAACTCCAACCTGTCCAGGGACGACAGGAATTAGCATATTTTCTTTTTTTCTATATTTTCATATTTTTCACTCATTGTAGTTGTTCCTTTTTATAACGCTTTACTTGGGTTCCAGAGAGAAGTCCAAGCAAAGAGTTCTGTTTTTTCCTGAATCTTTTGTTTTCATTTCTCACCTAGAGCTCATGAATAATGTACAGTAATTGTGACCTTGAATTTTGCCATTATGTGCGTTTTAGATCCTTTAGTTCATGGCAAATTTTCAGGATTGTTACCCTGAATGTGCAGAGAACTTTTGGGGACGTCACAACAGCGAGCTTGTTTAACACACCTCTGGTTATTTCTTCAACCTTCCTCCTCTGTTTTTTACAGTGACATGTTTAAAACACAAAGCCCCAGGCCCTCTCCTTCTGCATGTTGTCCTTGTAAAATGGCTTTGTGCAGTAAATTAGTTTATATTTTTACCCCTCAAGAATTAAGAATGAATTATTGGTGGCACAGTGGTTAGCGCTCCCGCCTCACAGCAGGAAAGGTTGCAGGTTTGAGTCCCAGGCTGTGTGGGGCCTTTCTGTGTGGAGTCTGTGTAGGTTTGCCCTCGCACTATAAACATGTGGGTCAGGTTGGCGGTGGCTCAGGAGTAACCTCCATCTGACCATCTATATACTGTCTATAACATATAATGATAAATAAAGCACTTTACTTTAACTTCTCCATGCTCCATGTTTACATTACCACTGTCTCACTGAGCTTTTATTTTGAAAGTGTAAGGTCTTAAATAAATAAATGTGATGTGCTTTCTGTTTAGCCTGAGCTGGTGCAGTTTGTCAGATGCTGGATGTTCTGCTCTGGCCTCAGCTCTGAAGTCTAACTCCTCACATCTGAGAAAACTGGATTTAAGCTGGAACAAGAACCTAAAGGACTCAGGAGTAAAGGCTCTGAGTGAATATCTACAGAGTCTGGACTGTGGGCTCCAGATTCTGAGGTCAGTCAAACACTTACAGCTCTGGAGAACATCTGCTGTTTCTAATGTTTTATGGTGAACTGAATCCTTGGCCTTGTTATTAACATTAGTGACAATAATCTTCTAATTCCAATTAGGACTTAATCAGGTCTAAACTAGGCCTAAGTGAGGACTAAACCACAACTAAACTATATCTAAACCATGTCTAAACAAGGACTAGATCATGTCTAAACCAGGTGGAAATACTAAATACTGCTTTGCTGGGACTGAAGTTGAGAGTCTTGTGGTTTTCCTTCAGGCTGAAAGGGTGCGGTCTGTCAGAGGAGGAGGGCTGCTCTGCTCTGGCCTCAGCTCTGAAGTCCAGCTCCTCCAACCTGAGAGAACTGGATTTAAGCTACAATGACCTGAAGGAATCTGCTGTGAGGGCCCTGAGCTCCGGACTCAAGAGTCCTCTCTGCAAACTGGAGATCCTCAGGTCAGTGTTTCATATTGTCATTTGCACGTTTAAGTTTAAAAAAACAAACATAATGTAATCAAAGATAATGGCATCACAGTTAAATTTTTTTTAATTTATTGAGGTTTTTATCAGAAAAGTACAGGCTTTAAACACTCACACATCAAACACAGCACAACAATACTACAGTACATAGTACACTGCAAATTACAAAATAATAATAATAATAATAATAATAATAATACTAATAATAAAGATAACAAAAGTAAACAACTGTCTCATTTACAAAGGGCCCATAGTTTCATACTACATTTGTTAAGATATCAGTTTCTTTTGAGCAGAAACTCCATTTCGTGTTCTAAAAGCTTATCATTATTTGTTGCTTTTATTTTTTCTAAATAGTATTGGTAATTGATTAAGTTTTAAAAGTGATTTAAACAGAGGCTTAATTCTTTTTTAGATTTAAAAATAAACATCTTCCCCAACAAAATAATAATATTCAACATATTCATACAGTTTCCATCAAAAACACCTCATATAATGTTCTGTGGTGTTATTTCGAACACTGTCCCCATGGACATCAAGCAGGCTCGGACACAGCCAAAATTTAGACACGTGGACAAAATAAAACAAGTGCATCTGGTCCTCCTCTTCTTCCTCACAGTAAATGTAAAATTGAAAAAGATCCATACCACAGATTCTAAGATATTTTTTAGTTGCTGTTATTTTATAAAATATTTGAAGTTGAAATACTCTGGAGTATGAATCAACTGTGGTGTTTTTTCTTAAAAAAAAAAAAAAAGCTTCCATGAAATTGGAAAATTGAATTGATCTTCCCCAAACAAGCAGATGCTGTGAGGAAAAAGAGAGGAGCCTGTAGTGTTTACATTCCAGTAATATCTTGTTTTGTTCATTTTAACACTGGATAGTCATTTTTGGCACCTGACTTGTGGGAGACAAACCAGTTGTTTAAATACACTGCCAGACCAAAAACAAGTCTGTGTCACCTGGATGTAACTAAGTAAACAGGTAAGAGCCTCCTGCAGTTGGTCAGGTCTGGGTTCAGTTCTGTGTCCAAAGAATGAGGTCAGCTGACTCCCTGCAGATACTGAATGACCAGGTTACTCCATCAATGGATTTGTTCTTCCCTGATGGCACTGGGCTTATTCCAAGATGACAATGCCAGGATTCATCGAGCTCAAAATGTGAAAGAGTGATTCAGGAGCAGGAGACATCATTTTCACACATGGCCTGACCACCACAGAGTCCAGACCTTAACCCCACTGAGAATCTTTGGGATGTGCTGGAGTTACTTCCCAGGTCACACACCAGTATTTTGTTGGACCTTTAGCTTTGGTTACAGCTGCATTCACTGTGGCATTTTTTCGATAAGCTCCTGCAATGTCACATTTATTTCCATCCAGCGTTGCATTAATTTTTTTGCCAAGATCTGGTATTGACGATGGCAGAGTGTGACCACTATGCAAAGTCTTCTCCAGCACATCCCAAAGATTCTCAGATTCTCCCCGACCTTCCCCCGCTCCCTTACATCGGCTCAGGTGAGGAAAGAACTCAGGCGGCTGAAGAAGAGGAAAGCTGCAGGACCAGGCAGTCCCAGGCTGCTCAGGAACTGTGCAGACCAGCTCTGTGAGGTGCTCAGGTACGTCTTCAACCTGAGCCTCAGCCTGGAGAAGGTCCCTGTCCTGTGGAAGACCTCCTGTGTGGTTGCGGTTCCTAAGATAACACACGCGAAGGAGCTGAACCACTACAGACCCGTCGCCTTGACCTCCCACCTGATGAAGACCATGGAGAGGCTCACCCTCAGTCACCTCCGCTCCGTGGTGAGCACCGTGATGAACCTGCTGCAGTTTGCCTACAGGCCAAACATCGGGGTGGATGACGCTGTCATCTACCGACTGCATCGGGCGCTGAACCTGGAGACCGCTGGGAGCGCTGTGAGAGTCATGTTTTTTGACTTCTCCAGCTCGTTCAACACCGTCTGGCTGGGACTGCTGCGAGGGAAGCTGGAGGGAGCTGGAGTGGATGGACAATCAGCTGCATGGACCATCGACTACCTCACCAACCAGCCACAGTACATGCATCTGCATAACTGTGTCTCTGAGGTGGTCATCTGCAGCACTGGGGTCCCTCAGGGAACAGTGCTCTCACCGTTCCTCTTCACCCTCTACACCTCAGACTTTACTTACAACACCAACAGCTGTTATCTCCAGAAATTCTCTGATGACTCAGCCGTTGTGGGCTGTGTGTCTGAGAGGAACGAGCTGGAGTATGCTCAGTCATCGTGGACTTTGTGGACCGGTGTGAGTGCAACCACCTGTGCTTAAACACCAGTAAGACCAAGGAGATGGTGATTGACTCCTGGAGAAGGACACTACCCCACACACCGGTGAACATCCAGGAGGTGGACATTGACCAGGTGGACAGTTTAAGTACCTGGGTGTTCATCTCAACAATAAACTGGACTGGTCGCGCAACACTGACGCCCAGTACAAGAAGGGCCAAAGTCACCTCCACCTTCTGAGGAGAGTGTGCAGGTCTCTAAGGACATTTTATGACTCTGTGGTAGCCTCCGCTATCCTCTACACCAGGGGCAAGTTTGATTGCAGTCGGGCCACATCATTTTTGAACCACCAGGTGGCCGGCCACAAGAATAAACATACAGTTCTCTGTCATGGTTCCTTGTCAGCTTTAAATGAACATATATTAGTGTGTTCAATTAAGTATACAAAATATATCGATCAATAAATAAATACCTAAATAAATAAATAAAAATTCTCACCCCAACTGCACCGCCGGCTATTTTGCTACATTTTTATGCGGCAAATTAGATCAACATTGGATAATTATTGGATAGAGGCAAAGGTAACCATGACAGAAGGAGGTCACATGATAGATAAAATGCTTGCTAATTATTGGTTGGATGCAACTAAAACCATGAAACCATGACAGAGAGCTGTATGCTTGCACATAGAGTCTTACTGCGGTCTCATCGCTAACAACACCATGGGGTTAAATGCTATCAAGTGATAGTAGTTAATAAAGGTGGATATCACGTAAAAGTTCAAGTTTATTTGGCCCGTGGGCCAAGAGTTGTCTACCCCTGCTCTACACTGTTGTCTGCTGGGGAGCAAGCAGCACTGACAGCAACAGGAAGAGACTAAACAAACTGGTCAGGAGGGCCAGCTCTGTCCGGGGCTGCCTGCTGGACTATGTGGAGGAGATGAGAGGAGGATGTTGGCCAAGCTCACATCCATCATGGAAAACTCTCACCCACTGCAGCAGACTGTGCAAGGGCATCATAATACTGTGCAATATTTATCTATGGTCATTTATTTATAGTAATAATACTGTGCATTACAGAGAAATACCATCTATATACTGTTTATAACATATGATAAATTAAACACTTTAACTTCTCCATGCTCCATGTTTACATTACCACTGTCTCACTGAGCTTTTATTTTGAAAGTGTAAGGTCTTAAATAAATAAATGTGATGTGCTTTCTGTTTAGCCTGAGCAGATGCAGTTTGTCAGATGCTGGATGTTCTGCTCTGGCCTCAGCTCTGAAGTCTAACCCCTCACATCTGAGAAAACTGGATTTGAGCTGGAACAAGAACCTAAAGGACTCAGGAGTAAAGGCTCTGAGTGAATATCTACAGAGTCTGGACTGTGGGCTCCAGATTCTGAGGTCAGTCAAACACTCACAGCTCTGAAGAACATCTGCTGATTCTAATGTTTTATGGTGAACTGACTCCTTGGCCTTGTTATTGACATTAGTGACAATAATCTTCTAATTCCAATTAGGACTGAACCAGGTCTAAACTAGGTCTAAATGAGGCCTAAACCACAACTAAACCAGGTCTAAACAAGGACTAAACCAGGACTAATCCTGGTATTAACCAGGACTAGATCATGTCTAAACCAGGTGGAAATACTAAACACTGCTTTGCTGGGACTGAAGTTGAGACTCTTGTGGTTTTCCTTCAGGCTGAAATGGTGCGGTCTGTCAGAGGAGGAGGGCTGCTCTGCTCTGGCCTCAGCTCTGAAGTCCAGCTCCTCCAACCTGAGAGAACTGAATTTAAGCTACAATGACCTGAAGGAATCTGCTGTGAGGGCCCTGAGCTCCGGACTCAAGAGTCCTCTCTGCAAACTGGAGATCCTCAGGTCAGTGTTTCATATTGTCATTTGCACATGTTTAAGTTTTGAAAAGATAAAAGATAATGTAATGGCATCACTGTTAACATTAATCTCAGAAGCAGGAGGAGTATTTTGTTTCATTCTCACATGTTTGAGTAATCCCTGTATGCTGAGGTGTTGTTCCTGTCAAGAGCTGAAAACACTTGGTCTCACAGCTCTACGTAGACACGTCCACTGTTTACAAAAGTCCCCATGGCCTCAACAAACTGCAAAACATCAGGGTTCATCTCTTCACTCACACACTTTAATCGTCTGTGTTTCTCTGTAAGAAGAGTTTCCTCCCTCCTTGCTACGGTGGATGGGCTTGTGTCCTTTGATAATCCCAAAAGCTAAGACGGCGGGTGTTTGCATCCCTGGCAGGTTCAACCATCCCAGACAGGTTGAGACAGAGAAGGCAGAGTAAGATTCTGGTCCTCCAGACTCGTGTTTGTACGATGTATTAACAACACATCTACATTAAAAGGAAGTTGTTACAGAAGCTGAACGCACAGAACATAATTTTGCATCTATTTCTACACCCACATTTATCATGAATGTTCTGAATTACTTTGCTTCTGATTGGTGAGCACATGAACACAGCCTAATAACTGCAGCAATTCATATTGTGTTTTTGATGCAATTATGATTAATCAGGAGGCAGTCGTGTCTGTAGCTCACCCTGTCGCACATTTCACCTCAGTTTCATAAACATGTCCCCGTTGTTTCACAACTAAAGGTTTAAAGCCATCAGATGAGAGGTGAAACATCTTCAACTTTAAAGGAGTTATATTCTGCAAAACTTTTCTGAGCTTTCTCCCATGTTATAATGTTCCTTATCAGAAACAGAAACAGAGACATTTCACCTGGAGTTGTTTCGCTTCATTCACGCCTGTTTAAGCCATCCTCTGGCACGGCCGTTCAGAGGCTTCAAAACGCTCAGTTGTATGAACCCCGGCCCACTCCAGGAAGCACTGACCAATCAACAACAAGCCCTCTACATCCAGTCTGCTCTCTTTACTTAGGGAGGAAAATGCTGTCATACAAAAGGTTTAAGAAAGTGAACCTCTTTTTTTTTCGGTTTCTGTTCAAAAGACTGCAGCACTCTAAACGCATCTGCCCCCTGCTGCCCTCTGCTGGTCTCTTCTCCCATTTCTTTAAGGCCACTGTAGAATACTTATTAAAAACATTCTCTTTTACTCACATAATGTTTTTTAAGGCTGTAAAACGTGCTGTAGTTTAAAAGAAAGATTAAAGCATAATATAGGTTTTTAGCAGTATAGCTCAGTTGGTAGAGCTGCGGTGCATACACACAGCAACTGCAGCCTGCCTCAGCGTCATGGGTTTGAGTCTGGATTGTTACATTTTGCCAAATGTCTCTCCCCATGATTTCCTGTCACTTCCTGTCTGTGTTGTTGTTGATTCAGGTTGCAGCAGTGTGATCTGTCCCAGTCCAGCTGCTCTGCTCTGGCCTCAGCCCTGAAGTCTAACCCTGGGTCTGCTCTCAGAGAACTGGACCTGCGCGGCAACGACCTCGGTCCCGACCCAGATCTGACTGAACTCCTGAAGAACCCGGACTGTCCACTGGAGACTCTGAGGTCTGCAAAATGGTGCAAGTCATCTAGAATTTAGTATTATGGTTTCTGAGGGCCTGATGGATTTAACCCTCTTTGACGCCTAACTTTTTGGTCACACCTTTCGCTCCAAGGCACAAAAATGCACCAATAAAGAAAAATTATCTAATAGTCAAGTTTTCATGGTTACTATGATTAACTTTAGTCCTCACCATACAAAGCAAAAATTCGTTCTGTTTATGAAATTTAACCCCTTAAATTCTGTTTTTTGTGATTAAAAGTTGATTTCAAATTATGGCAAAAATCACAAAAAATATTTTTTTCCTTTCTGTAAATGCAAATTAGTTTTTTGGTTGTGGGTTATCAGAGCTTGTGAGTGTCAAAAATTGGCATCATGATTGATTTTATTAGATTTTAAAGATTTGTGTATTGGCAAAAAAAACATTTTTAGTCACAGCTTTACTCCTAAGGTGCAAAAAAATGCACTGCCATCAAAAAGTTATCTAATAATGGATAATACTTTTTTTAACCATTTAAATTCCAGTTTTTGTGGCGCACACACATCCAGCTCACACAGAGGCCTCTGATCTGATGCAGATCTCAGTAAAGACTACATTTTGGATTTGTGCTCACGCAAACACAAATAAACTCATTTCTCAACAAACACTTTCACACCGATTTATGACAACCCTAAAACACACCCAAATCATTTTAGTTCAAAATTTCTTTTTGCCCTGCAGGCAGATAATTTATACAAACACTAATGGGGCCATTTATACCTCTGTCTACCATATTTGGGGAAATGGCGCCATCTACTTGAAAACAATAAAAACTAAAATTCCAATCTTTTGCTATAATGAAGCCATGAAATACTGATAATAATGACAGTGTGTTATAAAATTTTTTGAATTTGAGTCAGTGGCACAAAAATGTCTTAGAGGTAAAGGTGTGACTATTTTTAGACACCGTTTTAAAAGGATTTTTCTTTTAAAAAATCCTGAAATCTGAAAATTCATCCAAAAATACACACCTGAGGGAAAATCTATGCCATTTGAATCAACACAGCAAAAGTTATCCACAAAAAACAGCTGCAAAACATCAAAAAATGTCTTAGGGTGCAGGAGAGTTAATATTATGTTTTTAATATACAGTGAGGCCAAGTAGTATTCATCCCCCGGCCAAAATTTTGAGTCAAAGTGAGCTTTCTCTTGATAATGGATCTGGGCTCAAATAAACAAGTGGCAAAAGAAAACTGTAAGACAATGAGGTAAAGATACTGTTGACGTTTTTTTTTTTTTTTTTTTTTTTAATTATCGACAAAATGCTCCATGTCAAAAATGCATAACTATCTCAGTAAACTGTCAGTAATTTATCCAATAATTTGTCCAGCCCAATTTTTGGGCTGTAAACTTTAGTTTTGTGAAGAGACAAGTTCTGCTAAAATGCTTAACCATAAGGAAAGGATCAGAATTACATAATGGAATATCTCTTGACCTGGACTTTTTATGTTATCTCATTATATAGTAATTTATCTTATTTATTTTGTCTCTCTAAAAGAAATACATGTAAACTGATACATTATACACCAGAGTTTATTTATTATATTATCTGTGTTTTTCAGGATCGATGGTTTTGTCATTGGTTTTCATTCTGCGAGACCAATGATAAAATAAGTAAAGTTCTTTTGAACGAATTGTCTTACAGCTTTGATAGATGATTTTTTCTCTTTCTTCTTTATTTCCATAGACCCAAAGAGACCACATCTCCTAAAGAGAAACCCTGTGAGTACAAATCTGGTCTTCTCTGTGGTTAGTTCAGTCTCAGGGCAGCACCAACAAACACAGAACTGCTTCAGGACCAGCAACATAAGAGCAGAGCATAAAGCCTGCCTCTTGGCTACACAATTCTGTAAAGCGATGAACTATGACATACACTATCTTTTTGTTGATACAATAGGCCTCTGGAGTCTTTTAAACCAGAGAGAAAGCAGCAGTTACATTGGTTTAAGTCCTTTGGAGCCATTTGTAAATCTTGTAAATGTTTTTTTAAATCTCCTTTAGTCTCTGTGGCTCTGGCTGCTGGACCTGGTGACTTCCCGGATCCATCCATGTCTCTTTCAAAGCAGTCTGTCATGAGTGTAGAGGAAGGAGAGGAAGAGGAGAGGACTGAGGGAGCAGAGGAAACATCTGGAGGAGCAGAGGAAGGCCAGCCCTTGAGCAGTGATGCTGGGGTCGAACCATCAGACTGGGAGGTATATTATACAGTGTCTGACAGTTTTAGATGCATTTAAATCAGTCGTCTTTTTAAATGACCCTACTGTGGTAGGTTGCCCTGGCCCTCAGGCTGCCCCATGGCACAGGCGATATGTCCAAACTGCTGCTCTGTGTGGAACAGTGTTCAGGGACCTGCGGCATGAGCCTGGGCTATCAATAAGTAATAAACAAGAGGTCATGAACATTAGCAGCAGGTTTCAGGCCTTAACCCCTTAATGCCTGAATTTATTTCCAATTATGTAAAAAAATATTCTTCAGTGTTTCTTGCTTTTTTGATTTCTGCAGCAGTCTTGGATTAAATGGTACGTTGCAAATTAGCGACATACAGCATGAAGGGGTTAAAGCCAAGGTGTGCCACAGTCCTCGAGTTTCAGTTTTTGTTTGTTTAAAATCAACCTCATAATTACAGAGGTATGATCCTAGCTAACGAAACAATACTGCAGTATTATACGACTGTGATGGCCCTCGGGCCAACAGTTCTTTGTTTGGTTTTGCGCTGCCCTCTTTCTCTGCAGGTGACTGCCAGCTGATCGGCCGTCAGCTGCAGATAAAAGGCAGACGCTGCCACAGCTCTGTGACATCTGAGTCCCAGCTCTACGTCCGGACAGACTTTAATGCTCTTCGGGACAGATTTAGCATGCACGCTAAATGAATAAGATGTGCTAAAAGTGGAGCAAACCAAGGCACAGCTGAGATTTGCGTCTCTCACAGGAGCAAATTCAGTGCGGCGCACATTTTGATTCAATGAATCTGCAAAATGAGGTGTTCTCGCCAGAACGCGCAAAATTCAAGGCATGGAAATTGCAAATGAAATCACTTTGCAGTCGCTGTTTGATTTATCCAGAGTACGAGACCTAAATCTGCGTGAAAATGTAGCACATTGGAGAAACAGGTGCAAAAGTTTTGCAGAGGACTGAGTGCAGCTTTTAGTGCACAGATGGGGCGTTGAAAATAAGTTCTAATGCTTTAACACTCATTTACAAAGATACAACAGTAAAGTGTTGATTTGAAGTTGGAGGAAACACAGAGACAGACTTTACTTTTTCCTTGATTCTCGCTCGTATTTCCCTGAACTGCCGCTTTTACAGCTCCTGTCTCTGGGCTTTCAGTCTGTTCCACATCCTTTTAAATCCTTACGGTGATGGAAAAGTCTTTAAGCCTACATGAAGTCTCACTGTGTTTATCTCACTACCTCCCAAAGCTCGCTGTGGTGCTTGATTGACAGCTGCTGTGGCTCAAGGCTGCGCTGCGTGGATTTGGCTCTGGATCGAGCGGAAGACATTGAAAATACTTTTTAATGGTTACATTTATTTGATCACCATCAGCACTGCATAGAGGCTACTGATACATTTTGTATAATTGTTTGAAGGGTTACTGGCTCTGACAGACAGAGAATAGAATTTTCCTCTCTGTCCACTTGTCACACACAGAGGGAAAGTCATGTGACTCTGTTCAGAGCCAGAATCGCATTAGACATTTAACAAGGATGGACTACGCAAAGTTAATAGAAGAAAGTAAAATGCTGTTATTTGAGGTTGGACTTTCAGATTGACTTCGCGGGGCATCTCTGTAGGAAAGATGTAGTCAGAGCTGAGCAGCGTTGCTCTCGCTGTCAGAGCGTCTTATGCTCACACAAAATTCTCATTTACATATTAGATTTGCAGCAGCAGTTTGCAGTTTCTCGTCGTATATCACACGCAACATGCCCACAAACAGCAAACGCTATTTTTTAAGCTGCACTGGCAATTTACCATTTGTCTTACAAATCTGGCCCTTAGTCATTATTTATTTAGTTAGCCACTTTCTGTTAGAGTAGTTCTTACTTTGAAATACGTAGTTATTCTTTACATTTACCTTTTCTGTAAAAAAAAAAAAAAAAAAAAAGTTTCTTTATTGTGCATATTCACCATTTTCTAGTTCTTCTGTCCCCTTTACCATATCATTTGTGCCAAAACAAACCTTTAGACCAGCCTGGGCGGGTAACAACATTGGCTTTACATTACATAAATATTTTAAATAAAACACTGGCTAAATAATTAATACTATGTCAATTTTTGTAGGATTTTAAACCTGAAATATCAACCGAGTCCAGAAAAACTTCATACAGGTAACACACACATTGACATTCATCACTGCATTTTGGAAATAAGTGTGCTCCTGTGTCAGCCTCAAGCCTGGATAAATGGGAGAGGGTTGTGTTAGGAAGGGCATCTGGTAAATCTATGCCAAATCAATATGGCAAACACTGCACACTAGGGGGCAGTGAGTGGTTCTGTCTCTCAGTGAGGAGGAGGTTGTGGGTTGGACTCCTGATCTCTCTGAGGGCGGTGTGGGTTCTCTGTGCTCCAGGTTCAGATGCCCTGGTTCTGGAGCCTTCCACTGCACTTCCACCGGATTGGTGTTTGTGGTGACGGAGGAGGCGGCGCTTCAGTACAGAACCGTCCAATGGGATGAGGCGCTGCTGGAGTCGACGAGTAGGACGCCTGCAGGACCTCTGTATGACATCGAGTGTCCAGAGAGAGCCGTGTGTGAGCTGCACCTGCCTCACTGTGAGGCCGACGACGGTACGTTCTCCTCCTCTGCTCCACAGAGGATCCTCTGCACCATCTGACCTCTCCTCTGCCTCTTCTTCTCTCACATTGTCTTACCTCATGTCCTCCTTCGTTTTCAGCTGACCTCAGTAAAAGCCAGTTGTCCGTGGCCCACATCAGCGACAGTGGGATGAGCTTCATTGAACCGTTGCGGATCACAAAGACCCACGTGGTGATCAGAGTCTCCGGTCTGTCCGTCTTTGGTCTGGTCTGGCAGGTCCTGGACTGGGTTTTTAAGAAGATCAAAGTGGTGTTGGGCCAAGTTCTACTGTTCCTCGCTCCCCAGAATCCCAAAACAAAGAGGCGCAAACTGAATGTGCTGCTGCTGCCGAGAAACGTCTCTGTGGACGAGGTAAAAGCGTCAGTGCTTGAACAAACTTAAAGTCTCCATATTCTCCAAACGTCCTTGTCCTCTGTCTCCATGTTCTAATGTTGTTCCTCATCAGAAACAGAGCTGGTTGTTTTCTGTTTGAATAATCCTGTATTCTCTGGCACTAAGGTTCTGAAGCCTCAAAACACTTTGTTCCGTGAACCTCCACCTCTCCCACAAATCCTCGCTCAGCCCAGAAAGCAGTGTTTGGTTAGTTACTCAAAAAAAGGACCTAGTTACTAACAGCAAGTGATATATACAGTAAATTAACCCAGTTCCAAACCGATGTAGCCTACAGCCTCTCTGCTGCACTCAACAGCATTATATTTTCTCTCTTAATATAAACAGTTAGGCAGAGTTTCAACTGTGTTAATATCAGCAGCACAGCCCAACACAGCAAAAACTCCCCTTTAAGTTCACCTGCCTGTGTGCAGCATTCATGCTTCATCACATCAGTAAATACACAGGAAATGAGCTCTAGTGGACAGAGTCGTTTGTTACGTCTTTTATTTCACTGCATTTAGTCTAAAATGCAGTTGTTGTTGGTGCCATTCTCAGCATTATTTATTTAATACATGTTCACTCCCTGGCCTCCCAGCCCATTTATTCTTTAAATTATGTTAAAAAAAAACGCAACAGTTCTGCCTTCTGCTGGTCTCTTCAGCTGTGTCTAAAGCAGGGGTCACCAATGAGGTGCCCGCGAGCACCAGGTAGCCCCGAGGGATATTTATAAATAGTGACTACTAAGGGTGCTCCGATCAGGGTTTTTGAGGCCGATCACCGATCAGCCTCTGCTGTGATCGGCCGATACCGATCATGGCCGATACCAATCTTATGGTCTTCAATGTAGTAATGTATTGTATGCAGGCTATTATTAGTTCCATTTGAAAAATACTGTGGCCTTTGTAAATATAAAAGAACAACAAAATTCTACTTATTTTTGTTTTAGAAGAGGTTTTGCTGCATTATTGGTCTTTAATGTGTGCCCAGTGTCTGTGGCTTTGATTGAATGCTCCGCTGATGTAAAAATCAGCTGTTCTTAATTGGTTCCTTTAATGCGAGTCCACGGGTGCAGCGCCTGTGTCCGCGTAACGCGCAGCCAAACCAGGTTGAAACACAGTGGACTAAAGAGCATACAGCTCCTGCTGCCAGTTTTGACAACGTCTGAATGAAGAAAACGTGCAAAGAGAGCAGAGAAGACAACGATGAAAGCTGCTCCTCTCAGACACACGGACACATGGGCTGCCTTTTTACTTTCTCTTTCCATTAGCAGCCATTTGGTGCAGTTTAAGCCACAAAACGCACAGTTTTCTCCGCGCAACAAGACACAGGCAGACTCTGAACTTTCTTAATCCTTTTAACGTAACTGTTAGCGGGTTAGCTGTAGCTCTATTTTCGTTGGTGTTTACAAATACACGCACTGCTGCGCCTCGGTTCTGTCCCGTGCGCTCCTAAAGCAGGCGGGGACACAGCGGGGACACAAAGCAGCGCCTCCAGGGCAGGTTTGTGTTCGTTATAACCAGGGCTTAACTTAAAAACACTGCTAAAATAACGCTACTGCTGTTTACTCAAACCGGAGTTGCAGGACAGTAAATGTGAGAGCCTCGCGTGTTTATTGTAATTTGATCGGCCCTTCTGATCGGCCCATTTTACCGATCACCGATCACTCTATTTTTAGCCATGATCGGCCGATCATGATCGGCGGCCGATCGATCGGAGCACCCTTAGTGACTACTGCAGTGTTATAGTCATAAATTCTTTTTTTTTTTTTTTACTTGTTTTCATGTTTAATTACGAGATTATTTTTTATAAACATTATCATTAATGCAAAGCAAACAATCATACAATCCTAGTATCATTTGAAAGGCATGTCAAAACTTTAATGTAGTGGATTATTTTGCACGAGTGGCCCTCAGTACAAATTCTCATCTTTTGGGTAGCCCTCAAACCCAGAAAGGTTGGACACCCCTGGTGTAAAGTAATCGTTGGAAACATTCTCTTTTAGTCACATAATGTTTTTACATTAACTTATAGATCTGTTTTTATATTTAATGTGTCTTTTAATGAGTGTATGTGATTATGGGATGTGTATTGGGCCGTTTATTACAAATGGGAGACCATAAAGTACTATTCTGTTCTGTTTAAAGGCGGTCAAACGTGCTGCTGTTCTGGAGGCGACCAGGATGGCCAATAAATAAAAGCAGAATACAGAGACCCTTTGTGTTTTTAGAGCCCATGTCACTCGCTCAAACCCTGACACTTAAATCTATTTCCTTGCCTCTAGGTGAAGCCCAAACAGCCGAACATGAGGAACATCGAGGTCCCTGCCTTCTGCACCTTCACCGTGAACCAGAGCTACAGCCTGGACTGCATCAGGGCCTACAAAGTCCAGCCGAAGGTGGGGCTCGTATTTCATAGGAATATTACAGCTACTATGGGCTTTAGGCAGGGTACAGCCTGACTCTGCAATTAGATTTTTTCCTAAGACCTTGTACACTTTCTTGTTTTGCAGAAAGCCACGTTTTTTCTGAACTACGGCCCAAACTACCACCCAATGTTTGAGATCCGTCTGAATGCAGAAACAGAGGAAATACATTTAAAGATCCAAGATGAGGACATGGGAGAGGTGTGGAAGCATGAGCTGGACCTCACAGGTCAGTTCTGACTGAGAAGCAACTCAGAGTTTGGAGGAGCAGACAGGAGCATCAACAGACTGAGCTCAGAGGGGATCTCTACAATACCTGCTTTAGAGAAATGTCCCATATTTTGTTTCAGAGCCACAGTGATGAGCTTGTACTGGGGAGTGAGATATAACAGGCAGGAAGAGAACTTTCTGTCCTCAGAGTCGAAGTGTTAGAAGCAGGGATGGGATGGCTCCAGAAAAAAACCTGAACCCGATTCTCACGTGTCACTCATCCAGCACCGTGTTTTTCATTTGGTACGGAAGAGAAAGGGTTAAGCTCTCAACTCTGCGCAGATAGAGTAAAAATAGTTTCATTAAAAGACATGAAACTAACTTATTCTGACAGAGCAGATAAGTTGACCTGAGCTGAGAGAGACAGTGACCAGGGCTGGTTAGTTGACTACATGGAGCACTTACCTTCTAGTAACCTTTATGAAGTAGTTTACGGCAGTAATATCTGGGCAAAAGAGATGTTGGGCCAGATCAGAAGGTCCTAGATTATAGATAGGTTCTAGCCAAGAGGTGAGTAACAACAGAGGAGGCAAACAAATACACTGTAGGAAAAAGAAGTAGCATTTACTTTTGTATCATGAGTGGATTCAAGTGTTTCATAAACAGTAAACAAAAGTGTGTGCTTGTGTAAAAATAAAATCAAAATACTACAACACTGTAACCGTAATGACTATAGCTTAAAGCTACTATTCCAAGTGGTTTAACAATGAAGTCTCAAATATTCTTCTGTTGTGCAACAATATAGTTCAAGAAATCAACATTAGATATTACCATTGCATGTATAAACTAAATGAATTAGCTTAAATATGGTATTACAGTAATTCAAATTCAAGTTTTTACAGTGCATTGAATACATGTTGAAAATAACATAAAATTGCTTTAAAACAGAACTCAATAACTTTTTTACCTTAAACAGTTTCGGAGTCTCTGTGATGGTTAAATGAGTTGTTGTGGGGTAAATGAAGAGTCCTGAAAATGACGCTTGCACTGAGTCTGAGCGCCGCCGACCCGGTGTCACAGAAGTCTCAGGTCTCACGAGAACGCGTCACATCACGGTTAGCAAAACAACAAGACAGCCATGGCTTTATTTCTTGATTTTTGTTATGGCAGAGCGACCAAATGGCAGACAAAACTTTGTATGGATACAAGAATGGGGAAACTAAAGTAAAGCCGAGCAAGGGTTCACACAGGAGTCAACTGGACTTGTGAGTTTAAAGTGCATTAGAAATACACATTAGCTCTTAGTTTGACCAATTTCTACCAAAATATTGGCAAAGTGCTAATTAAGTGCACTTAACATTCACATTACAAGATTTTAAAGCGCTTGTTAAACCTTGTTAACGCCATAGAAAAATTAGAGCAAGTGCTAATATAGCAATAAGTGCTAATACAACACATTTAAACAACTATACAACAATAATTTGGTAAAACCCTTTGAGAATTATTTAGTTATTACTAGAATAGACGCATAGCTAATCATTTTAGTCTTCCTAAAGGATATTTTTACTGTAAAATAGCTAGCGCAAATTAGCATCACACTTAGCAGGCTATGCTAGTGCTATATTTGACTCACAAAAGCAAGGCAGCAGTGCAGCAGGGTTTCAGCCTTCAGTCCCTGCAGCATCTAAAGAGTAAACAGACGTTTTTTTGCTGTATCATGAGTGGATTCAAGTGTTTCATAAACAATAAACACAAATGTACGCTTGTGTAAAAAAGAAAATCAAAATACTCAGTCTATTTAAAGTCCTTTTCAGTGTCTGTTCAATGTTCGTTCAGTGTCCAGTTTGTGACCAGTTGGGTCACTATCTACCAGTGTGTTTGATTCCTTGGGCTGGGGTTCGCCATCCAGTAATGAAGAGTTGATCCTTTCCTCTGGCAGCAGTTCGATTAAATTCATCCACAAAAATAAAAAAAAGCCTGACCTAGGGATAAGGCCAGAATAAAGTAGCTTACAGCACTGTAACAATAATGACTATAGCTTAAAGCTACTATTCCAAGTGGTTTAACAATGAATTCTCAAATATTCTTCTGTTGTGCAACAATATAGTTCAAGAAATCAACATTAGATATTACCATTACACTTATAAACCAAATGAATTAGCTTAAATGTGCTATTACAGTAATTCAAGTTTTTACAGTGCATAGTGAATACATGTTCAAAATAACATGAAATTGCTTTAAAACAGAACTCAGTAACTTTTTTACCTTAAACAGTTTCGGAGTCTGTGTGAGGGTTAAATGAGTTGTTGTGGGGTAAATGAAGAGTCCTGAAAATGACGCTTGCACTGAGTCTGAGCGCCGCCAACCCGGTGTCACAGAAGTCTCAGGTCTCACGAGAACGCGTCACATCACGGTTAGCAAAACAACAAGACAGTCATGGCTTTATTTCTTGATTTTTGTTATGGCAGAGCGACCAAATGGCAGAAAAAACTTTGTATGGATACAAGAATGGGGAAACTAAAGTAAAGCTGAGCGAGGGTTCACACAGGAGTCAACTGGACTTGTGCACTTAAGTGCACATAACATTCACATTACAAGATTTTAAAGCGCTTGTTAAACCTTGTTAACATCATAGAAAAATTAGAGCAAGTACTAATATAAAACGAAGCGCTAATACAACACATTTAAACAACTATACGACAATAATTTGGTAAAACCCTTTGAGGATTATTTAGTTATTACTAGAATAGACACATAGCTAATCGTTTTAGTCTTCCTAAAGGACATTTTTACTGTAAAATAGCTAGCGCGAATTAGCATCGCGCTTAGCGCCGATTAGCCCGCTATGCTAGTGCTATATTTGACTCACTAATACAACACATTTAAACAACTATACGACAATAATTTGGTAAAACCCTTCGAGGATTATTTAGTTATTACTAGAATAGACACATAGCTAATCGTTTTAGTCTTCCTAAAGGACATTTTTACTGTAAAATAGCTAGCGCGAATTAGCATCGCGCTTAGCGCCGATTAGCACGCTATGCTAGCGCTATATATGACTCACTAATACAACACATTTAAACAACTATACGACAATAATTTGGTAAAACCCTTTGAGTATAATTTAGTTATTACTAGAACAGACGCATAGCTAATCATTTTAGTCTTCCTAAAGGACATTTTTACTGTAAAATAGCTAGCGTGAATTAGCATCGCGCCGATTAGCATGCTATGCTAGCGCTATATTTGACTCACCAAAACAAGGCAGCAGCACAGCAGGGTTTCAGCCTTCAGTCTCTGCAGCATCTGTTTAACAGACGTTTTATCACTAACATTAAATAATAGGAGCTTAAACATAGCTTTAGCATTGGTTTGTGCTCACAGTCTCCACGTTTTTTCAGGTAGAAAGCTGACAAACCAGTTAGCTTTAAACCACAGCAGCAGATATCTTATTATATCTGATGCTCTGCTGGGCTCAGGAGTGCGACCTTTGACCTTACTGGCAAACGAGAGCTCAGACTAAAGCAGCTATTTTACTCAGTATGTCACAAAAACAAAGTAAAGTTACATTATGTATTTCAATAGCTTTTTAACACTATTTATCAAAATATTAATGAACTTATATTTAAGTGCTATTTAATAATATTTATTCTCATTGTGAAATGAGTGCTTTTATCAAAGTAGAGTCATGTTAAAGAGCAGCACAGCAGGAAAGGCCTAAACTCTTCCACTGCTTCAGGAAACAAAGAGTAAAAGGAGGACGAACGCCTTCTGTCCTGGAGGCTAACAGACCAAAGCAGTGAGGGTGAACAAGTATTTAAGTAGAGCAGCAGCACATACACTGTCAAACCCCTCAGGATCGTTCATAAACATCTGTTAGAACCTGTGTGGGCTCGGTCGGTCCCATAATTACACGTGATGGGTCGGTTCCAGCTCGGGTTCAGGGAGAATGTGACAAAGCTCGGGTCAGGCTGTAATTTTTGGGCTGGATCTAAGCTCTAGTGGGGAGTGAAGGCTGAGGCCGGGTGGTCCCATCCCACAGACGAGTTACTGGAGCTCAGACTGCTGCAGGAGTTAGAGCCGGTTCTGAGAGAGAGCAGTCAGAATACTAACGTCCTGAAGAACAGTTCCTTTCCTCTGCACAGCTTTATAACTCAGACCTCTCCACTGGACATGTGCTGAGACACCAAACACTATCAGCAAGACTAAAAAACATGAAATGTCTTTGATTCCTCTGCTCTCAGATTGTTTTATAGGAGACTTTTATCATTTATGTTGCTTCAGTTATATTTTTATTATTTATGATGTTGCGATGGATGCATTTAAGGTTTTACATTGTCTGTTGTCTCCTGCCTGTCTTTAACCCTCCTGCACTTTTTAGTCACACCTTCACCCTAAGGCACTAAAAAATGCACCAATTTAGTAAAATTATCTAATAGTCAATAATTCCATTTTTTTTTTATGGTTACAATGATTAACTTCAGTCCTCACCACATAGCAAAAATGTATTCTGTTTATTAAATTGAACCCTGTTTATGAATATTTTTTGTGATTAAAAGTTTATTTCAAATTATGGCAAAAATCACAATAAAGACATTTTTTTCCTTTATGTAAATTCAAATTAGATTTTTTTGTGGTGGATTATCAGAGCTTGGGAGTGTCAAAAATTGGCATCATGATTGATTTTACTACATTTTAATTTAATTATAATTTTTGGTGTAGTGGCAGATAAAACATGTTTAGTCACACTTTTCCTCCTAAGGAGCAAAAAAAATGCACTGCCATCAAAAAATCTTCTAATATTGGATAATTCAAATTTTTTCTAATGGTTACAGTGATTAACTTCTCACCATACACAGCATAAATTGATTCTGTTTATAAAATTTAGCGCCTTAAATTCCAGTTTTTGTGGCGCACACATCCAGCTCACACAGAGGCAGAGCGCAGTAAAGACTACATTTTGGATTTGTGCTCACGCAAACACAAACAATCTCATTTCTCAACAAACACTTTCACACCAATTTATGACAACCCTAAAACACACCCAAATCATTTTAGTTCAACATTTCTTTTTTCTTTGCCCTGCAGGCAGATAATTTATACAAACACTAATGGGGCCATTTTCTCGTTTATACCTTTGTCTGCCATTTTTGGGGAAATGGCGCCACCTAGTTGAAAACAATATAAACTAAAATTCTATTCCCTCACTGTAATGAATCCACAAAGGCACAAAAAATGTCGTCGGGTGTAGGAGGGTTAATAAATGTAAATCTAAATCCAGAGCAGAGCAGTGTGTGTGGGGCTGCAGGTGGTCATAATGTCTCTCTCTCTCTCTCAGATGTGATCAGTGCAGAGCTCGGGCCCCTCCCTGGCCCCTCCTCAGAGATCGTCAGTGCCTCTCGCTCCGCCGGGCCCTCACACTCAGACCCGGACTCCTCGAAGAAGCAGTTGTTCTCGGCCCGGGCCGAGTTTATCAAGCGGGTGTCCGAGCCCGTCCTGGACCAGCTTTTGGACCGACTCCTTCAGAGGACGGTGCTGAACGACGGGGAGAGAGAGAGCGCAGGGGCCAAAGAGCGAAGGCCCCGAGCGGTGTACGCCATAGACACCGTGCGGAGGAAGGGACCCCGAGCCTGTGACCTGTTTCTGAAGGACCTCTGTGCCCTGGACCCCTATCTGTCTGAGTCACTCCAGCTCAGAGCCACAGACACCTGAAGTCCTGGTTCAGACCTGGTTTAGACCTGGTTTAGACCTGGTTTAGACCTGGTTTAGACCTGGTTTAGACCTGGTTCAGACCTGGTTTAGTCCTGGTTTAGTCCTGGTTTAGACCTGGTTTAGACCTGGTTCAGACCTGGTTTAGTCCTGGTTTAGTCCTGGTTCAGACCTGGTTTAGTCCTGGTTCAGACCTGGTTTAGACCTGGTTCAGACCTGGTTTAGACCTGGTTCAGACCTGGTTTAGACCTGGTTTAGACCTGGTTTAGACCTGGTTCAGACCTGGTTCAGACCTGGTTTAGACCTGGTTCAGACCTGGTTTAGTCCTGGTTTAGACCTGGTTTAGACCTGGTTTAGTCCTGGTTCAGACCTGGTTTAGACCTGGTTCAGACCTGGTTTAGACCTGGTTTAGACCTGGTTTAGAGCTGGTTTAGACCTGGTTTAGTCCTGGTTTAGACCTGGTTCAGACCTGGTTCAGTCCTGGTTTAGACCTGGTTTAGACCTGGTTCAGACCTGGTTTAGACCTGGTTCAGACCTGGTTTAGACCTGGTTTAGACCTGGTTTAGAGCTGGTTTAGACCTGGTTTAGACCTGGTTTAGACCTGGTTCAGACCTGGTTCAGTCCTGGTTTAGACCTGGTTTAGACCTGGTTCAGACCTGGTTTAGTCCTGGTTCAGACCTGGTTTAGACCTGGTTTAAACCTGGTTCAGACCTGGTTTAGTCCTGGTTTAGACCTGGTTTAGACCTGGTTTAGACCAGGTTTAGACCTGGTTTAGTCTTGGTTTAGACCTGGTTCAGACCTGGTTTAGACCTGGTTTAGTCCTGGTTCAGACCTGGTTTAGACCTGGTTCAGACCTGGTTTAGTCCTGGTTTAGTCCTGGTTCAGACCTGGTTTAGTCCTGGTTCAGACCTGGTTTAGACCTGGTTCAGACCTGGTTTAGACCTGGTTCAGACCTGGTTTAGACCTGGTTTAGACCTGGTTTAGACCTGGTTCAGACCTGGTTCAGACCTGGTTTAGACCTGGTTCAGACCTGGTTTAGTCCTGGTTTAGACCTGGTTTAGACCTGGTTTAGTCCTGGTTTAGTCCTGGTTCAGACCTGGTTTAGACCTGGTTCAGACCTGGTTTAGACCTGGTTTAGACCTGGTTTAGAGCTGGTTTAGACCTGGTTTAGTCCTGGTTTAGACCTGGTTCAGACCTGGTTCAGTCCTGGTTTAGACCTGGTTTAGACCTGGTTCAGACCTGGTTTAGACCTGGTTCAGACCTGGTTTAGACCTGGTTTAGACCTGGTTTAGAGCTGGTTTAGACCTGGTTTAGACCTGGTTTAGACCTGGTTCAGACCTGGTTCAGTCCTGGTTTAGACCTGGTTTAGACCTGGTTCAGACCTGGTTTAGTCCTGGTTCAGACCTGGTTTAGACCTGGTTTAAACCTGGTTCAGACCTGGTTTAGTCCTGGTTTAGACCTGGTTTAGACCTGGTTTAGACCAGGTTTAGACCTGGTTTAGTCTTGGTTTAGACCTGGTTCAGACCTGGTTTAGTCCTGGTTTAGACCTGGTTTAGAGCTGGTTTAGTCCTGGTTTAGACCTGGTTTAGACCTGGTTCAGACCTGGTTCAGTCCTGGTTTAGACCTGGTTTAGACCTGGTTCAGACCTGGTTTAGACCTGGTTTAAACCTGGTTCAGACCTGGTTTAGTCCTGGTTTAGACCTGGTTTAGACCTGGTTTAGACCTGGTTTAGACCTGGTTTAGACGACTAAAGAAGTGTTTCAGGTGAATAGCGCCCCCTGGTGAATCTCGGTGTCGGCCAAAAGGAGAGGAGACCTTTGTGCAGATACGAGGAGGAGAAAACCACAGTCAAGCCGAGCCAGGGGCCACACAGGGGCCACACAGGGGTCCGTAGAGCTTTAAGGCCTCCATACACCAAGGCGACGATCGCCCGTCTGAACGGTTCTTCCACGTCGCTCATTTCCGTCCTTTTGATCTGTCAGCGCCGTCAGCCGCCATCGCTCCAGGACGGAGGCCGTCTGACCAGTTTTCTGCCGATTGGCCTCGTTGTTGTTGAATCTGCGTCTTTGGTCTTTGGCACGAAGCGCTCTGATAGGCCTAGCACTACAGCTGCCGCACCAATCAGCTCACGGGAATTTTAGTGGAAGTGACCGAGTGACGAGAGGTGAAAACCGCTGTGGCAGCGTCTTGTCACCATTTTTGCATTTTTCGCAATTCTGTGCGGAAAGTTATCTTCTTCAAGTAACAGAGCAGCGGCACCTAATCCACACAAAACAATGTCCAAACCGGCCATGATCACACTTCTCAAATGTTCAAACAAACTGAGAACAGTGCAGACCAAGGCGCTACATGCAGATGTACTCCACAAACATTGTGTCACTTCTGTTTATCTTTGTTCACTGGCTAGCGCCATCTGCTGCTTTGGGGGGTAATTACATCACGCGCATGCGCAAGACACGGTCTTTAGGTCGGTTGTGGCTTCGGTGAATGAAGAGGGAAAAAGGTCATGCGACGTCAGGAAACGGGAGGGAACGAGAGGAGACGAGAGGAGACGAACTGTCGCTCCGTCTTATCGGCGGCAGTCTGGGAGTCGCCTTGGTGTATCCAGGCCTTTACTCTTAAATGTAGGGGGCGCTCTGGAGAGAAAAATGCGACCAAAAAAGGAGAAGAAAAAGCTGCACAGTTCCACTTCCAGGTGATTGTCATTTGCCAGGATCCTTCGCAGCTGGACCACTTTGGAGTGATCCAGGTCCTGTTCCAAACGGATAAACCCCCCACGTCCTCCGCAGCTCGTCTCCTCAGTTTGGCTAAAACATGAAGGATGCTCCTGGACACGGCCTCGCCTCGCTGCAAATTGCCCACAATGCACTGCAACCACTTTTATTTGATGCAAACCTAAACACAATATTAAAGATATAATATATTACTACTGTGCCCCACACTGCAGGAAATAACAGAATAAAGAGACACACATTAAAAAGGACATTTTAGGGCTCTGCATCGAGGAAAGTCGTTTTTAAAATAGTTTAATAGTTTTTGCTGTTTCTGATTATTTAATTTGAACTTATTTTGCTATAATTAGATCATTATGTTGATGCACATTTGGTTATAGGGACACATTAGACCTGCTGATAGATGATGATTTTGTTTAATATGACATCTTTTCAAAGTATTCTTGTAAGATCTATTTTTTAATCACCACTAAAATGCTGCTACATGAGGACACGCGACAAAAACACGTTCACGTTCTGCTGCCTGACTCCTTTCCACTCATAAAGAAGTTATTTTTTATTATAGCTCCGTGTTTTTAATGCGCAGTATTTGATCATGTGACACACTCCGGAGCCTGTTCCAAAAGCGCTCAGATGCGGCGTTAGCGGGACACTCGGCTTTGTTTCGGAGGAGCCGACTCTGGAGGAAGGATCCTGGCGAAGGAGAAACACCTCTAGTGTTACTTTAACAGTGTTTACAACAGCAGCACTTCTCCAACCCGCCACACTCAGAGGCAGTAATCCTCACAGCTGCTTACTTCACCTCTGTGTTTTTGACCAGAATGTGCCAAACCTGATTATTCCTATGACAGATTTGAGAATACTTTTAGTTTTTTGGTGGATTATGTTTAAATGTTTTTAGTGTTTCACGCTGAGATCGCATTATGTTAAAAAAGCTAAAGGTTAAGTTCATTGTGAGGTTTAAAAATCCCAAAAAAACCAAAGGCTTATTTTTTGTTTGTGAAGAATGTTGAAAAAAAATTTTTTTTTGTTTTTTTTTTATGTTTGTCTGACTGAGTCAATAAAGACCTTTAAATTTGTTCATGTTGTGGTTATTTTGAAAATATGGTCTATGTTTGGTCTTGACCTAATCCTAGGTTTAGTCCTGGATTTGGTCCTGGTCTAGGTTTTATTTAGTCCTGGTTTAGTCTTAATTGAGTCAATATTCTCCAGCCCTGATTGACAACATCAGTAAATTAGAATATTTTTTCCAGATAATTCTTTATAATTTACACATCTAGAATTTACTCCTGGTTTAGTTCTGGTCCAGTCTTTTTTTTTTTTTTTAGCCCCAGGACTTTTCTAGGTTTAGTCCTTGTTTTAGTTTGAGTCCAGTCTTTCTTTAGGTTTGGCCCTGGTTTAGTCCTAAATTTAGCCTCTATTTAAGTCTTGGTAATTAAGTCCTGGTTTAATCCTTACCTTCGTTCTGAGCCAGTCTCTACTACTACTACTACTATTACTACTATTACTACTACTACTACTATTACTACTATTACTACTGCAACTACTACTACTACTATTACTACTATTACTACTATTACTACTACTACTACTATTACTACTATTACTACTATTACTACTACTACTACTATTACTACTATTACTACTATTACTACTATTACTACTATTACTACTATTACTACTGCAACTACTACTACTACTATTACTACTATTACTACTACTACTACTATTACTACTATTACTACTGCAACTACTATTACTACTATTACTACTGCAACTACTATTACTACTATTACTACTATTACTACTATTACTACTATTACTACTGCAACTACTATTACTACTATTACTACTATTACTACTATTACTACTGCAACTACTATTACTACTATTACTACTATTACTACTATTACTACTATTACTACTGCAACTACTATTACTACTATTACTACTATTACTACTATTACTACTGCAACTACTATTACTACTATTACTACTATTACTACTGCAACTACTATTACTACTATTACTACTATTACTACTATTACTACTATTACTACTATTACTACTATTACTACTGCAACTACTATTACTACTATTACTACTATTACTACTATTACTACTATTACTACTATTACTACTGCAACTACTATTACTACTATTACTACTATTACTACTATTACTACTATTACTACTACTACTACTATTACTACTGCAACTACTGCAACTACTATTACTACTATTACTACTATTACTACTATTACTACTACTACTACTATTACTACTATTACTACTATTACTACTACTACTACTATTACTACTATTACTACTATTACTACTATTACTACTACTACTACTATTACTACTATTACTACTATTACTACTGCTACTACTATTACTACTATTACTACTATTACTACTATTACTACTATTACTACTGCAACTACTATTACTACTATTACTACTATTACTACTATTACTACTGCAACTACTATTACTACTATTACTACTATTACTACTATTACTACTACTACTACTATTACTACTATTACTACTGCAACTACTGCAACTACTATTACTACTATTACTACTATTACTACTACTACTACTATTACTACTACTACTACTATTACTACTATTACTACTATTACTACTACTACTACTATTACTACTATTACTACTATTACTACTATTACTACTATTACTACTATTACTACTGCAACTACTACTACTACTATTACTACTATTACTACTACTACTACTATTACTACTATTACTACTGCAACTACTATTACTACTATTACTACTGCAACTACTATTACTACTATTACTACTATTACTACTATTACTACTATTACTACTGCAACTACTATTACTACTATTACTACTATTACTACTATTACTACTGCAACTACTATTACTACTATTACTACTATTACTACTATTACTACTATTACTACTGCAACTACTATTACTACTATTACTACTATTACTACTATTACTACTGCAACTACTATTACTACTATTACTACTATTACTACTGCAACTACTATTACTACTATTACTACTATTACTACTATTACTACTATTACTACTATTACTACTATTACTACTGCAACTACTATTACTACTATTACTACTATTACTACTATTACTACTATTACTACTATTACTACTGCAACTACTATTACTACTATTACTACTATTACTACTATTACTACTATTACTACTACTACTACTATTACTACTGCAACTACTGCAACTACTATTACTACTATTACTACTATTACTACTATTACTACTATTACTACTGCAACTACTATTACTACTATTACTACTACTACTACTATTACTACTATTACTACTGCAACTACTGCAACTACTATTACTACTATTACTACTATTACTACTATTACTACTGCTACTACTATTACTACTATTACTACTATTACTACTATTACTACTATTACTACTGCAACTACTATTACTACTATTACTACTATTACTACTATTACTACTGCAACTACTATTACTACTATTACTACTATTACTACTATTACTACTACTACTACTATTACTACTATTACTACTGCAACTACTGCAACTACTATTACTACTATTACTACTATTACTACTACTACTACTATTACTACTGCAACTACTGCAACTACTATTACTACTATTACTACTATTACTACTGCAACTACTGCAACTACTATTACTACTATTACTACTATTACTACTACTACTACTATTACTACTATTACTACTATTTCTACTGCAACTACTGCAACTACTATTACTACTATTACTACTATTACTACTACTACTACTATTACTACTGCAACTACTGCAACTACTATTACTACTATTACTACTATTACTACTGCAACTACTATTACTAGTAGTTGCAGTAGTAATAGTAGTAATAGTAGTACTATTACTACTATTACTACTGCAACTACTATTACTACTGCAACTACTATTACTACTATTACTACTATTACTACTACTACTACTATTACTACTATTACTACTATTACTACTATTACTACTGCAACTACTATTACTACTATTACTACTATTACTACTGCAACTACTATTACTACTGCAACTACTGCAACTACTATTACTACTATTACTACTATTACTACTACTACTACTATTACTACTGCAACTACTGCAACTACTATTACTACTATTACTACTATTACTACTGCAACTACTGCAACTACTATTACTACTATTACTACTATTACTACTATTACTACTACTACTACTATTACTACTGCAACTACTGCAACTACTATTACTACTATTACTACTATTACTACTGCAACTACTGCAACTACTATTACTACTATTACTACTATTACTACTATTACTACTGCAACTACTATTACTACTATTACTACTGCAACTACTATTACTACTATTACTACTGCAACTACTATTACTACTATTACTACTGCAACTACTATTACTACTATTACTACTACTACTACTATTACTACTATTACTACTATTACTACTGCAACTACTATTACTACTATTACTACTGCAACTACTATTACTACTATTACTACTGCAACTACTATTACTACTATTACTACTGCAACTACTATTACTACTATTACTACTGCTACTACTATTACTACTGCAACTACTGCAACTACTATTACAACTGCTACTACTATTACTACTGCAACTACTATTACTACTATTACTACTATTACTACTATTACTACTATTACTACTGCAACTACTATTACTACTATTACTACTGCAACTACTATTACAACTGTAGTTTTCTACAACTGAATCTAGTTATGTAAAGTTTCCTCTGTCAATTTCCCTCTGACCTAAGCAGTAGCCTGCTTATCTTAGCTTAGCTTAGCTCGCTTTTTATCTGAAAAATGGTAACTGTTAACCAAGCAAAAAAATATCTGAATTATTTTCAGGATTTTAGAGGTGAATTGTGAAGTAATAAATTACAAAAGTTCTGTCACCTTTTGCGTCAGTTGCTTGTGGCTAACTGTTCACGAGCTAACGTGTGTGTGTCCTGAGTGGGACACGCTCACCTTTTGCTATTTTTCGGTCTTCAAACAGACGCTCGCAAAGATGCTAGCTGGCTAATGGTAGATAAACAAAAACTCCACATATTGCTCTACCTCTGTGGTAATTTTTGTGTATTTATGCTAACTGTTTATAAAATAATCATGATATGAAAATAATTTTGATCGGGAAATGCGCAGGGAACGCTCAGGTCACACTCGGGCAACATTCTTTCTGTGATCTTAGTGTTTTTGTAGCTAACTTTGTCCGTCTTATTATTTTCTGATTAACGTTAGCTTAGCCCACAATCTTATTTTGAAAGACGGAAACAAGGAACTGGATGTGAAAATTTGTTAACGTAAATATCCCAGCCTTAAATTAGAGCCGAAAAATCCAACAAATAAGGCTGAAAAAGCCAGAAAGGTGAGCGTGTCCGACTCAGGGCCAGAGCACTGCCGAGCTTAAACCTCGGACAAAAGCGCTCTTTCATACGGCCGCAATAAAATATTTGTAAAAGAAACTATCCAACCAATATATTGTTATAAACATAAGAAAATGTACTTTTACTTTATACAATTTGCATTAATGACGATAATGAATGAGCGACTTTATGACTTGTTGAAGATAAAAAAGTAATAGAATTTTAGCAGAAAGTGTCCGACTCAGGACACACAGACGTTAACTGCTCTGTTAAAATGTCTCTGTTGTTTCAGGTCCTGTCCTCTCCTCTCGGCCTCTGAGCTAATATAATGTTACAGAAGCTTTACAGGTTAAGCAGATTGTTTTACACTGATCAGAAATATTAAAATCCCTTTATATTTGCCTTCTCTATGGCAAACTTGTGATAATTTGTGTTCCTATATTTGTCAAAGTAGAAAAAAACTGCACCACCGCCACAAACTCATCTGAGAAGTGTCCTGCAGCAGAGAGGATTTCATTTGGCCTCACTGACCAAAATACAAGAAGAATTTTTTATTATATTTTAAAATGTAATATTAGGGCTGGGCACGTTATCGTATTATTCTCGCATTAACGCATTCATTAATTAACGCGCTAATTTTTTAAATGCGCGTTAACGCAAGTTATGGGTCAGTCACGAAAGAGCCGGCTCAGACAGCAGCCGTGTTTTTGTCTGTTTAACTATTAATCTCTCTTTCTCCTTTTCCCCCACAGTGGGACGTCCAGCCCCAGCTGAAGTCCACACCACAGCCCTGCTCCTGAGCCCGGGACCAGGACCAGAGCTGAAGTCCACACCACAGCCCTGCTCCTGAGTCCGGGACCAGGACCAGAGCTGAAGTCCACACCACAGCCCTGCTCCTGAGTCCAGGACCAGGACCAGAGCTGAAGTCCACAGCCCTGCTCCTGAGTCCGGGACCAGGACCAGAGCAGCTCTCAAGCTTCTGTCATTTAACAGAGTCACAGCGAGGGGAAAGTAAAGGAGGACTTTATGTGAGATATCTGGACTTTTTTACTGATGAATTAATATTAAACGTCTGATGATGTTGTGATGTGTTAAATACAGAACAGTTCTTTTGTTTCATTGGCTTTGTGAAAATATTATTATTATTAATATTTTTAACCCAGCATTGTTTAGTGTGTAGGGACCCGTTTGGGAAAATAGTAAAAAAATAATTTTTTTTTTACTTTTTTCACATGAAATCCTTTCTACTACTTCAGCCCTAACCATAGATATGAAGTTTATTTTCAATTATTAATAATTTATGTTTTTATGACCATTTTGTCATCAAACATCCTGTTATTTTAGATGACAAAAACACAAAATCTGCCATTTTATCCAAAAATGAGTTGCAGAGTGGATCACTTGGGGTGAAGTTATTAGAGCCTTGACTAAGTCAATAATTAATAACAACACTGGTTTTAATGTATTTTTATTTTTGGAGCAAAGACAGGTTTTTGTAAAACCTTACACTCGTTACCTTGTAAGGTAAAGAGTGTAAGTAAAGTGCAGATCTCCTGTTGTATTCACCTTAGAACAGAGGGGGTCATGGCATTTTAAACACCAACTAAAAAAAATATTCTGGCCAAGTTTCACACCAACAGCTTTTAAACTGACTGATTTATTGAGGATCAAAAAAGTAAAAACAGCAAAAAGTACGTGTTTGGACCCTAAGGTGCCCAGAGGAGTAGGATCACTGCACTGGCTTCCAGTTCCTCAAAGAATTGATTTTAAAATTCTTTTGATGGTTCATAAGACTTTGGCTGTGTCCAAACGTCCTCCCTAATCCTCTGCAGCGCCCCCTACAGTGGTCACGCCATTCTGTAGCGGTGTCCAAATGTCTAATGGATAAAAAATAGTGCACTCAAAATTTCCCACAATGCATTTTGCTGTCCAAAGTAGTGGACAGCGATGGCCACTAGAGGTCAGTACAGAGCAGAATGCTTTGTGAGTTTGGAGGAGAACAGCGGGACAGCGACAGGACTTTAACCTGAACACAACCCAGCTGTGTTTACTTCTGTCACAGCGTCATCAGAAATAAAAAGCTCTTAAATAAACCGCTGCAGTGTAACATTGCTAACGTTAGCTTAGCCGTTAGCTTAGCCGTTAGCGTTCAGCCTCCCCACGTAAGGCACAGAGCTGCAATAATCCACTCTGTTTTATTCATTACAGCCATAATTCATGTTCAATATCACACACATGACACACACATATTTATCTATAACAGCCGTTCCCAAAGTCAGGAGTCAGGGCCCTCCTTAAATTTACCAAAATCCCACACTGACCCCAACAATACAACTTCCCTCCATCCCAAATTTTATTTTTCATGTTTTTCTCCATATATTTCTATAAAAACATTACAAAAGACACTGACTATTGGCTAAAAAGTGTTTTAAAGTTAGATTTTTAAACAAATACACTGTAAAAAATAAAAAAATAAAATGCTGCAACAACTCAAGGCAAAGTTTTCCAAACTTTAACTTAATTTGATGTTTATACGTCTAAAAACTTTTCTAATGTTTAAGTTTTTCTCTCTATCATTATTTTTTTACTCATCTTACAGCCAACTTACAGAGTTCAGAAAAAGTGATTCTTTTGTTAAATGTAGTATATTTAGTTTTTATTATTATCAATAATACTTTTTCTGAACAGTGGAGTCAGTTGCTGTAAGATGAGCTGGAAAAAATAAAGATAGTGAGTAAAACTTAACATTTCAAGTTTTTAGATGTATGAACGTTAAATTTGGTGAGTAAAAAATATTAGTTGTTGAAAACTTGAGATTTTGAGTTGATCACCAAAACTCAAAAATCTTGATGGATCCTGTTGCCTTGAGTTTTTGCAGCATTGTTTTTTACAGTGCATTTCAAACTCAGTTTATTTTTATGTACTTAATATAGACAGCCTCTGGGGGCCCCCCTGCAGTACCGTCGCGGACCCCCAGGGGGCCCCGGACCCCACTTTGGGAACCACTGATTTATAAACACTAAAACATCTGAGTGTGGTCAGGTTTATCACAGAAGAACTTTATCAGCGGAGTTTCAATGAACTTTTTTTACACAGACGCCAGAGTCACATGATCACCGCTGAGAGAAAAACAGTGAGTCTGAATCTTTCACAAAATGGCTGCACTACAGTCGCTGCAGGACAGGACTGTGTAGGGCTGAGGGGTTAGGGGCTGGGGAGGACGTTCGGATGCAGCCTTTGAATGGTCAAGGTTCAAAACATTTATCTGACCTTTGAACCCTGTACGAACCCCGCAGACCTCTGGGATCAGCTCTGGTGTTGGTGGTTCCTCGAGTCCAGACTAAATCTGGGGAGGCTTCATTTAAAGTTACACTGTGTAACTTTTCTCCTAAATATGTGGGGCATACTGACTTGTTTTTGTGATTTTTTGAGCGATTATAAGGCCTGAGGCGCTGTTGCTCCGAGCGGGGCTTCTGTTCTGAGAAACCGCCCTCGCAACTTGGCCGGGAGCGCTCCGCTGTTGAGGAAGAGTCACGTGACAGGGAACGACTTGAGGCGCAGTATAACCAGGAAGCTACTTTTAGCGTTGTTATTTTCGCCAGTTCGTCAGGGCCGAAGGACACAAGAAGATGAAGACAATGTCGGACGAGGCAAGAAAAAGAAAATGTGAAAGGGACCGCACCAGATCACAGACAAGAGTCAACATCGGACAGACTTTTGCTCGCTGGCGTCAGATGAGAGACAGAGAAGGCTGCAAATCAGATCACGTTTTTGCTTCTTTATTGTTGGGCAGGTAAATTAGCCTCTTTATTTTTTCTTTAGAACGTGCTTTTTCATACAGTTATTAGTTGTTTTTACTGCGACCATTGCGCGATATTTGTTGATAAGCTAACGCTAGCGCTAACTCTATAGAAGATCCAGTCCAAACTTCCAAAGGTAGCAGCAGGTCAACTAAAGCTGAAACAATGATGGAAATAGACGCACGCTCGCACAGTTTCAGAAGGAGGAGGGGCCCTAGTGTTTACGTTTTGCGACGGTGCAGTGGCACCTGTGGCCTCTAGAGGCGCAAGACCAGGAATCTTACACAGTGTAACTTTAAGCTGGGGACACACTACACGATCTTTTTTGCCAGATTTTATAACGATTCACAGTTGCTCCGAGACTGTCCCAGTCAACACTGCTGCAGGGAATCGTAATCAGCAGTCGGCCCTGAAATCCGTAAGCGTGTGATGTTCAAAGACTGGAATTGGCGCAAAAACCCGGCCTGACGTCAGTCGCAAGCAATCAAACACCGACTCTGGAGCACACTCCTGTAGTGTGGGACGTTTACATCCAACTGGGAATTCATGAAGTCCAGCAGCCAATGAAAAACAGCTGATGGGACACAGGAAACAGCGTCAGGACGCAGACGAAGCAACAGGAAGCGGCGGGAAAATATAAGCGGAAACTTGAAGAAGAAGAAGAAAACATAAACAACCATGGCAAACACTGAAGAAAGTCGAGTGCTACCCAAGCAAAACTGGATACAGAGACGTTTTTTCTTTTTCCTTTTTTCCAAACAGAGAGCTGCCACACAACGGCAACAGCGACCCAGGTAGCTCCATGTTTGTTTACCATTTAGTTGTGGCCAGAGTTTGCTGCGTTTGGTCGGCGACAGTCGCGGCCTCAGCAGATCTTGTCGTGTGTGAGGCGCAGTCTTTCAGTCGTCAGAACTAAATCTGCTGAAACCAGTCGTTAGTGTGAGCTCCTGGTTTTTTCACAATCTGTAACGACTGAGAAAATCCTGGAGTGTGTCCCCAAATTTAGTGTCTGTGCTTCCCTGCTGTGGAACTCCTTTCAGTTTGAAACATTGATTAACACTTTTAAGTCTAAACTAAAGACCTACCTTTTTTAGCATAGCCTACGATTATTATAATATTTTTTAACTATATGTACATTATTTTAATTTAATTTTTATCCTCACTTTGTGCTTATTTCTATTGTATATGTTGCTTAAACTCTTGTTATTGTTTTTATCGTTGAACTCCATGTAAAGCACTTTGGGTTGTATTTCACATGAAAGGTGCTATACAAATAAACTGGACTTGACTGGACTTGACTGGACTGGACTGGACTTGACTGGACTGGACTTGACTTGACTGGACTGGACTTGACTTGACTGGACTGGACTTGACTGGACTTGACTTGACTGGACTTGACTGGACTTGACTTGACTGGACTTGACTGGACTGGACTTGACTGGACTTGACTGGACTTGACTGGATTGGACTTGACTGGACTGGACTTGACTGGTAAATGTAGAATTAACGCAGACAAAATTATTCAACATTTTCAGTGACAAAGTACCAAAAAGGTACCACAGGCAGCTTAAGAGTTAATCTCAGTATTCTACCTTTACGACCAAAACCATCTCGAAGCGTTGTGTGAAATATTTAGTGTCTAAAGCTCAGGGGCGTAACATCAGGAAATGTGGGGCCCCGGAGGTTTAGGGGCCCATTAGAGTGGGGCCTTGTTCATTTGTGGTCAAGTCTGTGTTTAAAATATTCATAATAATTAAAAATAAATAAAATTTGAAATCCTATTCAATTCATAAATTCCTAACAAAAAAAGCATGTATTTTTTAGGATAAATACACAAATTGTAATAATAATAATAATTTAAAAAATGAATATATTTCACAGAATTGTCCCTAAATAATAATGAATAAGCCCCTGTTTTTTGTATTAAAGTAAACAGTAACTTTTGATAAATTAAAAAGCTTCATGCATGAACCTACAGTACTGAATGTGCTTCATAACTTTAGGGCCCAGTCTGAAATCTTGCTCTGGGGCCCCACATTCCTAAGTTATGCCACTGCTAAAGCTACATCCTGCACAGAGAGCGTCCTGAGCTGAGTTTGTTGCAGAAACCGGAGCCGGTCTGAAAGAATGCACACAGAGAGGCGTTTGATAGAAAAGCAGTATTGTATTGTTTGGAGTCCGTGTTTTTATTTGTCGAACACGTTTACAGCGGGGGTCAGGGCAAGGTCGCGGGGGTCACGGGGGGAGGGAGGGGTCAGGGGTCGGGAGGCGGAGTCTTTAGAAGTAGTTGACGACTCTCCGGATGGACTGGATGTTGGGGTTCTGCGCCTGCCACTCGTTGTGACTGCAGTAGTTTCCTCGCTCCACGATGTACATGCGGCCGCGGAAGTTGGGCTCCTCGTACATCACCCAGCTGCCGGGGGACAAACACAGACACAGGACAGGTTCAGAACCGAGACCGGACCAGAGGGAAGTCCAGGTCCCAGTCTGGACTACAGGCTCACGGTCAAGATGCAGACTTTAAAAAAGATTCTAGTTCAGAGGTAAATGCTCTGTGTTTCAATGATTCTTAAACTTTTAACACCAAGTACCATCTTTAAAATGAGCAGATCTAAACCAGGACAAATCAAGGTCTAAACAAGGACTAAACCAGGTCTTAACCAGGACTAAATCAGGACTAAATCAGTACCAAACTGGGGCTAAACCTAGGCTAAATAAGTCTGTGAAGACTCTCGCCCATCCAGGGGAGTTGCATCACAACAAAAAGTTCAAAGGCAGTCATCTGGACTTGATTTTTAAAGTTGAAGATGTTTCTCCTCTGATCCAAGAGGCTTTCTCAGTTCTGAAGCTGAACTGGTGAGAGCTGCTATATCTGCTCCTGGGGAGGAGGAGTTAGCCCTGAAACTAACTTCTATTGGTCCAGGAGACCATGAAGAGCCTGAGTGGTTTCGGGTCGCATTCGAACCTTTTGTTGCTGGGCTAAATCAGGTCTAACACATTCATAAACAGTGTCACACACAATTACTGTGGTCATATGGTGTTACTGTGGTCATGTGGTGTTACTGTGGTGTTACTGTAGTCATGTTGTGTTACTGTGGTCATGTGGTGTTACTGCGGTCATGTGGTGTTACTGTGGTCATGTGGTGTTACTGTGGTGTTACTGTAGTCATGTTGTGTTACTGTGGTCATCCTGTGTTACTGTGGCACTGTGATCATGTGGTGTTGCTATAGTCATGTTGTGTTACTGTGGTCATATGGTGTTACTGTGGTGTTACTGTGGTCATGTGGCGTTACTGTGGTGTTACTGTGGTGTTACTGTGGTCATGTGGCGTTACTGTGGTGTTACTGTGGTGTTACTGCGGTCATGTGGTGTTGCTGTGGTCATGTGGTGTTACTGTGGTGTTACTGTGGTCATGTGGTGTTACTGTAGTCATGTGGTGTTACTGTGATCATCCTGTGTTACTGTGGTCATCCTGTGTTACTGTGGCACTGTGATCATGTGGTGTTGCTATGGTCATGTGTTACTGTGGTCATCCTGTGTTACTGTGGTCATGTGGTGTTACTGTGGTCATGTGGTGTTACTGTGGTGTTACTGTAGTCATGTTGTGTTACTGTGGTCATCCTGTGTTACTGTGGCACTGTGATCATGTGGTGTTGCTATAGTCATGTTGTGTTACTGTGGTCATATGGTGTTACTGTGGTGTTACTGTGGTCATGTGGTGTTACTGTGGTCATGTTGTGTTACTGTGGTCATATGGTGTTACTGTGGTGTTACTGTGGTCATGTGGTGTTACTGTGGTGTTACTGTGGTGTTACTGCGGTCATGTGGTGTTGCTGTGGTCATGTGGTGTTACTGTGGTGTTACTGTGGTCATGTGGTGTTACTGTAGTCATGTGGTGTTACTGTGGTCATCCTGTGTTACTGTGGTCATCCTGTGTTACTGTGGCACTGTGATCATGTGGTGTTGCTATGGTCATGTGTTACTGTGGTCATCCTGTGTTACTGTGGTCATGTGGTGTTACTGTGGTCATGTGGTGTTACTGTGGTCATCCTGTGTTACTGTGGCACTGTGATCATGTGGTGTTGTTATGGTCATGTTGTGTTACTGTGGTCATCCTGTGTTACTGTGGTCATGTGATGTTACTGTGGTCATGTGGTGTTGCTGTGGTCATCCTGTGTTACTGTGGTCATGTGGTGTTACTGTGGTCATGTGGTGTTACTGTGGTCATCCTGTGTTACTGTGGCACTGTGATCATGTGGTGTTGTTATGGTCATGTTGTGTTACTGTGGTCATCCTGTGTTACTGTGGTCATGTGATGTTACTGTGGTCATGTGGTGTTGCTGTGGTCATCCTGTGTTACTGTGGTCATGTGGTGTTACTGTGGTCATGTGGTGTTACTGTGGTCATGTGGTGTTACTGTGGTCATATGGTGTTACTGTGGTCATGTGGTGTTACTGTGGTCATATGGTGTTACTGTGGTCATGTGGTGTTACTGTGGTCATGTGGTGTTACTGTGGTCATGTGGTGTTACTGTGGTGTTACTGTAGTCATGTTGTGTTACTGTGGTCATCCTGTGTTACTGTGGCACTGTGATCATGTGGTGTTGCTATAGTCATGTTGTGTTACTGTGGTCATGTGGTGTTACTGTGGTCATGTGGTGTTGCTATGGTCATGTGGTGTTGCTATGGTCATGTGGTGTTACTGTGGTGTTACTATGGTCATGTGGTGTTACTGTGGTCATGTGGTGTTACTGTGGTGTTACTGTGGTGTTACTGTGGTCATGTGGTGTTACTGTGGTCATGTGGTGTTACTGTGGTGTTACTGTGGTCATGTGGTGTTACTGTGGTCATGTGGTGTTACTGTGGTCATGTGGTGTTGCTGTGGTCATGTGGTGTTACTGTGGTGTTACTGTGGTCATGTGGTGTTACTGTGGTTGTGTGGTGTTACTGTGGTGTAACTGTGATCATGTGGTGTTACTGTGATCATGTGGTGTTACTGTGGTCATGTGGTGTTGCTGTGGTCATGTGGTGTTACTGTGGTGTTACTGTGGTCATGTGGTGTTACTGTGGTCATGTGGTGTTACTGTGGTTTTACTGTGGTGTTACTGTGGTCATGTGGTGTTACTATGGTTGTGTGGTGTTACTGTGGTGTTACTGTGGTCATGTGGTGTTACAGTGGTCATGTGGTGTTACTGTGGTTGTGTGGTGTTACTGTGGTGTTACTGTGGTCATGTGGTGTTACTGTGGTCATGTGGTGTTACTGTGGTTTTACTGTGGTGTTACTGTGGTCATGTGGTGTTACTGTGGTGTTACTGTGGTCATGTGGTGTTACTGTGGTCATGTGGTGTTACTGTGGCACTCACGCTCCGTCGCCGTAGACCTTGACGGAGTTGATGCAGTTCTTGGAGAAGCCGCGGCTCTGGAGGAAGGGGCAGTCGTCGCAGATCTCCATGCACTGACCGGAGAAGTTACAGCCCTCAAACATCTCGATACGGTAGTGCTCACCATGCTGCAGGAAACAAGAGACACCAGGTCTAAACCAGGTCTAAACGAGGACTAAACCAGGTCTGAACCAGGACTAAACCAGGTCTAAACCAGGTCTGAACCAGGACTAAACCAGGTCTGAACCAGGACTAAACCAGGTCTAAACCAGGTCTAAACCAGGACTAAACCAGGTCTGAACCAGGACTAAACCAGGACTAAACCAGGTCTAAACCAGGACTAAACCAGGACTAAACCAGAACTAAACCAGGTCTAAACCAGGACTAAACCAGAACTAAACCAGGTCTAAACCAGGACTAAACCAGAACTAAACCAGGTCTAAACCAGGACTAAACCAGGACTAAACCAGGACTAAACCAGGTCTAAACCAGGTCTAAACCAGGACTAAACCAGGTCTAACCCAGGACTAAACCGGGTCTAAACCAGGACTAAACCAGGTCTAACCAGGTCTAACCAGGTCTAAATCAGGATTAAACCAGGACTAAACCAGGTCTAAACCAGGACTAAACCAGGACTAAACCAGGTCTAAACCAGGACTAAACCAGGTCTAACCCAGGACTAAACCGGGTCTAAACCAGGACTAAACCAGGTCTAAATCAGGACTAAACCAGGTCTAACCCAGGACTAAACCGGGTCTAAACCAGGACTAAACCAGGTCTAACCAGGTCTAACCAGGTCTAACCAGGTCTAACCCGGGTCTAAACCGGGTCTAAACCAGGTCTAACCAGGTCTAACCCGGGTCTAAACCGGGTCTAACCAGGTCTAACCAGGTCTAACCAGGTCTAACCAGGTCTAAACCGGGTCTAAACCAGGTCTAAACCAGGTCTAACCCGGGTCTAAACCAGGTCTAACCCGGGTCTAAACCAGGTCTAACCAGGACTAAACCAGGTCTAACCAGGACTAAACCGGGTCTAAACCAGGTCTAACCCGGGTCTAAACCAGGTCTAAACCAGGTCTAAACCAGGTCTAACCGGGTCTAAACCAGGTCTAAACCAGGTCTAACCGGGTCTAAACCAGGTCTAAACCAGGTCTAACCAGGTCTAAACCAGGTCTAACCAGGTCTAAACCAGGTCTAAACCAGGTCTAACCAGGACTGACCATGCGTATGGGTTTGCAGGAGCCCATGTGGTCGTTGTGGGAGTTCCAGCGCTGGAACTCGGGGTACTCTCCGTGCTCCAGGATGTACTGCTGCCCCTTGAAGTCGGGATGGTCGTAACAGATCCAGGCGCCGCTCTCCACGCGGATCGAGTTCACCCTGGGACCAGAGACCGGGACGGGTTAGAACTCCTCCTCCTCTGCTCCCCTCAGAGGAGTCCCCTGGGAATCCTCTGCATCCTCAGCTAACTTCATGTCACCTCCTCTCTGTTCTTCCTCTAGGCCTCCAGCTCTAACCTCAGCTTCTTTATACCCAAATATCCACTGTACCTCCTCTGTACCCAAATATTCACTGTTTATTAAAAGAAAATTGTGTCAAAATTGTATCATTTTAAAACAAAAACAATACGAAGAAGAGTTTTTGTGTTTCGGTGAAAAGAACGGAACAACTTGAATCAAAAACGATGTCCAAAAATATGAAGCAGTTTAAAAACACATATTGGAAAAACAACGTCCCTTCTTCATTTTACTCACAGTGGATTACTGTGATTTTATTTTCGTTGTTTTTTGTAAAAATTTTGAAGATTGGGCTCATCCCGAACGGTAGAAAAACTAGGTTTTATTGAATTTGGCAACCTTTTTTGAAATATGATGAAGAAAAATTGGAGATTGAGATAGGACTCATGTTGTCATAACTGTGTCAGGACCAATTTGTATGCTGTTTTATTCATTGTTATGTTATTACTCAGTGTATTTAGGGCCTGTTTTTGTGTGATTTCGTGTTTTTGTTTAATATATGTAAAAAAAAACACCTTTGTATATAAAGTTAAAAAAAAAAACATCTAAAGAAATTACTTTTAGTTAGGTATTTAATTTAAGTATTGAAAAGTTCACATGGGCACTGAGAGAGCTATGAAGAAAATGATGATGTTAAAATAAGAAGGTGATTAGATTTTTGTGTGATGAATGATTTATGAAAGCGGCTGGGATTAAATAAGTCTCTGATTCCTTCCCTTGTGCAGACGTCTAAGGAAGAAAGTGGTTATTTCTTTCCATTACGACAATTCTTTTTGGTAAATGCGTGTTATTAATGAATCTTGTTTGATGTAAAATGATGTTTGTTAAATATCTGAATATGTCTGAACTGAACTGAGCTGAGAGGCAGGACACGGGTGCGCTCCACTCAGAGAGATCAGGAGTCTAACCCACAACCTCGGCGCGTCACCTGCTCATGGGAGGAGGGGAGGAGGGGAGGAGGGGAGGACGCACCTGTTCATGAAGCCTCGGTCCTGGAAGTTGTCACAGTCTCCTCGGACCTCCAGCTTCCTCCCAGTGAAGCACTTCCCCTCATAAAAGGTGATCTGAAAACACAGCAATGAACCAGGTCTGAACCAGGTCTGAACCAGGTCTGAACCAGGTCTGAACCAGGTCTGAACCAGGTTTAAACCAGGTCTAAACCAGGACTAAACCAGGTCTGAACCAGGTCTGAACCAGGACTGAACCAGGTCTGAACCAGGACTAAACCAGGTCTAAACCAGGACTAAACAAGGACTAACACCTCTGTGAGAGGGGTTTAGACCTGGTTTAGACCTGGTTTAGACCTGGTTTAGTCCTGGTTTAGTCCTGGTTTAGTCCTGGTTTAGCCCTGGTCCTGTTTTTGTATCACACAGTTCGTTTTGGAAGTTGTAGAAGCTGAAGTTATTTGGTAAAATAAACGTGGCCCCATTCTCACACAACACACGCAGGTCTTTGCTCCTGTCTGCTCCTCCAAACCGGTGTTCAGGTTCAGATACTCCTGATACTTCAGATTAACTCCTCAGTTTTAGATTTGTAGATAGTATATATATTGATATTAACTGACTTAATTCTGGGGTAAATGCTCACTTCTTTGAACATTTAGTGTGGCGTTCGCATCAGTCTCTCGTTCTTTAAATCAAACTAACGCATCAGTCTCACACAGAGCATTTCCAGACACTCAAAGCTCTTCACGAGTGCATTGGTGGGGGAAGCGTCTTGCCCAAGGAAACAATGGTGATATTCAATGCTGGTAGCGGGGATTGAACCACCAGCCTTTGGGATGTAGGACAACCCCTCTACCGCCTGAACCACTGTCACAAGTGAGAGATGTTAAGTACAAAATATATAATTTTCTGTAATAATTTTCAGGCCTGCAGTTCGGTGACACAACTATAATCAGGGGCCTGAGTTGGTAATGTGGGGCCCCTGTGCAGGTTTTTAGAATGGGCCCCAAAGTTATAAATCACATCAGGTTTTTACGTTCACATATTATACTTTTACATTACAAAAAGTGCGCTGTACTTTCTTAAATTCGACTAATACTTTCTTAAAAATATTCAAACATGTCAAAGCCACAACAAAAGAGGTTTATTTTTGTTTCACTAAACTTTGCCAGCATTAACTTAAAAAACAAAATAAAGGAATTATGCTTATTATTTGCATATTTTTCTTTTTTATCAGAGGAAAAGCTTGTTTTTAAATTCAATTCAATTCAATTTTATTTCTATAGCTCAGAATCACAACAAAAGTCTCCTCAAAGGCTTCACAAACAGTTAATCAAACATAAACACAATCAGACTTAACACACAATCAACACAAACAATAACTACACTAAACTAAACAGAGCCAGGGCACTCCTGTCCTTAGACCCTCCTTCTCTTCAGGAAAAACTCCTAAAAAACCCAGCTGTGAAAAAAAAAAAAAAAAAAAAAAAAGAACCCTCATGGAGTCCCGCCTGCTGTGTACTGCCCAGACTAAACATAACCCACCAATATAGGGCTCTCAGTGGGGCCCCTCATGTCCTGGGCCCCAGCACTGTCTGAGGTTACGCCCCTGTGTCCTCACTGAGACCAGGTAGACACTGGTCTCATTTTAAAGTTTTCTATTTGAATGTTTGACCATGGGGGGCAGTAATGAGTTACATTTACATCACTAACTATTTTAAATAAATTGTGTTTCTCAGAGCAGTTTTACCACAGTATACTTTTTACTTCTACTTAAGTAATATTATTTTTTAAATAACAATACTCTTGCTCTTTATTCTCTAAACGTCCTCCTCTGTCTCCATGTTCTAATGTTGTTCCTCATCAGAAACAGACCTGGAGCTGTGTTCTAGTTGAGGAATCCTGTATTCTCTGGCGCTGAATTTCTGAGGGCCTCAAAATGCTCGGTTCCACCACAAAGCACTGACCAATCAACAACAAGCCCTCTACATCCAGTCTGCTGTCTTTTATCCAAAAAAACGGTGCACAGCTCTGTTTCCTCTGATTCCTCACAGACATTTTTACTTTGGGAGGAAAATGGATCAGGCACAAGGTTTAAGGAAGTAAACCGCTTTTTTTTCAATGTTTTTGTTCAATAGTTCTGCCCTCTGCTGCCCTCTGCTGGTCTCTGCTGGTCTCTTCTCCTGTTTCTTTATGGCTCCAGTATTTATTAAAATGTTCTCTTTTAGTCCCATAATGTTTTTAAAGGTTGTAAAAAAATGCTGCTGTTTTAGAGGAGACCAAGACTGGGTTAAAAAAATGAATAAAAGCAAACTAAAGAGCCTTTAAGTTCAGTTTTTGGCTCCTCTGTCCACCTCTGGTCCTTACAAACATCACACTTTCCCCACTCTCCTCTCGCCGGTCCGTCCCGCACTCACCTTCCCAGAGTACTGCGACATGGTGTCTCTCTCTGCGTCTCGTCCACCCAGTGTCCGTGTAAAAAGTTGGACGTGGATATTTATACGGAGCCAGAGGCGGGGGCTGGATCCTTCTGCACAAAGAGCGGCTTTAGCGTCCGCTGCTGCGTCGGCGTTTTCTCTTTGAGCGCGCACACAAACGCTGAGCCGCGGCCTTTGGGAGGGACAGAGACACGCGGCACAAAGGAAACTGCTGCTGCCGGGGGTTTGGACAGGGCCCCACTGCAGCGGGACAAGTCACGTGACGTTTAGAGACGCTCTTCACCTGTACAGTTGTGTCTGTGGACGTTTAGAGACGCTCTTCACCTGTACAGGTGTCTGTGGACATTTAGAGACGCTCTTCACCTGTACAGGTGTCTGTGGACATTTAGAGACGCTCTTCACCTGTACAGGTGTCCCTGTGGACATTTAGAGACACTCTTCACCTGTACAGGTGTGTCTGTGGACATTTAGAGACACTCTTCACCTGTACAGGTGTCTGTGGACATTTAGAGACGCTCTTCACCTGTACAGGTGTCCCTGTGGACATTTAGAGACACTCTTCACCTGTACAGGTGTGTCTGTGGACATTTAGAGACACTCTTCACCTGTACAGGTGTCCCTGTGGACATTTAGAGACACTCTTCACCTGTACAGGTGTGTCTGTGGACATTTAGAGACACTCTTCACCTGTACAGGTGTCCCTGTGGACATTTAGAGACGCTCTTCACCTGTACAGGTGTCTGTGGACATTTAGAGACGCTCTTCACCTGTACAGGTGTCCCTGTGGACATTTAGAGACACTCTTCACCTGTACAGGTGTCTGTGGACATTTAGAGACGCTCTTCACCTGTACAGGTGTCCCTGTGGACATTTAGAGACGCTCTTCACCTGTACAGGTGTCCCTGTGGACATTTAGAGACGCTCTTCACCTGTACAGGTGTGTCTGTGGACATTTAGAGACGCTCTTCACCTGTACAGGTGTGTCTGTGGACATTTAGAGACGCTCTTCACCTGTACAGGTGTCTGTGGACATTTAGAGACGCTCTTCACCTGTACAGGTGTGTCTGTGGAAATAATCTAAAGATAAAAATTACTTAATAAAAACCAAAGGTATTTATTACTTACATATAAAATATATAAAACTATTCAGTGAACAAGTATATTATTTAAATTGCAGTCACGTTTGGAGACAGGTGTAAACCAGAGGCTGTACTACGAAACTTATCCTGGATATGCCTCTGTTGTCTCTGACAGACAAAAGCAACACAGCTCCATAGACTGAATAAACTGAATACATCACATTTAGTGAAGAATGAATATGAACCAGACAGAAGTCTGCAGGAGTTTTAATGATAAATATTCATCACAGTTTAACCAGGGGATTAAAATATAATCATTAAAATGAATTCAATTTTTATATATAATACAGAGATTGTGAGTCACTCTGGACGTATATCAAGTTACGACTTTATGTCTCTAATGTGCTTTTTGGTCAGCCGTGCCGCTTGAGCATTTCCTCTTTTCCTCTCCCTCTCTCGCTCACACCGCAGCTCGTTCTGCTCAAACGCAGCTCGTCTCTCGTCATTGATTTGTCAGAGACGTCTTCTTATCTCATACTGGAACTTAACCAGGTCTAAACAAGGTCTGAACCAGGTCTAAACCAGGTCTAAACCAGGTCTAAACCAGGTCTAAACCAGGTCTGAACCAGGTCTAAACCAGGTCTAAACCAGGTCTGAACCAGGTCTAAACCAGGTCTGAACCAGGTCTAAACCAGGTCTAAACCAGGACTAAACAAGGTCTGAACCAGGTCTAAACCAGGTCTGAACCAGGTCTAAACCAGGACTAAACCAGGACTAAACCAGGTCTGAACCAGGTCTAAACCAGGTCTAAACAAGGTCTGAACCAGGTCTAAACCAGGTCTAAACAAGGTCTGAACCAGGTCTAAACCAGGTCTAAACCAGGTCTAAACCAGGTCTAAACCAGGTCTAAACCAGGTCTGAACCAGGTCTAAACCAGGTCTAAACAAGGTCTGAACCAGGACTAAACCAGGTCTAAACCAGGTCTAAACCAGGTCTAAACCAGGACTAAACCAGGACTAAACCAGGTCTAAACCAGGACTAAACCAGGACTAAACAAGGTCTGAACCAGGTCTAAACCAGGTCTGAACCAGGTCTAAACCAGGACTAAACCAGGACTAAACCAGGTCTGAACCAGGTCTAAACCAGGTCTAAACAAGGTCTGAACCAGGTCTAAACCAGGTCTAAACAAGGTCTGAACCAGGTCTAAACCAGGTCTAAACCAGGTCTAAACCAGGTCTAAACCAGGTCTAAACCAGGTCTGAACCAGGTCTAAACCAGGTCTAAACAAGGTCTGAACCAGGACTAAACCAGGTCTAAACCAGGTCTAAACCAGGTCTAAACCAGGTCTAAACAAGGTCTGAACCAGGACTAAACCAGGTCTAAACCAGGTCTAAACCAGGTCTAAACCAGGTCTGAACCAGGTCTAAACCAGGTCTAAACCAGGACTAAACCAGGACTAAACCAGGACTAAACAAGGTCTGAACCAGGTCTAAACCAGGTCTGAACCAGGTCTAAACCAGGACTAAACCAGGACTAAACCAGGTCTGAACCAGGTCTAAACCAGGTCTAAACAAGGTCTGAACCAGGTCTAAACCAGGTCTAAACAAGGTCTGAACCAGGTCTAAACCAGGTCTAAACCAGGTCTAAACCAGGTCTAAACCAGGTCTAAACCAGGTCTGAACCAGGTCTAAACCAGGTCTAAACAAGGTCTGAACCAGGACTAAACCAGGTCTAAACCAGGTCTAAACCAGGTCTAAACCAGGTCTAAACAAGGTCTGAACCAGGACTAAACCAGGTCTAAACCAGGTCTAAACCAGGTCTGAACCAGGTCTAAACCAGGTCTAAACCAGGTCTAAACCAGGACTAAACCAGGTCTGAACCAGGTCTAAACCAGGTCTAAACCAGGACTAAACCAGGACTAAACAAGGTCTGAACCAGGTCTAAACCAGGTCTAAACCAGGACTAAACCAGGACTAAACAAGGTCTGAACCAGGTCTAAACCAGGTCTAAACCAGGACTAAACCAGGACTAAACAAGGTCTGAACCAGGACTAAACCAGGTCTGAACCAGGACTTCAGGTGTCTGTGGCTCTGAGCTGGAGTGACTCAGACAGATAGGGGTCCAGGGCACAGAGGTCCTTCAGAAACAGGTCACAGGCTCGGGGTCCCTTCCTCAGCGCGGTGTCTATGGCGTACACCGCTCGGGGCCTTCGCTCTTTGGCCCCTGCGCTCTCTCTCTCCCCGTCGTTCAGCACCGTCCTCTGAAGGAGTCGGTCCAAAAGCTGGTCCAGGACGGGCTCGGACACCCGCTTGATAAACTCGGCCCGGGCCGAGAACAACTGCTTCTTCGAGGAGTCCGGGTCTGAGTGTGAGGGCCCGGCGGAGCGAGAGGCACTGACGATCTCTGAGGAGGGGCCAGGGAGGGGCCCGAGCTCTGCACTGATCACATCTGAGAGAGAGAGAGAGACATTATGACCACCTGCAGCCCCACACACACTGCTCTGCTCTGGATTTAGATTTACATTTATTAACCCTCCTACACCCGACGACATTTTTTGTGCCTTTGTGGATTCATTACAGTGAGGGAATAGAATTTTAGTTTGTATTGTTTTCAACTAGGTGGCGCCATTTCCCCAAAAATGGCAGACAAAGGTATAAACGAGAAAATGGCCCCATTAGTGTTTGTATAAATTATCTGCCTGCAGGGCAAAGAAAAAAGAAATGTTGAACTAAAATGATTTGGGTGTGTTTTAGGGTTGTCATAAATTGGTGTGAAAGTGTTTGTTGAGAAATGAGATTGTTTGTGTTTGCGTGAGCACAAATCCAAAATGTAGTCTTTACTGCGCTCTGCCTCTGTGTGAGCTGGATGTGTGCGCCACAAAAACTGGAATTTAAGGCGCTAAATTTTATAAACAGAATCAATTTATGCTGTGTATGGTGAGAAGTTAATCACTGTAACCATTAGAAAAAATTTGAATTATCCAATATTAGAAGATTTTTTGATGGCAGTGCATTTTTTTTGCTCCTTAGGAGGAAAAGTGTGACTAAACATGTTTTATCTGCCACTACACCAAAAATTATAATTAAATTAAAATGTAGTAAAATCAATCATGATGCCAATTTTTGACACTCCCAAGCTCTGATAATCCACCACAAAAAAATCTAATTTGAATTTACAAAAAGGAAAAAAATGTCTTTATTGTGATTTTTGCCATAATTTGAAATAAACTTTTAATCACAAAAAATATTCATAAACAGGGTTCAATTTAATAAACAGAATACATTTTTGCTATGTGGTGAGGACTGAAGTTAATCATTGTAACCATAAAAAAAATGGAATTATTGACTATTAGATAATTTTACTAAATTGGTGCATTTTTTAGTGCCTTAGGGTGAAGGTGTGACTAAAAAGTGCAGGAGGGTTAAAGACAGGCAGGAGACAACAGACAATGTAAAACCTTAAATGCATCCATCGCAACATCATAAATAATAAAAATATAACTGAAGCAACATAAATGATAAAAGTCTCCTATAAAACAATCTGAGAGCAGAGGAATCAAAGACATTTCATGTTTTTTAGTCTTGCTGATAGTGTTTGGTGTCTCAGCACATGTCCAGTGGAGAGGTCTGAGTTATAAAGCTGTGCAGAGGAAAGGAACTGTTCTTCAGGACGTTAGTATTCTGACTGCTCTCTCTCAGAACCGGCTCTAACTCCTGCAGCAGTCTGAGCTCCAGTAACTCGTCTGTGGGATGGGACCACCCGGCCTCAGCCTTCACTCCCCACTAGAGCTTAGATCCAGCCCAAAAATTACAGCCTGACCTGAGCTTTGTCACATTCTCCCTGAACCCGAGCTGGAACCGACCCATCACGTGTAATTATGGGACCGACCGAGCCCACACAGGTTCTAACAGATGTTTATGAACGAGCCTGAGGGGTTTGACAGTGTATGTGCTGCTGCTCTACTTAAATACTTGTTCACCCTCACTGCTTTGGTCTGTTAGCCTCCAGGACAGAAGGCGTTCGTCCTCCTTTTACTCTTTGTTTCCTGAAGCAGTGGAAGAGTTTAGGCCTTTACTGCTGTGCTGCTCTTTAACATGACTCTACTTTGATAAAAGCACTCATTTCACAATGAGAATAAATATTATTAAATAGCACTTAAATATAAGTTCATTAATATTTTGATAAAGAGTGTTAAAAAGCTATTGAAATACATAATGTAACTTTACTTTGTTTTTGTGACATACTGAGTAAAATAGCTGCTTTAGTCTGAGCTCTCATTAGCCAGTAAGGTCAAAGGTCGCACTCCTGAGCCCAGCAGAGCATCAGATATAATAAGATATCTGCTGCTGTGGTTTAAAGCTAACTGGTTTGTCAGCTTTCTACCTGAAAAACGTGGAGACTGTGAGCACAAACCAATGCTAAAGCTATGTTTAAGCTCATATTATTTCATGTTAGTGATAAAACGTCTGTTAAACAGATGCTGCAGAGACTGAAGGCTGAAACCCTGCTGCGCTGCTGCCTTGTTTTGGTGAGTCAAATATAGCGCTAGCATAGCGTGCTAATCGGCGCTAAGCGCGATGCTAATTCGCGCTAGCTATTTTACAGTAAAAATGTCCTTTAGGAAGACTAAAACGATTAGCTATGTGTCTATTCTAGTAATAACTAAATAATCATCGAAGGGTTTTACCAAATTATTGTCGTATAGTTGTTTAAATGTGTTGTATTAGTGAGTCAAATATAGCGCTAGCATAGCATGCTAATCGGCGCTAAGCGCGATGCTAATTCGCGCTAGCTATTTTACAGTAAAAATGTCCTTTAGGAAGACTAAAACGATTAGCTATGTGTCTATTCTAGTAATAACTAAATAATCCTCAAAGGGTTTTACCAAATTATTGTCGTATAGTTGTTTAAATGTGTTGTATTAGCGCTTCGTTTTATATTAGTACTTGCTCTAATTTTTCTATGATGTTAACAAGGTTTAACAAGCGCTTTAAAATCTTGTAATGTGAATGTTATGTGCACTTAAGTGCACAAGTCCAGTTGACTCCTGTGTGAACCCTCGCTCAGCTTTACTTTAGTTTCCCCATTCTTGTATCCATACAAAGTTTTTTCTGCCATTTGGTCGCTCTGCCATAACAAAAATCAAGAAATAAAGCCATGACTGTCTTGTTGTTTTGCTAACCGTGATGTGACGCGTTCTCGTGAGACCTGAGACTTCTATGACACCGGGTCGGCGGCGCTCAGACTCAGTGCAAGCGTCATTTTCAGGACTCTTCATTTACCCCACAACAACTCATTTAACCATCACACAGACTCCGAAACTGTTTAAGGTAAAAAAGTTACTGAGTTCTGTTTTAAAGCAATTTCATGTTATTTTGAACATGTATTCACTATGCACTGTAAAAACTTGAATTACTGTAATAGCACATTTAAGCTAATTCATTTGGTTTATAAGTGTAATGGTAATATCTAATGTTGATTTCTTGAACTATATTGTTGCACAACAGAAGAATATTTGAGAATTCATTGTTAAACCACTTGGAATAGTAACTTTAAGCTATAGTCATTATGGTTACAGTGTTGTAAGCTACTTTATTCTGGCCTTATCCCTAGGTCAGGCTTTTTTTTATTTTTGTGGATGAATTTAATCAAACTGCTGCCAGAGGAAAGGATCAACTCTTCATTACTGGATGGCGAACCCCAGCCCAAGGAATCAAACACACTGGTAGATAGTGACCCAACTGGTCACAAACTGGACACTGAACGAACATTGAACAGACACTGAAAAGGACTTTAAATAGACTGAGTATTTTGATTTTCTTTTTTACACAAGCGTACATTTGTGTTTATTGTTTATGAAACACTTGAATCCACTCATGATACAGTGAAAAAGCGTCTGTTAACTCTTCAGATGCTGCAGAGACTGAAGGCTGAAACCCTGCTGCACTGCTGCCTTGCTTTGGTGAGTCAAATATAGCACTAGCATAGCCTGCTAACTGGTGCTAAGTGTGATGCTAATTTGCGCTAGCTATTTTACAGTAAAAATATCCTTTAGGAAGACTAAAACGATTAGCTATGTGTCTATTCTAATAATAATTAAATAATCCTCAAAGGGTTTTACCAAATAATTGTTGTATAGTTGTTTAAATGTGTTGTATTAGCACTTATTGCTATATTAGCACTTGCTCTAATTTTTCTATGGCGTTAACAAGGTTTAACAAGCGCTTTAAAATCTTGTAATGTGAATGTTAAGTGCACTTAATTAGCACTTTGCCAATATTTTGGTAGAAATTGGTCAAACTAAGAGCTAATGTGTATTTCTAATGCACTTTAAACTCACAAGTCCAGTTGACTCCTGTGTGAACCCTCGCTCGGCTTTACTTTAGTTTCCCCATTCTTGTATCCATACAAAGTTTTTTCTGCCATTTGGTCGCTCTGCCATAACAAAAATCAAGAAATAAAGCCATGGCTGTCTTGTTGTTTTGCTAACCGTGATGTGACGCGTTCTCGTGAGACCTGAGAATTCTGTGACACCGGGTCGGCGGCGCTCAGACTCAGTGCAAGCGTCATTTTCAGGACTCTTCATTTACCCCACAACAACTCATTTAACCATCACAGAGACTCCGAAACTGTTTAAGGTAAAAAAGTTACTGAGTTCTGTTTTAAAGCAATTTCATGTTATTTTCAACATGTATTCAATGCACTGTAAAAACTTGAATTTGAATTACTGTAATACCATATTTAAGCTAATTCATTTGGTTTATAAATGCAATGGTAACATCTAATGTTGATTTCTTGAACTATATTGTTGCACAACAGAAGAATATTTGAGAATTCATTGTTAAACCACTTGGAATAGTAGCTTTAAGCTATAGTCATTATGATTACAGTGTTGTAAGCTCTTTTATTCTGGCCTTATCCCTAGGTCAGTTTTTTTTTTTTTTTTTTTTTTTTTTTGTGTGGATGAATTTAATCGAACTGCTGCCAGAAGAAAGGATCAACTCTTCATTACTGGATGGCGCGAACCCCAGCCCAAGGAATCAAACACACTGGTAGATAGTGACCCAACTGGTCACAAACTGGACACTGAACGAACATTGAACAGACACTGAAAAGGCCTGGAATTTCCAGGCAACAACTAACCAGCCCCGGTCACTGTCTCTCTCAGCTCAGGTCAACTTATCTGCTCTGTCAGAATAAGTTAGTTTCATGTCTTTTAATGAAACTATTTTTACTCCATCTGCGCAGAGTTGAGAGCTTAACCCTTTCTCTTCCGTACCAAATGAAAAACACGGTGCTGGATGAGTGACGTGAGAATCGGGTTCAGGTTTTTTATGGAGCCATCCCATCCCTGCTTCTAACACTTCGACTCTGAGGACAGAAAGTTCTCTTCCTGCCTGTTATATCTCACTCCCCAGTACAAGCTCATCACTGTGGCTCTGAAACAAAATATGGGACATTTCTCTAAAGGAGCTATTGTAGAGATCCCCTCTAAGCTCAGTCTGTTGATGCTCCTGTCTGCTCCTCCAAACTCTGAGCTGCTTCTCAGTCAGAACTGACCTGTGAGGTCCACCTCATGGCCCCACACCTTTCCCATGTCCTCATCTTGGATCTTTAAATGTATTTCCTCTGTTTCTGCATTCAGACGGATCTCAAACATCGGGTGGTAGTTTGGGCCGTAGTTCAGAAAAAACTTGGCTTCCTGCAAAACAAAGTGTACAAGGTCTTAGGAAAAAATCTAATTGCAGAGTCAGGCTGTACCCTGCCTAAAGCCCATAGTAGCTGTAATATTCCTATGAAACTCTAGCCCCACCTCTGGCTGGACTTTGTAGGCCCCGGGGCAGTCCAGGCTGTAGCTCTGGTTCACGGTGAAGGTGCAGAAGGCAGGGACCTCGATGTTCCTCATGTTCGGCTGTTTGGGCTTCACCTAGAGGCAAGGAAATGGATTTAAGTGTCAGGGTTTGAGCGAGTGACATGGGCTCTAAAAACACAAAGGGTCTCTGTATTCTGCTTTTATTTATTGGCCATCCTGGTCACCTCCAGAACAGCAGCACGTTTGACCGCCTTTAAACAGAACAGAATAGTACTTTATGGTCTCCCATTTGTAATAAACGGCCCAATACACATCCCATAATCACATACACTCATTAAAAGACACATTAAATATAAAAACAGATCTAGAAGTTAATGTAAAAACATTATGTGACTAATAGAGAATGTTTCCAACGATTACTTTACACCAGGGGTGTCCAACCTTTCTGGGTTTGAGGGCTACCCAAAAGATGAGAATTTGTACTGAGGGCCACTCGTGCAAAATAATCCACTACATTAAAGTTTTGACATGCCTATCAAATGATACTAGGATTGTATGATTGTTTGCTTTGCATTAATGATGTTTATAAAAAATAATCTTGTAATTAAACATGAAAACAAAAAAAAACAAAAAAAGAAATTATGACTATAACACTGCAGTAGTCACTATTTATAAATATCCCTCGGGGCTACCTGGTGCTCGCGGGCACCTCATTGGTGACCCCTGCTTTAGACACAGCTGAAGAGACCAGCAGAAGGCAGAACTGTTGCATTTTTTTAAACATAATTTAAAGAATAAAAGGACCAGGAGGCCAGGGAGTGAACATGTATTAAATAAATAATGCTGCTGTTCCCTCCTCTGCTCCTCTTTATGGTGCTGCTGCCGCTCGTCTCGTCCTCTCCGCATGTATGAGGACAGCGGGGAAAGCAGAGAATGGCACCAACAACAATCGCATTTTAGACTAAATGCAGTGAAATAAAAGACGTAACAAACGACTCTGTCCACTAGAGCTCATTTCCTGTGTATTTACTGATGTGATGAAGCATGAATGCTGCACACAGGCTGAGGCAGGTGAACTTAAAGGGGAGTTTTTGCTGTGTTGGGCTGTGCTGCTGATATTAACACAGTTGAAACTCTGCCTAACTGTTTATATTAAGAGAGAAAATATAATGCTGTTGAGCACAGCAGAGAGGCTGTAGGCTACATCGGTTTGGAACTGGGTTAATTTACTGTAAATATCACTTGATGTTAGTAACTAGGTCCTGTTTTTGAGTAACTAACCAAACACTGCTTTCTGGACTGAGCGGGGATTTGTGGGAGAGGTGGAGGTTCACAGAACAAAGTGTTTTGAGGCTTCAGAACCTTAGTGCCAGAGAATACAGGATTATTCAAACAGAAAACAACCAGCTCTGTTTCTGATGAGGAACAACATTAGAACATGGAGACAGAGGACAAGGACGTTTGGAGAATATGGAGACTTTAAGTTTGTTCAAGCACTGACGCTTTTACCTCGTCCACAGAGACGTTTCTCGGCAGCAGCAGCACATTCAGTTTGCGCCTCTTTGTTTTGGGATTCTGGGGAGCGAGGAACAGTAGAACTTGGCCTGACACCACTTTGATCTTCTTATAAACCCAGTCCAGGACCTGCCAGACCAGACCAAAGACGGACAGACCGGAGACTCTGATCACCACGTGGGTCTTTGTGATCCGCAACGGTTCAATGAAGCTCATCCCACTGTCGCTGATGTGGGCCACGGACAACTGGCTTTTACTGAGGTCAGCTGAAAACGAAGGAGGACATGAGGTAAGACAATGTGAGAGAAGAAGAGGCAGAGGAGAGGTCAGATGGTGCAGAGGATCCTCTGTGGAGCAGAGGAGGAGAACGTACCGTCGTCGGCCTCACAGTGAGGCAGGTGCAGCTCACACACGGCTCTCTCTGGACATTTGATGTCATACAGAGGTCCTGCAGGCGTCCTACTCGTCGACTCCAGCAGCGCCTCATCCCATTGGACGGTTCTGTACTGAAGCTCCGCCTCCTCCGTCACCACAAACACCAATCCTGTGGAAGTGCAGTGGAAGGCTCCAGAACCAGGGCATCTGAACCTGGAGCACAGAGAACCCACACCGCCCTCAGAGAGATCAGGAGTCCAACCCACAACCTCCTCCTCACTGAGAGACAGGACCACTCACTGCCCCCTAGTGTGCAGTGTTTGCCATATTGATTTGGCATAGATTTACCAGATGCCCTTCCTAACACAACCCTCTCCCATTTATCCAGGCTTGGGGCTGACACAGGAGCACACTTATTTCCAAAATGCAGTGATGAATGTCAATGTGTGTGTTACCTGTATGAAGTTTTTCTGGACTCGGTTGATATTTCAGGTTTAAAATCCTACAAAAATTGACATAGTATTAATTATTTAGCCAGTGTTTTATTTAAGTGTTTAGCTCTGACTACATCTTTCCTACAGAGATGCCCTGCGAAGTCAATCTGAAAGTCCAACCTCAAATAACAGCATTTTACTTTCTTCTATTAACTTTGCGTAGTCCATCCTTGTTAAATGTCTAATGCGATTCTGGCTCTGAACAGAGTCACATGACTTTCCCTCTGTGTGTGACAAGTGGACAGAGAGGAAAATTCTATTCCCTGTCTGTCAGAGCCAATAACCCTTCAAACAATTATACAAAATGTATCAGTAGCCTCTATGCAGTGCTGATGGTGATCAAATAAATGTAACCATTAAAAAATATTTTCAATGTCTTCCGCTCGATCCAGAGCCAAATCCACGCAGCGCAGCCTTGAGCCACAGCAGCTGTCAATCAAGCACCACAGCGAGCTTTGGGAGGTAGTGAGATAAACACAGTGAGACTTCATGTAGGCTTAAAGACTTTTCCATCACCGTAAGGATTTAAAAGGATGTGGAACAGACTGAAAGCCCAGAGACAGGAGCTGTAAAAGCGGCAGTTCAGGGAAATACGAGCAAGAATCAAGGAAAAAGTAAAGTCTGTCTCTGTGTTTCCTCCAACTTCAAATCAACACTTTACTGTTGTATCTTTGTAAATGAGTGTTAAAGCATTAGAACTTATTTTCAACGCCCCATCTGTGCACTAAAAGCTGCACTCAGTCCTCTGCAAAACCTTTGCACCTGTTTCTCCAATGTGCTACATTTTCACGCAGATTTAGGTCTCGTACTCGTGATAAATCAAACAGCGACTGCAAAGCGATTTCATTTGCAATTTCCATGCCTTGAATTTTGCGCGTTCTGGCGAGAACACCTCATTTTGCAGATTCATTGAATCAAAATGTGCGCCGCACTGAATTTGCTCCTGTGAGAGACACAAATCTCAGCTGTGCCTTGGTTTGCTCCACTTTTAGCACATCTTATTCATTTAGCATGCATGCTAAATCTGTCCCGAAGAGCACTAAAGTCTGTCCGGACGTAGAGCTGGGACTCAGATGTCACAGAGCTGTGGCAGCGTCTGCCTTTTATCTGCAGCTGACGGCCGATCAGCTGGCAGTCACCTGCAGAGAAAGAGGGCAGCGCAAAACCAAACAAAGAACTGTTGGCCCGAGGGCCATCACAGTCGTATAATACTGCAGTATTGTTTCGTTAGCTAGGATCATACCTCTGTAATTATGAGGTTGATTTTAAACAAACAAAAACTGAAACTCGAGGACTGTGGCACACCTTGGCTTTAACCCCTTCACGCTGTATGTCGCTAATTTGCAACGTACCATTTAATCCAAGACTGCTGCAGAAATCAAAAAAGCAAAAAACACTGAAGAATATTTTTTTACATAATTGGAAATAAATTCAGGCATTAAGGGGTTAAGGCCTGAAACCTGCTGCTAATGTTCATGACCTCTTGTTTATTACTTATTGATAGCCCAGGCTCATGCTGCAGGTCCCTGAACACTGTTCCACACAGAGCAGCAGTTTGGACATATCGCCTGTGCCATGGGGCAGCCTGAGAGCCAGGGCAACCTACCACAGTAGGGTCATTTAAAAAGACGACTGATTTAAATGCATCTAAAACTGTCAGACACTGTATAATATACCTCCCAGTCTGATGGTTCGACCCCAGCATCACTGCTCAAGGGCTGGCCTTCCTCTGCTCCTCCAGATGTTTCCTCTGCTCCCTCAGTCCTCTCCTCTTCCTCTCCTTCCTCTACACTCATGACAGACTGCTTTGAAAGAGACATGGATGGATCCGGGAAGTCACCAGGTCCAGCAGCCAGAGCCACAGAGACTAAAGGAGATTTAAAAAAACATTTACAAGATTTACAAATGGCTCCAAAGGACTTAAACCAATGTAACTGCTTCTTTCTCTCTGGTTTAACAGACTCCAGAGGCCTATTGTATCAACAAAAAGATAGTGTATGTCATAGTTCATCGCTTTACAGAATTGTGTAGCCAAGAGGCAGGCTTTATGCTCTGCTCTTATGTTGCTGGTCCTGAAGCAGTTCTGTGTTTGTTGGTGCTGCCCTGAGACTGAACTAACCACAGAGGAGACCAGATTTGTACTCACAGGGTTTCTCTTTAGGAGATGTGGTCTCTTTGGGTCTATGGAAATAAAGAAGAAAGAGAAAAATTCATCTATCAAAACTGTAAGACAATTCATTCAAAAGAACTTTACTTACTTTATCATTGGTCTCGCAGAATGAAAACAAATGACAAAACCATCGATCCTGAAAAACACAGATAATATAATAAATAAACTCTGGTGTATAATGTATCAGTTTACATGTATTTCTTTTAGAGAGACAAAATAAATAAGATAAATTACTATATAATGAGATAACATACAAAAGTCCAGGTCAAGAGATATTCCATTATGTAATTCTGATCCTTTCCTTATGGTTACGTATTTTAGCAGAACTTGTCTCTTCACAAAACTAAAGTTTACAGCCCAAAAATTGGGCTGGACAAATTATTGGATAAATTACTGACAGTTTACTGAGATAGTTATGCATTTTGGACATGGAGCATTTTGTCGATAATTAAAATAAAAATATAAAAAAACAGTCAATTTTTTTCAACAGTATCTTTACCTCATTGTCTTAGTTTTCTTTTGCCACTTGTTTATTTGAGCCCAGATCCATTATCAAGAGAAAGCTCACTTTGACTCAAAATTTTGGCCGGGGGATGAATACTACTTGGCCTCACTGTATATTAAAAACATAATATTAACTCTCCTGCACCCTAAGACATTTTTTGATGTTTTGCAGCTGTTTTTTGTGGATAACTTTTGCTGTGTTGATTCAAATGGCATAGATTTTCCCTAAGGTGTGTATTTTTGGATGAATTTTCAGATTTCAGGATTTTTTTTTTAAGAAAAATCCTTTTAAAACGGTGTCTAAAAATAGTCACACCTTTACCCCTAAGACATTTTTGTGCCACTGACTCAAATTCAAACATTTTTATAACACACTGTCATTATTATCAGTATTTCATGGCTTCATTATAGCAAAAGATTGGAATTTTAGTTTTTATTGTTTTCAAGTAGATGGCGCCATTTCCCCAAATATGGTAGACAGAGGTATAAATGGCCCCATTAGTGTTTGTATAAATTATCTGCCTGCAGGGCAAATCAAAAAGAAATTTTGAACTAAAATGATTTGGGTGTGTTTTAGGGTTGTCATAAATCGGTGTGAAAGTGTTTGTTGAGAAATGAGTTTATTTGTGTTTGCGTGAGCACAAATCCAAAATGTAGTCTTTACTGAGATCTGCATCAGAGCAGAGGCCTCTGTGTGAGCTGGATGTGTGTGCGCCACAAAAACTGGAATTTAAATGGTTAAAAAAAGTATTATCCATTATTAGATAACTTTTTGATGGCAGTGCATTTTTTTGCACCTTAGGAGTAAAGCTGTGACTAAAAATGTTTTTTTTGCCAATACACAAACCTTTAAAATCTAATAAAATCAATCATGATGCCAATTTTTGACACTCACAAGCTCTGATAATCCACAACCAAAAAACTAATTTGCATTTACAGAAAGAAAAAAGTATTTTTTGTGATTTTTGCCATAATTTGAAATCAACTTTTAATCACAAAAAACGGAATTTAAGGGGTTAAATTTCATAAACAGAACGAATTTTTGCTTTGTATGGTGAGGACTAAAGTTAATCATAGTAACCATGAAAACTTGACTATTAGATAATTTTTCTTTATTGGTGCATTTTTGTGCCTTGGAGCGAAAGGTGTGACCAAAAAGTTAGGGGTCAAAGAGGGTTAAATCCATCAGGCCCTCAGAAACCATAATACTAAATTCTAGATGACTTGCACCATTTTGCAGACCTCAGAGTCTCCAGTGGACAGTCCGGGTTCTTCAGGAGTTCAGTCAGATCTGGGTCGGGACCGAGGTCGTTGCCGCGCAGGTCCAGTTCTCTGAGAGCAGACCCAGGGTTGGACTTCAGGGCTGAGGCCAGAGCAGAGCAGCTGGACTGGGACAGATCACACTGCTGCAACCTGAATCAACAACAACACAGCCAGAAAGTGACAGGAAATTATAGGGAGAGACATTTGGCAAAATGTAACAATCCAGACTCAAACCCACGACACTGAGGCAGGCTGCAGTTGCTGTGTGTATGCACCGCAGCTCTACCAACTGAGCTATACTGCTAAAAACCTATATTATGCTTTAATCTTTCTTTTAAACTACAGCACGTTTTACAGCCTTAAAAAACATTATGTGAGTAAAAGAGAATGTTTTTAATAGGTATTCTACAGTGGCCTTAAAGAAATGGGAGAAGAGACCAGCAGAGGGCAGCAGGGGGCAGATGCGTAAAGAGTGCTGCAGTCTTTTGAACAGAAACAGAAAAAAAAAGAGGTTCACTTTCTTAAACCTTTTGTATGACAGCCAGGGATGCAAACACCCGCCATCTTAGCTTTTGGGATTATCAAAGGACACAAGCCCATCCACCGTAGCAAGGAGGGAGGAAACTCTTCTTACAGAGAAACACAGACGATTAAAGTGTGTGAGTGAAGAGATGAACCCTGATGTTTTGCAGTTTGTTGAGGCCATGGGGACTTTTGTAAACAGTGGACGTGTCTACGTAGAGCTGTGAGACCAAGTGTTTTCAGCTCTTGACAGGACAACACCTCAGCATACAGGGATTACTCAAACATGTGAGAATGAAACAAAATACTCCTCCTGCTTCTGAGATTAATGTTAACAGTGATGCCATTACATTATCTTTTATCTTTTCAAAACTTAAACATGTGCAAATGACAATATGAAACACTGACCTGAGGATCTCCAGTTTGCAGAGAGGACTCTTGAGTCCGGAGCTCAGGGCCCTCACAGCAGATTCCTTCAGGTCATTGTAGCTTAAATTCAGTTCTCTCAGGTTGGAGGAGCTGGACTTCAGAACTGAGGCCAGAGCAGAGCAGCCCTCCTCCTCTGACAGACCGCACCAGTTCAGCCTGAAGGAAAACCACAAGACTCTCAACTTCAGTCCCAGCAAAGCAGTGTTTAATATTTCCACCTGGTTTAGACATGATCTAGTCCTTGTTTAGACATGGTTTAGATATAGTTTAGTTGTGGTTTAGTCCTCACTTAGGCCTAGTTTAGACCTGATTAAGTCCTAATTGGAATTAGAAGATTATTGTCACCAATGTTAATAACAAGGCCAAGGATTCAGTTCACCATAAAACATTAGAAACAGCAGATGTTCTCCAGAGCTGTAAGTGTTTGACTGACCTCAGAATCTGGAGCCCACAGTCCAGACTCTGTAGATATTCACTCAGAGCCTTTACTCCTGAGTCCTTTAGGTCCACATTAAGGCTTAAATCCAGTTCTCTCAGATGTGAGGGGTTAGACTTCAGAGCTGAGGCCAGAGCAGAACATCCAGCATCTGACAAACTGCACCCGCTCAGACTAAACAGAAAGCACATCACATTTATTTATTTAAGACCTTACACTTTCAAAATAAAGGCTCAGTGAGACAGTGGTAATGTAAACATGGAGAAGTTAAAGTAGAGTGTTTTATTTATCATTATATGTTATAAACAGTATATAGATGATATTTCTCTGTATTGCACTGTATTATTACTATAAATAAATGACCATAGATAAATATTGCACAGTATTATGATGCCCTTCCACAGTCTGCTGCAGTGGGTGAGAGTTTTCCATGATGGATGTGAGCTTGGGCAACATCCTCCTCTCATCTCCTCCACAGAGTCCAGCAGGCAGCCCCAGACAGAGCTGGCCCTCCTGACCAGTTTGTTTAGTCTCTTCCTGTTCCTGTCAGTGCTGCTTGCTTCCCAGCAGACAACAGTGCAGAGCAGGGGTAGGTAACTCCTGGCCCGCAGGGAAAACTTGGTCTTGAGCCAAATAAAGTTGGCCCTACTCAACCTTTTCGATGAAAACCACCTTATTTGATTTCTATCACTTGATAGCATTTAACCCCATGGTGTTGTTAGCGATGAGACCGCAGTAAGACTCTATGTGCAAGCATACAGCTCTCTGTCATGGTTTCATGGTTTTAGTTGCCTCCAACCAATAAATAGCAGGCATTCTATCATGTGACCTCCTTGTGTCATGGTTCCCTTTGCCTCTATCCAATAAGTATCCAATGTTGATCTAATTCTCTAATTCTAGCCACTCCAGTTGGAACTTTAAATGCCCTGCCATCTGTGAATGTGACTGCACATCATGAGGAATCTGTCAAAGATAACAACAGAAACTCTGTGAGGGGTGAGAGGTCTCTTAATACAAATCCACCGCATCAAAGGAATAGAGCGATCATCAAACAAAGTAAGTGCAAACTTTTCCAGACTCTAAATAATGCACGTGTTTTATGGGATTTCGAGGCCAAACCAAGCGGTCTTCTCTTTGGACAAATCAACATCAGAAGCATTTTATCAAAATGCGACCAAGTGCAACATTTATTATTTGAATCAAATTTAGATGTTCTGTGTATTTCTGAGACATGGTTACAGTCTAATTCCCCTGTAGCTGGTCTCAGTGTATCAGGTTATAATACTTTTAGGAAGGATTGGGCAGAGGGTAGAGGTGGCGGCGTGATGTTTTATGTACGGGATAATATAAAATGCCATCTAATACAGTGGACAGTCTCAACCAGTCTAGAATGTGTAGGTTTAACCATAACTCTTTCTCCACAAATGCAAATAATAGTGATAGGATTATATAGTGTAACCGGTGTTGCTCTAGCTACTTTTATTGTGGCGAGTTTCCGCTCTGGTTGTGGCTTCCGCCGTGGTGACGCAAGTTGGCTTCATTTAGTTCCGGGTTCATGGCATGGCACGCTCTCATCCTCCTCGGCTCCTCGCTGTGGCTGTTTGTTTGCTGTGTTTCGGTTCCCGTGTTTCGGATCGGCTCTATAATTTCAAGATTCAACGGTACGTGCTGTGTTATATCAGTTAGTGAAATAGCGGTATTTTATCCCGCTCTGTTATTTTGTTTGTGCTGGGGCATCGGGGCTGCCGTGTTAAGTGCTCTGGGAGCCCATTGCTAGCTTAGCATAACCTCCGCTCCAAATGCCTTGAAGGAATATGGCACATATTTCTAAGCACGTAGCCATATTTGGAGTCAGAAAGAAGCCGAATTAAGGGCAGTACCTTTGGTATTGGGAGAGCATTCTCCTTTTCTTTATTTAAGCTTTGATGTAACTATGTTACGAAAACATGCTAAATATGCTTTAGCATTGCAAACCGGTTTGATGTAAAATGAATGAATTGTTGCGCAATAATGATACGTATGTAGAATGTACCTTTTTGTTTAATATAAGTGCACTTATGTATTCTTGAACTGTTGTATAAAGTATATTATTTCATTGTGATAGCACTAACACATGCTTGTTAATTTGTGTTTTGACCTCGTACAGGTCAGGTTTTTTTGCACCCAATGGAAATCAACTAATCAACTACAGATGGCGAGCTACTCTTCAACCACCCTTGTGGTAGGAACTTGAATCACTCAACCACTGTCTTTCCTTCTTTCGGATAAATTTTTTTTCCCTTGTTCCTGGATTACTGGATTACTGGATTACTGGACAGTTTCGGATTTGATAACATTCAAGCTGCTATACACACAGACATATGGACTGAAATATTGATGTTGTCTTTGTATTGTAATATTATGATTATTGAATATCTGCATATATATATATCATATAAAACTTTATTATAAATATAAATATTCATATATATCTATCCTAATACATACCTTTAACCTATACTTTGTTGTACGTGTTTATTCACACAGTTCAGACTCCCTATGAACCAGCTTCTGTTGCTTTGAGTAATCAAACATTACTCTAAGCTGTAGTCAGTACTCATAGCCCAGGGGCGTTACATGTGGCGAGCTAGCCAGGAGTCTGCGTGTGTGAATATCTATATATTTATATTTATATATTTTGATTTTTTGATACTTAACCATGGATTTTATTATCCAGTCTGGTGTTAACGTTGAGAGCTCTGTTGTCATTGAGGGTGCAACAAGTACCAAAGTAGATGACGAAGTAGTGGATTACTTGCGTAATTATGGCGAAATTAAAAAAGTAATACCAGTAACCGATTCAACCAGTCGATATTTTAAAAACCTGATCGTTGAATTCGCTGACAGTTGTACTTTAGCAGCACTAGAGCCACTATTACCATACACTCACCGTTCCCAAGAAGTCGCGGATGTTGTATTTCGCGTTAAGTCTCTAGTACGCGAGCAAGCAGCCACAGCAGGTAGCGTTCCTACCGACTACCTTCATGAACTGAAACGCATTGCTAACCGCAGTGGCAAAAGTTTTGAGGAAGTTATGAAGGGAATGATGGACCAAATAGGGAAACATCTAGAAATGGCAGGAGGAGATGATGATGACGCTGATGATGAAGATGACGACGATGAGGAGGATGATGTTGCAGATGATGGTGAATCGAAGGAATCTGCCGACGCATTGGCTACAGCACAGCTAGGAATGGGCCAGGAGGTTTTTAGGCCCACAGCTCAACTTCACACTGGCCAGCAGGGGTCAGTGTTTGCACCAAATCCATCTACTACTTTGAGTCATAGAGTTTCCCTCTCGGGTACTGATGTAAACCCACCGGAAGTTCAGAAACTTGTTGTGGAACACATAGTGAGAAAAGATGACGCAAGCATGCAATCACTCTCATCACTCAGACTTCGCACATTCTCTGGGAAGATACCAAAACCCAGCAATGAAGCTGACTTTGACTCGTGGCGTTCACACATTGACTTACTACTCGCTGATCCCAGTCTGTCAGCACTGTATGTGACCAGGCGCATTCTGGAAAGCTTGATGTCTCCTGCAGCAGACCTGGTCAAAGGTCTTGGTCCTGATGCTTTGCCGACAGCTTTTTTGCAGGTTTTGGACTCCGCATTTGGAACTGTGGAAGATGGAGAGGAATTGTTTGCCCAGTTTCTGAACACACTCCAGAACCATGGAGAGCGCCCATCATCATATTTACAGAGGCTGCAACTTACTTTAAGTACAGTGGTTAAACGTGGTGGTATTCCAGCGGCAGACATGAATAGACACCTGCTGAAGCAATTCTGCCGGGCTGTTGGGACAATGCAGTTATTACCAAATTACAGCTGGAACAGAAGAAGGATTACCCCCCATCATTTTCAGAGCTATTGCTTCAACTACGGACCGAGGAAGATAGACAAATAGCGAAGGAGTCACTTATGAAGAAGCACATCACCTCGGCTAAACAGCGTGTCAACCTCCAGTCTCAGAGCGCTTGCGGTTGTTCCTGTGGACACCCAACCTCAAGCACAATTGATGATTTGAGGAAACAACTGGAGAAATTACAAACCCAGATGTCTGCACTACTGGCCAAGAATACTCCGGCCCCTCGCCAACCTGATCTACAACAGCGCCAGCCAAAGTCAAAAGGCAGCTCTACACCCAGTAAGCCTAAACCTTGGTTCTGTTTCCGTTGTGGTGAGGATGGCCACATCGCGCCCTCATGCTCCAACCCAGCAAATGCCAGTTTGGTGAATGAGAAGCGGAACCAGCTAAGGCGAAAACAACAAGCTTGGGATGCTAAACATTCGCAGGCTTCATCAAACTGAAGGCAGCTTCCACGGAGGGGCAGGTGGAAGCTGCTAATAAACATTGTCCCCATAGTCCATCTTTGCCCCTGCCTAAGGGACTTATAGGCACAAAGAGTACTGGCCAGATTAAGATCAAGGGAGTCGATTTTTGTTGTCTTTATGACTCTGGATCACAAGTCACAACGGTTCCACATTCATTTTACAATGCACACTTATCAGACCACGAGATCCGACCTTTGAATGAATTACTGGAGGTGGAAGGTGCAAATGGGCAACTGGTGCCCTATTTGGGGTACATCGAGCTCAATGTTACTTTTCCAGCGGATTTCCTTGGCGAAGCAGTAGATGTCAACACTCTTGCTTTGGTCGTTCCTGATATAAAATCTGCTCAGTCTCTGGTCCTGGTGGGAACAAATGCCCTTGATGCTGCATATGAAAAAAATTATGAAACACTCAGAATGTTCCAGCCTATACCATTTGGCTACAGGGCAGTATTGAAGATACTTCAATTCAGGCACAAGCAGGCAATTAGTGACCATCATGGAGTCCTCAAAAGTCAGTCTGATCAGCCTGTGACCATCTTGGCCGGACAGACTACTGTATTGGATGGACTTGCAATTGCTCCACTGTTGCAAGGTGAAAAAGCAGTGCTTGTTCAGCATCCTTCGTCCTTCTCACTGCCTGGTGGGTTATTGGTCAAGTCGTGTCTTGTGGATTTCCCTCGGCTCCATCCATGTCATCTACCAGTGGTAATAACAAATGAGACAGATCATGATGTGGTTATTCCTCCAAGGGCTGCTATTGCCGAAATAAGCGCCGTCCAGTCTGTTCATCTGCACGAGCAAGGTGTTTATCCTCCTTCCCAGTCTGTGTCACCTGAGCCCAAGCTGCGCTACAACTTCGGAGAATCCCCCATTACACCTGAATGGAAGAAACGTGTCACTGCCATGCTTGACAGCATCCCAGAGGTTTTTGCAAGGAATGAGTTAGATTTTGGGCGTACTGACAAGGTTAAGCATCACATAAAACTGTCTGACCCAGCACCATTCAAGCAGAGACCAAGACCTATACACCCGCAGGATCTGGATGCTGTTCGCAAACATCTGCAAGAATTGTTGGAATCAGGAGTGATACGTGAGTCTGAGTCACCTTTTGCTTCACCCATAGTGGTGGTCCGGAAAAAAAATGGCAGCGTGAGGCTCTGCATTGATTACCGGAGGTTGAATGCGCAGACCATAAAGGACGCATATGCCCTTCCCAAACTGGAGGATACTTTCACCGCGCTCTCTGGCTCTGAGTGGTTTTCCGTCTTAGATCTGAAGTCAGGTTATTACCAGATCGAAATGGAGGAATCTGACAAAGGTAAAACGGCATTCGTTTGTCCACTGGGCTTTTGGGAGTTTAATAGGATGCCACAAGGAGTGACCAATGCGCCGAGTACGTTCCAGAGGCTCATGGAGAAATGCATGGGTGAATTGAACCTCAAAGAAGTGCTTGTATTCATTGATGACTTGATTATTTTTGCCCCTACTTTAGAAGAGCATGAGAAACGGCTGTTGAAAGTTCTACATCGTTTGAAGGAGTATGGGTTAAAACTGTCTCTGGAAAAATGTATTTTCTTTCAGACCTCGGTACGCTACCTGGGGCATGTTGTGTCCCGAAACGGTGTGGAGACGGACCCTGAAAAAATTTCCACTCTTGCTTCCTGGCCAGTGCCTAAAACCCTTAAAGAGTTACGGTCCTTTTTAGGTTTTGCTGGGTATTACAGAAGATTTGTGCAGGGTTACTCTTCTATTGTAAAGCCCTTGAATGACCTTACAGCTGGCTATCCACCGACACAGAAAAGGATGAAGCCCTCTTTGAAGCCACAGCACTACTGGGACCCAAGGGAACCTTTTGGTGGGCGTTGGACTCCTGAATGTCAGCAGGCTTTTAAAACCATTGTGGACAGACTTACGTCTGCACCTGTTCTTGGTTTTGCTGATCCCCTAAAACCTTACATCTTGCACACAGATGCCAGCTCTACTGGCCTTGGGGCTGTGCTATATCAGGAGCATGATGGTAAGAATAGGGTCATCGCCTATGCCAGCAGGGGTCTTTCCTGCAGTGAATCCAGATATTCGGCCCACAAGCTGGAGTTCCTCGCACTTAAGTGGGCTGTTGTTGAAAAATTCAGTGACTACCTCTATGGTACTCATTTCACAGTGGTTACCGACAGCAACCCCCTGACATATTTGTTGACCTCGGCTAAGCTAGATGCAACCAGCTATAGATGGCTTTCAGCACTTTCCACCTTTTCATTCAAAATCATCTATAGAGCTGGGAAACACAATGCCGATGCCGATGGCCTGTCTCGAAGACCACATGGTGGGTTGATTGATGATCTGTTGTCACAAAAAGAGCGAGAAGGAATTGCCAGGTTTGCTGAGCAGCATCTTGATGGTCCCTGTATTTCAATCGATCAACATACTGCCCAGGCTATTTGTGACCGACAGCTGGTATACAGCTCTGATGACAGGAACCAGGATCTTGCACTTGTACAGTCACTCTCCATTTCTGCCGACTCCATTCCTGACAGCTTTGTGAATGATTCACAATTTGCCTCTCCAGTTGTGTCATCATACTGTGATGCTGAAATTGCCGTCATGCAGAGAAATGACCCTGTTATTCAGCATGTGATAGCGCAGTTGGAACGAGGTGAAACACCAACATCTGCTTTAAGGGATGAGCTTCCTGATTTGCCACTGCTTCTTAGGGAACTACCACGTCTGGAGCTCCAAAATAATGTTCTTATAAGAAGGCGTCAGATTGGGGGTGAGTCATCCTATCAGCTTGTGTTGCCAGAAGAGTGTCGTGCTGAGGTTCTGTTCTATCTTCATGACCAAATGGGACATCTGGGAATTGAGAGAACCCTGGACCTCGTTCGTTCTCGCTTTTTCTGGCCTAGAATGTCAGCGGCAGTGTGGACCAAGATAAAGACTTGTGAACGATGCATTAAACGGAAGTCACAGCCAGAAAGAGCAGCACCACTGGTTAACATCAAAACCTCTAGACCCCTAGAACTTGTTTGCATGGATTACTTATCCTTGGAGCCAGATAGGAGCAGGATTAAGGATATTCTTGTCATAACAGATCATTTCACTAAGTATGCTGTTGCCGTGCCAACACCAAACCAGAAAGCTAAAACAGTCGCAAAATGCTTATGGGACAACTTTTTGGTTCATTATGGAATTCCTGAGAAGCTTCATAGCGACCAAGGACCCGACTTTGAGTCTCGAACCATCAAGGAGCTTTGTGAAATGGCTGGCATTAATAAGATAAGAACAACTCCATACCATCCCAGAGGAAATCCGGTCGAACGGTTCAACCGAACCCTCCTGAACATGCTGGGGACTTTGCAAAGTCAAGACAAAGTTCATTGGAAGGACTTTGTAAAACCTATGGTACATGCATACAATTGTACTCGCAATGACGTGACAGGTTTTTCCCCATATGAATTGATGTTTGGCCGCCAACCTCGCCTTCCTGTTGACCTGGCTTTCGGTTTACCTGTAAATGAGAAGACTCAGCCATCCCACTCTCAATATGTTGAAAAGCTCAAATGCCACCTAAGGGAAAGCTACCAGATTGCCACGCAGAACTCTGAGAAGGTGATGCGCAGGAATAAAGACAGATTTGATCGTTTTGTCACAGCTTCCGAGTTAGCCGTCGGAGACCGGGTTTTGGTAAGAAACGTCCGTCTACGGGGAAAACAGAAGTTGGCAGATAGATGGGAAACTGACGTGTATGTTGTGATGAAGAAAGCCGGCGCTCTTCCAGTTTACACGGTCAGGCCCGAACATAAGGACCGCCCCATCAGGACACTACATCGAGATCTTCTGCTTCCATGTGGATACCTACCTGCATCTTCGGAGACATTACCTGTAAAGCAGAAGAGAACCCAACTATTGACTGTTTCAGATTCCCCTGACAATGTGGAGGTTTCATCTGAAGATGAATGGATTTCAGGAAGTATTTGTGACGCATCGACCCCTGAGCCAGTAAGGTACACAGCAGTGCTTGAGATACCTGCTTCGGGCCCCACTGCTTCTCCTCCATCAGTAGTGGACATATCTGAAGACATTGGGATGGTACATGCGCTGCCATCACCCCATGCTATGGATGAGGATGCTGACATGGTTATTCAGAGAGATCCTAAACCTGAACCTGAACCTGAACCTGATCCTGAACCTGAACCTGATCCTGAACCTGAACCTGATCCTGAACCTGAACCTGATCCTGAACCTGAACCTGATCCTGAACCCGCTGCAGACCAGGAGACCAAAGGAAATGCCCCATCGGACTCAGACCCTCCTGGGCCTAGCAGTTTTGTGGTGTCACCTGGCTCATTTTCGGAGTTGGATCCCTCAAGCTCAGAATCTGACCTGTCCAATCCACCAGTCCGACGTACAATGCGAGCACGTAACCCTCCGGATCGGCTACAGTATGCAAGGCTTGGTCACCCATTGCTTCACAGCATCCAATCTCTGTTTCATGGATTAAGCAATGCTTTTATTCATGCTCTCCAATTGGAAGACGAGCCTTCTCCTGAGTTTGCCGATGAGCCTACCGTCTGCTATCAGCCAACACCATGTCCGGGCCGTACATGGGATTAGGGGGGGGCCCTGTAACCGGTGTTGCTCTAGCTACTTTTATTGTGGCGAGTTTCCGCTCTGGTTGTGGCTTCCGCCGTGGTGACGCAAGTTGGCTTCATTTAGTTCCGGGTTCATGGCATGGCACGCTCTCATCCTCCTCGGCTCCTCGCTGTGGCTGTTTGTTTGCTGTGTTTCGGTTCCCGTGTTTCGGATCGGCTCTATAATTTCAAGATTCAACGGTACGTGCTGTGTTATATCAGTTAGTGAAATAGCGGTATTTTATCCCGCTCTGTTATTTTGTTTGTGCTGGGGCATCGGGGCTGCCGTGTTAAGTGCTCTGGGAGCCCATTGCTAGCTTAGCATAACCTCCGCTCCAAATGCCTTGAAGGAATATGGCACATATTTCTAAGCACGTAGCCATATTTGGAGTCAGAAAGAAGCTGAATTAAGGGCAGTACCTTTGGTATTGGGAGAGCATTCTCCTTTTCTTTATTTAAGCTTTGATGTAACTATGTTACGAAAACATGCTAAATATGCTTTAGCATTGCAAACCGGTTTGATGTAAAATGAATGAATTGTTGCGCAATAATGATACGTATGTAGAATGTACCTTTTTGTTTAATATAAGTGCACTTATGTATTCTTGAACTGTTGTATAAAGTATATTATTTCATTGTGATAGCACTAACACATGCTTGTTAATTTGTGTTTTGACCTCGTACAGGTCAGGTTTTTTTGCACCCAATGGAAATCAACTAATCAACTACAGATGGCGAGCTACTCTTCAACCACCCTTGTGGTAGGAACTTGAATCACTCAACCACTGTCTTTCCTTCTTTCGGATAAATTTTTTTTCCCTTGTTCCTGGATTACTGGATTACTGGATTACTGGACAGTTTCGGATTTGATAACATTCAAGCTGCTATACACACAGACATATGGACTGAAATATTGATGTTGTCTTTGTATTGTAATATTATGATTATTGAATATCTGCATATATATATATCATATAAAACTTTATTATAAATATAAATATTCATATATATCTATCCTAATACATACCTTTAACCTATACTTTGTTGTACGTGTTTATTCACACAGTTCAGACTCCCTATGAACCAGCTTCTGTTGCTTTGAGTAATCAAACATTACTCTAAGCTGTAGTCAGTACTCATAGCCCAGGGGCGTTACAATAGACCTCCAGCATCTTCAAGTTTATTCTATGATGAACTACAAGCTATCCTTCAACAATGTAATTTTAAAAAAGACGTAATATTAGGAGATTTTAGTATAAATTGGAACATAAAGTCAACGCGAAAAACAACAAAAAATATTAACTGACAAGTTTGAGCTTATACAACTTATCAAGGAGCCCACTCGAATAAGTAGTTCATCAGAAACATGTATAGATCTTGTATTTAGTAATAAAAGTGAAAGGATTCAAAAGACATATAATCTAGTTACTGGGCTTTCAGATCACAACATGATTCTATTTTCAAGAAAACTGCCTAAGCATACCACTACTACCACTGTAAATAATATGTGTGACAAGCTGAAAATACCAAAAAGTGAAATACAAAACTTAGAAAATGCTTTAAATGAAATAAATTGGTCTGATTATAGGGACAGTAAAAGTGCAGATGAAAGTTTTCAAGTTTTTATGTCTGTGATTCAGGAAACGATAAGTCGGTTTATGAAAAAAATTCAAAACAAAGCCGACAAAGAAGGAGCACCTCCCCTGCAGCTTTCCTGTTCTTCAGCCGCCTGAGTTCTTTCCTCACCTGAGCCGATGCAAGGGAGCGGGGGGAGGTCAGGGAGAATCTGAGAATGTTTGGGATGTGACTTTGCGCAGTGGTCACACTCTGCCATCGTCAATACCAGATTTTGGCAAAAAATTAATGCAACGCTGGATGGAAATAAATGTGACATTGCAGGAGCTTATTGAAACAATAATAATCTAATAATAATAATAATAACTTTATTGTCATTGTACATAATACAACGAAATTAAGTGCAATCCTCCTCCGGTGCAAATAAATAAATAAATGAAATAAAGTCAATAAAAACAATAAAAACAAATAAATAAATAAAGATAAAAGTGCAACGTTAAAAACACGCACACATCCAAACTCAAGTTATTTCATGGCTTCCTAATATATTCCACAAGGAGTGAAAATACAGCATTAAAAAAGCACTCAAGTTCCGCCAGCATTTAAAACCGTGATAGCTCTCTATTCTTTCCTTGTTTTAAAAGTCCTGTATCTTCTGCCTGAAGGCAGCAGTACAAACAGTGAATGTCCGGGGTGGGATGGGTCCCGTAAAATATTTAATGCTTTTTTCAGACAGCGGGAACTGTAGAGTTCTTCCAAAAATGGGAGAGGGCAGCCAATGATCTTCTGGGCTGTGGTGGTGACCTCTGGAGCGCTTTCCTGTCCGCAACTGTGCAGCTGGAAAACCAGGCACAGACACAGTTTGTCAAAATGCTCTCAATGGAGCAGCAGTAGAAGGACACCAGCAGTTTCTCGCCCAGGTTGTTCTTCTTTAAGAGTCTGAGAAAGTACATTCTCTGCTGGGCTTTCTTCACCAGAGCAATGGTGTTAGCACTCCAGGTCAGGTCCTCCTGTATGGTAACACCCAGAAACGTGAAGGCAGCCACCCTCTCCACACAGTCCCCGCCGATGCACAGAGGCTGAATGTCAGTTATTTTCCTCCTGTAATCCACTGTCAGTTCCTTGGTCTTGGTGGTGTTCAGGACCAGGTTGTTGTCCCCACACCAGACACAGAGCCGCTCCACCTCGTCCCGATAGGCGGACTCATCCCCTGCGGATATGAGCCCCACCACTGTGGTATCGTCAGCAAACTTGATGGTGGTGTTGCTGGTGTGGGTGGCGGTACAGTCGTGGGTGTAGAGGGCGCACTTGTTTTATTTTGTCCACGTGTCTAAATTTTGGCTGTGTCCGAGCCTGCTTGATGTTTATGGGGACAGTGTTCGAAATAACACCACAGAACATTATATGAGGTGTTTTTGATGGAAACTGTATGAATATGTTGAATATTATTATTTTGTTGGGGAAGATGTTTATTTTTAAATCTAAAAAAGAATTAAGCCTCTGTTTAAATCACTTTTAAAACTTAATCAATTACCAATACTATTTAGAAAAAATAAAAGCAACAAATAATGATAAGCTTTTAGAACACGAAATGGAGTTTCTGCTCAAAAGAAACTGATATCTTAACAAATGTAGTATGAAACTATGGGCCCTTTGTAAATGAGACAAATGTTTACTTTTGTTATCTTTATTATTATTATTATTATTATTATTATTTTTTATTTTTTTGTAATTTGCAGTGTACTATGTACTGTAGTATTGTTGTGCTGTGTTTGATGTGTGAGTGTTTAAAGCCTGTACTTTTCTGATAAAAACCTCAATAAATTAAAAAAAATGTAACTGTGATGCCATTATCTTTGATTACATTATGTTTGTTTTTTTAAACTTAAATGTGCAAATGACAATATGAAACACTGACCTGAGGATCTCCAGTTTGCAGAGAGGACTCTTGAGTCCGGAGCTCAGGGCCCTCACAGCAGATTCCTTCAGGTCATTGTAGCTTAAATCCAGTTCTCTCAGGTTGGAGGAGCTGGACTTCAGAGCTGAGGCCAGAGCAGAGCAGCCCTCCTCCTCTGACAGACCGCACCCTTTCAGCCTGAAGGAAAACCACAAGACTCTCAACTTCAGTCCCAGCAAAGCAGTGTTTAATATTTCCACCTGGTTTAGACATGATCTAGTCCTTGTTTAGATATAGTTTAGTTGTGGTTTAGTCCTCACTTAGGCCTAGTTTAGACCTGATTAAGTCCTAATTAGAATTAGAAGATTATTGTCACTAATGTTAATAACAAGGCCAAGGAGTCAGTTCACCATAAAACATTAGAAACAGCAGATGTTCTTCAGAGCTGTGAGTGTTTGACTGACCTCAGAATCTGGAGCCCACAGTCCAGACTCTGTAGATATTCACTCAGAGCCTTTACTCCTGAGTCCTTTAGGTTCTTGTTCCAGCTTAAATCCAGTTCTCTCAGATGTGAGGAGTTAGACTTCAGAGCTGAGGCCAGAGCAGAACATCCAGCATCTGACAAACTGCACCAGCTCAGGCTAAACAGAAAGCACATCACATTTATTTATTTAAGACCTTACACTTTCAAAATAAAAGCTCAGTGAGACAGTGGTAATGTAAACATGGAGCATGGAGAAGTTAAAGTAAAGTGTTTTATTTGTCATTATATGTTATAGACAGTATATAGATGGTCAGATGGAGGTTACTCCTGAGCCACCGCCAACCTGACCCACATGTTTATAGTGCGAGGGGAAACCTACACAGACTCCACACAGAAAGGCCCCACACAGCCTGGGACTCAAACCTGCAACCTTTCCTGCTGTGAGGCGGGAGCGCTAACCACTGTGCCACCAATAATTCATTCTTAATTCTTGAGGGGTAAAAATATAAACTAATTTACTGCACAAAGCCATTTTACAAGGACAACATGCAGAAGGAGAGGGCCTGGGGCTTTGTGTTTTAAACATGTCACTGTAAAAAACAGAGGAGGAAGGTTGAAGAAATAACCAGAGGTGTGTTAAACAAGCTCGCTGTTGTGACGTCCCCAAAAGTTCTCTGCACATTCAGGGTAAGAATCCTGAAAATTTGCCATGAACTAAAGGATCTAAAACGCACATAATGGCAAAATTCAAGGTCACAATTACTGTACATTATTCATGAGCTCTAGGTGAGAAATGAAAACAAAAGATTCAGGAAAAAACAGAACTCTTTGCTTGGACTTCTCTCTGGAACCCAAGTAAAGCGTTATAAAAAGGAACAACTACAATGAGTGAAAAATATGAAAATATAGAAAAATAGAAAATATGCTAATTCCTGTCGTCCCTGGACAGGTTGGAGTTAGAGTCAAATATTAAACAGAGTTGAATGAGAGTGGACACGAGCAGGTCAGCGTACAGTATTATATACAGAATCATTCATATGTGGTGCCCACACAACAACTCTATAACTATTCCAATACCATTTAACACTTAAACCATTTCTTTAAAACTATATAGATAAATATGTAGCTTAAAATCTCTTAGTGGAAAAAACCTGGTTTAAATTAAACCCACTTTAGTTTCATGTGGACCCAGATTTAATAAAATTTAAAACCAAAATTTAAAAGTGATCAAGGCTTAAAATCACCAGGAAGTTTGATTTAAAAATTAGATGCACTTAGCACAGTCTCTAAAATACTAAAGCGACTCATGCCGATAAGGATATTTCTGAATGAATAAAAATGTGAATATTGAGGAGCATCAGACCTGAGTGTTTCCAGTTTGCAGTGTGGACTCCGTAACCCCTCGCACAGAGCATTTACCCCAGAATCCCCCAGAGTGTAGTTCCGGCTCAGGTCCAGTTCTGTCAGATGACTGGGGTCAGACTTCAGCGCCGACGCCAAGATTTCACAGTGAGTCTCTGACACCGAGCAGGATGAAAATCTAAACAATAAAAATAATAATCAGTAAGTGAAGAGCTCTACCTACTGAGCTACTGCTGAACATCACACACCGAGCCTTTCTGCAGTTCCTCACAACTGGAATCATTCTCAGTCGTCCTTCAGGTGATATGGAGAAGTGTGTCAGGTCCAGCTCTTCTAGGAGCTCCTCAGACATCTGCAGCATGTAGGCCAGAGACGAGCACTGGATCTCAGACAGAGGCTCTGACCTTTCCCCTGACTTCAGGAAGTCCAGGATCCTCTGATGAACCGAGGCATCGTTCATCTCGCTCAGACAGTGGAAGGCGCTGATGATCTTAGAGGGTGAGACTGGGCTTGTGGTCACCATCTTCAGGTTGTCTAGCACTTTTTGGATCGTCTCTTGATTGGTTTTGTTTGGACCTAGAAGATGCTCCAAAACTCTCTGGTTGGACTCGAGGGAGAGACCGTGAAGGAAGCGCACAAACAGGTCCAGGACGTTTGGACTTTGCTGAGATTTTTCCAGTGATTTTTTGAGGACTTCATCAAGACTCATGGTAGACTCTTGAGCTGCCTTATCTTCTAAAAAATTGTTTATAACTTCTGTGTCGCCGTTGTTAAAGCAGTGGTGCATGTAAACTGCAGCCAGAAACTCCTGGACACTCAGATGGATGAAGCTGTAGACAGATTTGTTGATAACATGCTCTCGTTTGAAGATCTCTGAACAAATTCCTGAGTAGACCGAGGCGTCAGTCAGGTCCAAACCAACCTGCTCCAGGTCTTCTTGGTAGAACATGATGTTTTCTTTCTGCAGATGTTCAAAGGCGAGTCTCCCCAGCTTCAGGAGGACCTCACAGTCGGCCTGAGTCAGACCTGGATCATGTCTGGGCTTCTTTTTCATTGGACCGGTCTCAAACTCCTGTTGGTTCTTCCTCTGAGTCTGCACTAACAGGAAGTGAGCGTACATGTCTGTGAGGGTCTGGGGCAGGGCTCCTCTCTGATCGGTTCTCAACATGTGGTCCAGGACCGTGGCTGTGATCCAGCAGAAGACTGGGATCTGACACATGATGTGGAGGCTGCGGGACGTCCTGATGTGGGACAGGACTCTGTCACACTGCTCTTCATCTGTGAACCTCTTCCTGAAGTAATTCTCTCTTAAAGTATCAGTAATAAAGCCCTGGATCTCTGTGACCCTCTGCACACACTCAGCAGGGATCTGATTGGCTGCTGCTGGTCCGGAGGTGATCCATATAAGGGCAGAAGGAAGCAGAGTGCCTTTGATGAGGTTTACCAGCAGCATGCTGACCTCTGACCTCTGTGTGACCTCAGAGATGTCCTCACAGGTGAAGTCCAGAGTGAGTCTGCTCTCGTCGAGGCCGTCGAAGATGAACAGGAGTTTCCTCTGGGCCAGAGTCTGAGCTGTGAGCTTCTGTAGCGGTGGATGGAACACATGTATCAGCGTCAGCAGACTGTAGCGCTCCTCTCTGACCAGGTTCAGCTCTCTGAACGACAGCGGCACCACCAGGTCCACCTCCTGGTTCTCTAAGTCCTGGGCCCAGTCCAGACTGAACTTCAGAACTGAGAAGGTCTTCCCCACTCCAGCCACGCCGCAGGTCAGCACCACTCTGATGGGTTTCTGATCCCAGTACAGAAATATGTGGCTTTCATCAGGCTTCTAGGGAAGAAAAATATGAATATTCATATTAAAGGAGAAAATGTGTAAAAAACAGACACCACTGTGTCAGGTCATCTCCTCTCTCTGTTTATAGAAGAGCCAGAGATAATAATAATTAGTTGTCTGATCGATAACTAAACACTACACCACTGAAAGTATCTCTACTGAAAGGCAGCTCAGCTCGTATTGTTCATCTGGAATGGGGGGGATCAGGGTCTGACAGTCACCTGCCTCATTGGTTTTCTTCTATTTAGTTTTCTTCCCTCAATGGAAATATAAAACAATCACATAATATTAATAAATGAAAGTTCTACTTTTTGTTTTACCAAATGTGTTTCTTATTTGAGTGAAAAGAAACATTCAGCAGCAACACATCTACTGAGTTAGTGCATTTATTTGGAGATCTGACGGTGAAACCTCACTGCTGTACACCTCCTCCCTCTCCCCAGACACTTCCTCCTCCAGCTCCTCCCTCTCCCCAGACACTTCCTCCTCCAGCTCCTCCCTCTCCCCAGACAATACAGAGAGTAGTCACTAACCTTTTCTTTAAAAATGTCGCTGAGTTTGAGCGGGAAGTGTCGCAGCTCGTCGCTGAAGGAGATGTAGAGGTCGGAGTAAACCTTGGTTCCAGCTTCAGTCTCAGATCTCCTCCTCAGACTGAGCTTATGTTCCTCTAAAGCCTGACGAGCAGCTACAAAAACACAATTATATTATTAATATTTGTGAAATAATAATAATAATAATAATAATAATAATAATAATAATAATAATAATAATAGGGGAGTGGCTTCCGGGTTGTGACTAAGATGTGTGCTTAACTTTAGTGCTCTCCAACAGTATTCTAAAAAACCACCCTGAAACTACTGGGAATTAATTTTATTTGACACTTAATCAAGATGGAACCCAGGGTTGGTACAAGAAGGAGAAAAACAACGGGCACAATGATAAATAAAAGAAAAACAGGACAGCAGGAGTTGCTGCTCTGTCCACGAGGAGGAGGAAGGAACGGGGGAAGCTTGCTTGAGAAACACACTCATGGAGCTGAGATTTTAGGCACGATAATAAACAACAACTCTCCGACATTCAGAGTTGCACAGAACAAATGATAGACTGGATGAAGCTGAAGGTCGAATTGTCGAGGTGGAAACAGTTATGCAGGCGGCGTCAACGAACGCTACTGAAGCGGCTCTTACAGCGACAGGACAGCAAGGAGGCTAAGCTCACAGACCAAGAGGGCTGCGCTCGCAGAGAAAACAAAAGGATTTATGGCATCCCCGAAGACGCTGAAGGTAATAACATCATGGGCTTCTTGGAAAAACTGCTATGAGACTTTTAGACTTTCCACATGATGTTAAAGTTAAACCTGAAAGAGCCCACAGAGCGTTAGCACCCAAACCCGCCGACCCATAGTCAAAGCCTCGCTCTATCATTGTCAAGTTTGTGAGCTTCAGATTCAAAGTCAGAGTCATCCACAGAGCTTGGCAGAAGAAACAAGATTTGTACAACAATGACCGCTTCTACATGGATCACGATTATCCCCTGAGTAAGAAACGCGCCGAGTACAGCCAAGTAAAGAAAATGCTGAAGAAGAAAATTAAGTTCCAGACTCCATATCCTGCAAAACTACGAGTGTTCTATGAAGAAGGCACCCGCCTGTACCAGAACACAGCGGAGGACATCGGACATGTCATCGCAGGGATTCCTGGTCACCGTCATCTCACCTCCTGTCGACCGTATCAACGGGAGCTACAGCCGCTTTCATCGTGGCAAATGGCCTGGGACCAAAACACGGCAGTGCCTGGACCGAGCGGCGCGCTCTCTCAAGGTAACGAGGACTCTCGGCGGCGGTTTAAGGAAAAACTACAGGAATATAGACGACATTCTCCTACAGATGAGTGAACACTCCGATGAACATGCGGCAAACTGTGGCCTTTGTGCTTAGGTTGAGGTAAAAGACAAAGCTGTCCTACTAGGATTCAATTATGCACCGGTTCTACTCCTGACTTTAACTCTAGTTGAATCTGTCAGAACATGGACACTGTTAATGGTTAACATCTCAACGCAGTCATCTCAGTGGGCCCTACTCTGCGAGGCGAGCAGGTTTTCCCCTGACAGGTGCTCTAACATCCCGAGCCCAGGAAACATTCAGTTCATTGGAGCCTCTGTTCTGGAAGCACACGTTCTGCAAAGAAATGTTACTCTACTATAATTTTGTTAAGGACTTTACTGTCTTTCTGTTTGGTTTATGTTGTTTTTGTTATAGGGATGCATTATGTTCAGGTGTATTGTACTGAGAGGCCTTCTGTTATAAACTCATTAAACAATGATAAAGAATCATGAAGAAATAATATGAAACTATTCATTCATTCATTTTTGACCGCTTATTCCCGTTAGGGGTCGCGGGTGACTGGAGCCTATCCCAGTAACTTTGGGCCGTAGGCGGGGTACACCCTGGACAGGGGCCAGCTTGTCGCAGGGCTGACACAGAGACGAACACAGACAGACATTCACATTCATTCACTAGGGGACATTTAGAGTCACCAATTCACCAACACATGCATGTCTTTGGATGGTGGGAGGAAGCCGGAGAAAACCCACGGTAACACGGGGAGAACATGCAGACTCCACCCAGAGAGTTCGTGTGATGGTGTGTTGATCGAACCCATGACCTCGTTGCTGGGAGGCGAGAACACTAACCACTCTGCCACCATGCACCCCCAAATATGAAACCAGTATTGTATAATGTAAACAGGGCACTAAATCTGACCAAAAGAAATAAGATATTGTCCAAACTGAGAAGAGAAAAAGTACAAATTGTTATGTTGCAGGAAACGCATCTTAATTCTATTGAACATGAAAAATTGAAAAGAATGGGTTTTTCCAAAGTTTACTATTCATCTGATAAATCAGGTCACAGAAGGGGCGTAGCCACTCTGATCTCTCAAAAGGTCCCATCTGAATTTGTTTCTGAAATTAAAGGACGAGGAAGCAAGATATCCCTTATGTCCTGCTTTAAAAGAGTTATGTTTGTACTGTTAACTACAAGATTTGTGATTTGAAATTTAAACTGAAATAAAAATAATATTTTTCTTTTTTTTCATGAGGGGGTTCTTAATTGATTTCTATAATGATTTTATTAATCACCACTAATAATTAACCCTTAAGATGCCAGTTTTTGACAGGTATGACTGGCCGTTTTTATGAGAAATACACTGTAACTCTAAATTATAAAAACAAATTTGACTTTTACCATTATCAGTTTGACTGGGCTAACTTATCTCAGTAATCAGTGAGAAGATTGACTTTGGTGCATTATTTGTTTTTGTGTAATGTCAGATTGTGTGCTGCAATCCCTTTTGAATTTACTGCTCTTATTTTGGGTAAGAGTGAATTTCCATCTGAGGACAGATATTTGTACAGAATTTTAATAACTGCTTGCAAAAAAACTGTCACCAGGCTCTGGCGTCTCCCTAATCTGCCCAGTTTGGAGAAATGAGTAGAGGTTGTAAATGAAATTTATCAGATGGAAAGGGTAACATTCTCACTCTGTCTGCAGAGGAACAAATGTTCAAACCTGTGGTTAGAATGGATATTGTATGTCAGTCGAACACAACAACTACTGTAGTGAATGTTAGCAACGTATTAGCAAATTCATGTTTTTTATTCTATCTGTACATTTGTCAGATGCAAGACTTACTCAGTTGTCTCTTGGTTATATTCTAACAACGTATGTTCTTTATTGCATCCCTTGTTTTTACATTCTTAGTTTATTTATAGGTTCATAAAAAAAATAAAAAAAAATGGAAAAGATGAGAATGGTGAAATGTATCATTGGTTACAGACTGGTTCTGTGACCATGAGGCAATGTCAATGCAACTGTTGTAAAATTCTCAATGTTTCAAAATAAAGATTAAATAATAATAATAATAATAATAATGATGATAATAATAATAATAATAATAATAATAATAATAATAATAATAATAATAATAATAATAAAAACCTGGATCCAGTGGTGATTTCCTTCCTCTTAATAATGAGATGTGAGATGATGCTGAAGATGTAGAGACATAGGGAGAGTATGGAGGAAAGAATGAAGGACTCCCACCAAACTGAGGCAGGAGGTCTTCAGAGCCACTCTCCACTCTGTGGAACAAACAAACACATGCACCATCAGCCTCACACTGTTTCACTCTCCCCAGACACAAGTGACCAAAAGCTTTTTCATGGAGCTTTCCCTCAGTAATCCATCATAAACTGAGCAGGTAAAAGGTCTGGACCTGATTCCAGATGTTACATTTGTATTTGAAAGCTGTTTCTGTGAAATCACAACATACAGTCTCTCAATGGAAGTGAACCAGACCATCCTTAGACTGGAGAGAAAAACCCTTCACAACATCCACCTTAGAGTAGGACACTCTCCAGGAAGTAGGTCTATCAGAGTCTAGGTCCACCAGAACCAGAAGACTTCAGGAGAGAAAATACAGAGTTCACCACAAGCTGCAGACTTCATCTCAACAACAGAAAGAACCCAGACCTGGACCAGACTCAGACCTGGACCACACTCAGACCTGGACCAGACTCAGACCTGGACCAGACTCAGACCTGGACCAGACTCAGACCTGGACCACACTCAGACCTGGACCACACTCAGACCTGGACCACACTCAGACCTGGACCACACTCAGACCTGGACCACACTCAGACCTGGACCAGACTCAGACCTGGACCAGACTCAGACCTGGACCAGACTCAGACCTGGACCAGACTCAGACCTGGACCAGACTCAGACCTGGACCAGACTCAGACCTGGACCAGACTCAGACTCAGACCTGGACCACACTCAGACCTGGACCAGACTCAGACCTGGACCAGACTCAGACCTGGACCAGACTCAGACCTGGACCAGACTCAGACCTGGACCAGACTCAGACCTGGACCACACTCAGACCTGGACCACACTCAGACCTGGACCAGACTCAGACCTGGACCAGACTCAGACCTGGACCACACTCAGACCTGGACCAGACTCAGACCTGGACCAGACTCAGACCTGGACCAGACTCAGACCTGGACCAGACTCAGACCTGGACCAGACTCAGACCTGGACCAGACTCAGACTCAGACCTGGACCACACTCAGACCTGGACCAGACTCAGACCTGGACCAGACTCAGACCTGGACCAGACTCAGACCTGGACCAGACTCAGACCTGGACCAGACTCAGACCTGGACCACACTCAGACCTGGACCAGACTCAGACCTGGACCAGACTCAGACCTGGACCAGACTCAGACCTGGACCAGACTCAGACCTGGACCAGACTCAGACCTGGACCAGACTCAGACTCAGACCTGGACCACACTCAGACCTGGACCAGACTCAGACCTGGACCAGACTCAGACCTGGACAGCACTCAGACCTGGACCAGACCCAGACCTGGACCACACTCAGACCTGGACCAGACTCAGACCTGGACCAGACTCAGACCTGGACCAGACTCAGACCTGGACCAGACCCAGACCTGGACCACACTCAGACCTGGACCAGACTCAGACCTGGACCACACTCAGACCTGGACCACACTCAGACCTGGACCAGACTCAGACCTGGACCAGACTCAGACCTGGACCAGACTCAGACCTGGACCAGACTCAGACCTGGACCAGACTCAGACCTGGACCAGACTCAGACCTGGACCACACTCAGACCTGGACCAGACTCAGACCTGGACCACACTCAGACCTGGACCAGACTCAGACCTGGACCAGACTCAGACCTGGACCAGACTCAGACCTGGACCAGTCTCAGACCTGGACCAGACTCAGACCTGGACCAGACTCAGACCTGGACCAGACTCAGACCTGGACCAGTCTCAGACCTGGACCAGACTCAGACCTGGACCAGACTCAGACCTGGACCAGACTCAGACCTGGACCAGACTCAGACCTGGACCACACTCAGACCTGGACCAGACTCAGACCTGGACCAGACTCAGACCTGGACCAGACTCAGACCTGGACCAGACTCAGACTCAGACCTGGACCAGACTCAGACCTGGACCAGACTCAGACCTGGACCAGACTCAGACCTGGACCAGACTCAGACCTGGACCAGACCCAGACCTGGACCAGACTCAGACCTGGACCAGACTCAGACCTGGACCAGACTCAGACCTGGACCAGTCTCAGACCTGGACCAGACCCAGACCTGGACCACACTCAGACCTGGACCAGACTCAGACCTGGACCAGACTCAGACCTGGACCAGACTCAGACCTGGACCAGACTCAGACCTGGACCACACTCAGACCTGGACCAGACTCAGACCTGGACCAGACTCAGACCTGGACCAGACTCAGACTCAGACCTGGACCAGACTCAGACCTGGACCAGACTCAGACCTGGACCAGACTCAGACCTGGACCAGACTCAGACCTGGACCAGACCCAGACCTGGACCAGACTCAGACCTGGACCAGACTCAGACCTGGACCAGACTCAGACCTGGACCAGACTCAGACCTGGACCAGTCTCAGACCTGGACCAGACCCAGACCTGGACCACACTCAGACCTGGACCAGACTCAGACCTGGACCAGACTCAGACCTGGACCAGACTCAGACCTGGACCACACTCAGACCTGGACCAGACTCAGACCTGGACCACACTCAGACCTGGACCAGACTCAGACCTGGACCAGACTCAGACTCAGACCTGGACCAGACTCAGACCTGGACCAGACTCAGACTCAGACCTGGACCAGACTCAGACCTGGACCAGACTCAGACCTGGACCAGACTCAGACCTGGACCAGACCCAGACCTGGACCAGACTCAGACCTGGACCAGACTCAGACCTGGACCAGACTCAGACCTGGACCAGACTCAGACCTGGACCAGACCCAGACCTGGACCAGACTCAGACCTGGACCAGACTCAGACCTGGACCAGACTCAGACCTGGACCAGACTCAGACCTGGACCAGACTCAGACCTGGACCAGACTCAGACCTGGACCAGACCCAGACCTGGACCAGACTCAGACCTGGACCAGACTCAGACCTGGACCAGACTCAGACCTGGACCAGACCCAGACCTGGACCAGACTCAGACCTGGACCACACTCAGACCTGGACCACACTCAGACCTGGACCAGACTCAGACTCAGACCTGGACCAGACTCAGACCTGGACCAGACTCAGACCTGGACCAGACTCAGACCTGGACCAGACTCAGACCTGGACCAGACTCAGACTCAGACCTGGACCAGACTCAGACCTGGACCAGACTCAGACCTGGTCCAGACTCAGACCTGGACCAGACTCAGACCTGGACCACACTCAGACCTGGACCACACTCAGACCTGGACCAGACTCAGACCTGGACCAGACTCAGACCTGGACCAGACTCAGACCTGGACCAGACTCAGACCTGGACCAGACTCAGACCTGGACCAGACTCAGACCTGGACCAGACTCAGACCTGGACATGTTGTGTAAAAGCTGGTGGAGCAGTGATGAGCTGCAGAACTTCCTCTGGCCCTGGGTCTGTGGAGTTTCCTGATGATGTGACAGAGACAGAAGCAGAGGATGGATTCTGAAGCAGAGGGAGAAACTTTCTGCTCAGATTCAGACAAAAGCCACAGCACAGATGGACAATGACCCAAAACAAACTGCAAATCCAACCCAGGAGTTTTTTAAGGCAATAAGTGAAATATTCTGTAATGGCTGAGTCAGTCACCAGATCTCAACCAAACTGAGCTGCATTTAACTTGTTTAAGACTAAACTTAAGGCAGAAAGAGACACAACCAAGCAACGACTGAAGACAGCAGCAGTAAAGGCCTCAGAGCATCACAGAGGAGGAAACCCAGAGTTTGGTGAGGTCCATGGGCTCCAGACTTCAGGCAGACATCGCCTGTTAGGGATTTTTAACTAAGTTGTTACGGCTAAATCCCACTTAGACCGATGAGGGCTGCAAATCCGTGTAGTAAGTGTACACTCTTGTCTGGCGTTAAGGCAAAATACAAATCCAAAGCTAGGCGATAATCTTCAATATTTAGTTATTTAAACCTCCGTCACTACGAAGCATCAGCTCAGAAATCTATCTGTTAGCATCATGTTGCTAACAGCTGTGCTAAATAGCCATTGTATGCTCTGTCCAGTCCCCAGCGCTGCCAGCAGGGGGCGACAGACTCCTAATCCAAGCGTTCTCTGCAGAACAACAGATTGAGGTCTCAGATTTCACTCACCCCTCGTCCTCCGTGTCCTTCATCGTCTTTATTTATCTTCAAACTGGTTTCTCTGCTCCTGTTCCAACGAAGGGCTTTTAATTCTACTGGGAAGAAGAAAAAGATATTAAAGTAGTTTACACTCACCATACAAGCTCCTGTATGTAGTAGTAGTAGTTGAAGTAGTAGTAATAATAGTATTAATATTAGCAGTAGTATTAGTAGTTGGCTCATTTTATAATTTAGGGTACATTTGACTTCAATCAGAAGCGAGAAAATCAATATTATTTTTTGATAAATTAACTATACGTTTAAAAAAAACCTTGGGGTGCACAAATATTTATTTGCCACACTTAAAATTACAAGACTTTTTAATTATTTTATTAATAAAAAGTGTTTGATTGATCATTTTGTCAACCGTGTTACAGACAAATGCTGTTTCATGTAAGTTTTTCATGAAGTACAGTGCTGCACATTTGCTAACAACATCAGTTTAAAAGGTTTTTAGTCCATTTACCATGGGCCTTGTAGTTTTTTAAATAAGTGATTTAAAATAACAGGGAATTCTGAACATTTTATTGGAACATTAGATGAGATATTAACATGAGCAATTCCTATTTTTAAACAAAAATTCAACTATTGATCGGGCTTCCAGTGGCGCCTGTAGCTACTCTGGTCTGCTCAAAAAAGGACTTCACATTTATTTCTTCCACAAAGGTCTCAGAACAATTGAAAGCATCTTGGGACACCGTGAAAACTAAAATAAAGACAAAACACTAGGTCTCCATTTCACATTCACGTCTTAAATCAAACACTGAGTCTGTAGGAGATGTTTCTGCTCAGGTCCATCATTGTTTCATAAACTCAGTCACGGATTCATCAGAGATCACCTCTGCTGTTGTTCACACCGCAGACATTGATGGAGCCAGCGCACAGCGCCCTGTGAACGTGCACGAGCGTGCACGAGCGTGCACGGCTACAAACCGCTTCATTGTCAAGAATACTGAAGAGCATGAGTGAAGTTATGAAAAATCAAATGGCCTTCCCACACTTTTACTCACTGCTTGTTTAAACAACGATGCCTGAATCAAATCCTTAGTTTTTTCTAAGATATAAAAGATATAAAGTGAAGGTGAACTGTATCAAATGCGCAGCAATGGATTTGTCAAACCTGCTTCACGTCAGCAGCTCACCCTGAGGGTCGCCTTTGTGCTGCGTCTCCAAAATGTGGACACGCACGAGTGAGAGCTGGCGTCCCACCTTTGGCGCAGAGAGCTGCGTACGCCAGCTTCAGCCTCGTTTTGGGCGTACGCAGGATTTATAGATGAGACCCCTGGATGTCCTGGGGCCCACGGGCTGCCAGGCCAGATAAACTACCCCGAGTGCCCACTAGGGGGCATCACATTTAACAACAATATGTTATATATCACATTAATGTTTTATAAAGGCACAGGTCTGCTTCAGTGACCACAGTCTGCAGTTAAATGGTCACTGCTTCAGCAGAAAAGCAGAATGTAAAACCAGAATGTTCTCTGATGTTAGCAGCAGACAGCAGTAAACATTCAGCTGCAGTATAATTACTCAGCACACAGACACAGAACTGGGGTCACATCAGTAACTTTACTCACACACAGCCTCTCCAGACATCAGCAGCTCCTCGGGACAAATACAGCCACTTTGCTCACTTTTATGAAGCTAACTGATGCCCAGATCTCTCGGTCCTCTGCTGGACACAGTGTGGAGTTTGTTTAAATCTGATTCTGTTTAAGTTTAGCTCAGAGTTTGTTTTTCTAACCCGTGCGTAATGGAGAGGAGGAAAGACGCGCAGGGCATCGAGAGGAGCGGGGGCATGAAACAACGCATTTATCCGAAGCAAAATGAAAGCTCGAGGTTCTCTCACCGCGGGATGACGCGGGAGAGGGAACAGGGTCTGCAGAGGTGGAGCTGTGTTTCTGTCCCGCTGTGGTCAGGTGAGCAAACCTCCTAACCCCAGATAAAGCGTGGCTGGCGCTCCGTGACGAGGCGGGACATTTGTCCTGACCCACTTTGTGAATATGAAGGTTAACAGCGGTCTTTGACTGAAGACTTACCCACTTATTCATTAGGCTACGAGCGTCATTGCTTCAGGATCTTGTCTCCGCTCGTCCCGTCTGATCATTTTGGTTTAGTTTTTATTTGTTGACGAAAATGTCAGAGCATTTAGTTTAGTTTTAGTCCTCGTTGATTCCTTTTTATTAAGTTTTCGTTTCGTCTTCGGCTGCAAAAATATGTCGTTTCCTGTTTAACTTCCTCCGCAGCAGCGTGCGCGGTCACTGCAGCGCTCAGTAAGTTCAGTTTGTTAAAGGCAAGTTTCAGTTTGTCCATCAGTGGCCATAAAACTCACCAGCGCACTGTATTTGAAATATTTGAATATGATTTATTTTCCAAAATTTTATTTTCTATTATTCATTTGGCTAAGCCCCAGATGTTTCCACCGTCTGCCTTAAATATAGAATGAGCAGTAGTAGTAGAAGTAGTAGTAGCAGTAGTAGTAGTAACACTGTAAAGACAGATGTGAGACAGATGTGAGACAGATGTGAGACAGAGCCAAGCCCCGCCTCTGTCCCAGAAACCCAAAAACAAAAACTAATGGAAATAAAAAGATAATTCCGTGTGAAACTGGATTTGTAACGAGACCGCAGCGCCAGAGACGACGAGGACAGAAAAGTGAAAGACAAAAGGACAAAGACTGAAGCTGAGACACACGGAGCTCACGCGGAGCAGAGACTGCGTAAGTCCCGTCCTGTTGTTTCTGGAGGACGTTTTCGCGTCAGAAGTCGAAGATAAACTGAGGAGCTGAGGTTTGGAGTCGTGAAAGAATAAAATGAACAGCTTTGTTACCTGGCGCTCAGAAACCTGCGTCTCCTCTTCACGCTGTCGTCAAGCAGCGCGCTCACTTTCACTTCACAAAAAGAAGAAGAAGAAGAGAAAAAAAGGAACTAAACCAGGAACTAAATCAGGAACTAAACCAGGAACTAAACCAGGAACTAAATAAGTTTAAACCAAGATTTAAGTTGTGGCTAAATTCAGGAATCCAGGCTCTAACTCTAAACATAAAAAACACAAAACTAAAACCAGGATTAAACCTTTTACATCAGAACTAAGACCAGGACTTAACCAAGACTTAAATAGAGACTAAATCCAGAACAAAAGTGTGATAAATCTAAAAAAAAAAAAAGACTAGACTGGACATGAACTAAAAGAACTAAACCAGGACTAAACCAGGACTAAACCAGGTCTAAACCAGGACTAAACCAGGACTAAACCAGGTCTAAACCAGGACTAAACCAGGACTAAACCAGGACTAAACCAGGTCTAAACCAGGTCTAAACCAGGACTAAACCAGGACTAAACCAGGTCTAAAACCAGGACTAAACCAGGTCTAAACCAGGACTAAACCAGGACTAAACCAGGTCTAAACCAGGACTAAACCAGGACTAAACCAGGTCTAAACCAGGACTAAACCAGGACTAAACCAGGACTAAACCAGGTCTAAACCAGGACTAAACCAGGTCTAAACCAGGTCTAAACCAGGACTAAACCAGGACTAAACCAGGACTAAACCAGATCTAAACCAGGTCTAAACCAGGACTAAACCAGGACTAAACCAGGACTAAACCAGGTCTAAACCAGGACTAAACCAGGTCTAAACCAGGTCTAAACCAGGACTAAACCAGGACTAAACCAGGACTAAACCAGATCTAAACCAGGTCTAAACCAAGTCTAAACCAGGTCTAAACCAGGACTAAACCAGGTCTAAACCAGGACTAAACCAGGACTAAACCAGGTCTAAACCAGGACTAAACCAGGACTAAACCAGGTCTAAACCAGGTCTAAACCAGATCTAAACCAGGTCTAAACCAAGTCTAAACCAGGTCTAAACCAGGACTAAACCAGGACTAAGTCAGGACTAAACCAGGACTAAACCAGATCTAAACCAGGTCTAAACCAGGACTAAACCAGGTCTAAACCAGGACTAAACCAGGTCTAAACCAGGACTAAACCAGGACTAAACCAGGTCTAAACCAGGACTAAACCAGGACTAAACCAGGTCTAAACCAGGACTAAACCAGGACTAAACCAGGTCTAAACCAGGACTAAACCAGGACTAAACCAGGTCTAAACCAAGTCTAAACCAGGTCTAAACCAGGACTAAACCAGGACTAAGTCAGGACTAAACCAGGACTAAACCAGATCTAAACCAGGTCTAAACCAGGACTAAACCAGGTCGAAACCAGGACTAAACCAGGTCTAAACCAGGACTAAACCAGGACTAAACCAGGACTAAACCAGGTCTAAACCAGGACTAAACCAGGACTAAACCAGGTCTAAACCAGGACTAAACCAGGACTAAACCAGGTCTAAACCAGGACTAAACCAGGACTAAACCAGGACTAAACCAGGACTAAACCATGACTAAACCAGGTCTAAACCAGGTCTAAACCAGGACTAAACCAGGGCTAAACCAGGACTAAACCAGGACTAAACCAGGTCTAAAACCAGGACTAAACCAGGACCAAATCGAGGACTAAACCAGGACTAAGTCAGGACCAAACATAGACCAGAAAAAAAAAAAAGAGATTTTAAAAATAACCACAACATGAACAAACTCAAAGTGTCTTTATTGATTTGTTTAAAGTCGGGCAAAGAATAAAACTGAAAATGAAACGTTTTTCTTCACAAACAAAAAATTTGGTTTTAAATTTTTAAACCTCATAATGAACTTAACCTTCAGCTTTTTTTTAAACATAATCCAATCTCAGTGTGAAAAAGTGAAAAGGTACAAACATAAAGCCTTCATTTTAACAGAAAAATCAAAATAATCCACAAAAATTAAAAGTATTCTCAAAGCTGTCATAGGAATATCATAGGACCTGGGCCTGGACCTGGACCTGGGCCTGAACCTGGGCCTGGACCTGGACCTGGGCCTGAACCTGGGCCTGGACCTGGACCTGGGCCTGGGCCTGGACCTGGGCCTGAACCTGGGCCTGGACCTGGACCTGGGCCTGGACCTGGACCTGGGCCTGGGCCTGGACCTGGACCTGGGCCTGAACCTGGGCCTGAACCTGGACCTGGGCCTGAACCTGGAACTGGACCTGGACCTGGGCCTGAACCTGGGCCTGGACCTGGACCTGGGCCTGGACCTGGACCTGGGCCTGGGCCTGGACCTGGACCTGGGCCTGAACCTGGGCCTGGACCTGGACCTGGGCCTGGACCTGGACCTGGGCCTGGGCCTGGACCTGGACCTGGGCCTGAACCTGGGCCTGAACCTGGACCTGGGCCTGAACCTGGAACTGGACCTGGGCCTGGACCTGGACCTGGACCTGGACCTGGACCTGGACCTGGGCCTGAACCTGGGCCTGAACCTGGGCCTGGACCTGGACCTGGGCCTGGACCTGGACCTGGGCCTGAACCTGGGCCTGGACCTGGACCTGGGCCTGAACCTGGGCCTGAACCTGGACCTGGGCCTGAACCTGGACCTGGACCTGGGCCTGGACCTGGACCTGGACCTGGGCCTGAACCTGGGCCTGGACCTGGACCTGGGCCTGAACCTGGGCCTGGACCTGGACCTGAACCTGGGCCTGGACCTGGACCTGGACCTGGGCCTGGACCTGGGCCTGAACCTGGACCTGGGCCTGAACCTGGGCCTGGACCTGGGCCTGGACCTGGGCCTGGACCTGGACCTGGGCCTGAACCTGGGCCTGGACCTGGGCCTGGACCTGGGCCTGGGCCTGGGCCTGGACCTGGGCCTGGACCTGGACCTGGGCCTGAACCTGGGCCTGAACCTGGGCCTGGACCTGGACCTGGGCCTGGACCTGGACCTGGACCTGAACCTGGACCTGAACCTGGGCCTGGACCTGGGCCTGAACCTGGGCCTGAACCTGGGCCTGGACCTGGGCCTGGACCTGGACCTGGACCTGGACCTGGACCTGAACCTGGGCCTGGGCCTGAACCTGGGCCTGGACCTGGACCTGGGCCTGGACCTGGACCTATGCAGCTTCTGCTTGGTTCTTCTGTTTTGGTTTCTCTCTGAAGCGCCCCTACATTTAATAAAGCTCTGTGTGACCCCTGGGTGACCCCTGCGTGACCCCTGGGTGACCCCTTCGTGACCCCTGCATGACCTCTGGGTGACCCCTGCGTGACCCCTGGGTGACCCCTTCGTGACCCCTGGGTGACCCCTGCGTGACCCCTGGGTGACCCCTTCGTGACCCCTGCATGACCTCTGGGTGACCCCTGCGTGACCCCTGGGTGACCCCTGTGTGACCCCTTCGTGACCCCTGTGTGACCCCTGGGTGACCCCTGCATGACCTCTGGGTGACCCCTGCGTGACCCCTGGGTGACCCCTGTGTGACCCCTGGGTGACCCCTTCGTGACCCCTGCGTGACCCCTGGGTGACCCCTGGGTGACCCCTTCGTGACCCCTGCGTGACCCCCGGCTCGGCTTGACTCGGTAAATTTGGGATGATTTTATTTTTATTTTTCTGTGAGGAGCAGAGCTGGCTGGGGTCAAAACTCAAAGAAAAAGAGGAAGAGGATTTTGTAACAACCTGAGTGGTAACACTTTATTTTAAGTTCCACCTTTTAACCATTAAGTGCTAATTAGCATGCTAGTTAGTGGTTAATTAGCCCATAATTGGTAATTATAAAGCAATTCTACAACTAATTAGCAGCTAACTAACATTTCCTCCTTAATAAACTCATAATTACTGCTCATTAGTAGGAAGTAAGGACGTTGTTGGACATGAATTATGATCTTAATAAGATTTTTGTGGTACTATTCCCTAATAATGATCTAATCCTCCAAAAATCTTAAGATAATTTATGTCCAACAACTTCCTTACTTCCTACTAATGAGCAGTAATTATGAGTTTATTAAGGGGGAAATGTTAGTTATTTGTTTATTAGCAGTAGAGTATGGTCACACAGAATAAGGGATTAATAAATGCTTTATAAATACTAATTAACAGCTAATTAACCACTAACTAGCATGCTAATTAGCACTTAGCTAAAGGTTAACAGTTGGACCGTAAAAGAAAGTGTTACCACATAAATGTACTTTCTACTTAAGTTAATTTTATACTCAATACTTTTTTTGCTTTTACTGAAGTAACATTTTTGTTGGGTACTTTTACTTCTACTTGAGTAATATTTTATTTTTGAAGTAACAGTACTTTTACTTGAGTACTGCTTTTGAGTATTTGGTCCACCGCTGGCCGTGACCAATGCCGGGATCCACCAGGGGGCGCTGCAGGAGGCTTCATTCACCCTGCAGCCGCTTCTTTAGACGCAAGGCCGAAAAGCTGCACAGGTCTCCTTTAAAATATATTTTTAGTTTAGTTTTTGTTATGACAAAGTGATTTTTGCTGTAGATCAACTCCAAGACGGACGCAGAGGAAGCCAGAGACAAAGTTTAAGGAAGTAAACAATTCTTTTTCTTTGATTGTGTTCAAAAGACGGCAACTCTCTGCTGCCCTCTGCTGGTCTCTTCTCCTGTTTCTTTATGGCTCCAGTAGAGTTCTTATTAAAAACACTCTTTTTTTTTTTTAGTCTCATAATGTTTTTAAAGGCTGTAAAACGCTGCTGTTCCAGAGGAGACCAAGACTGGGTTAGAAATATTAATAACAGCAGAATAAAGAACCTTTAAGGTCTGTCTCACACAAAAATGTTGGACGTCCAGAAAAAGCTGCTCTTTGCATAAACTGTAAATTAACTAAGATCCGGCTCCCGCTGCAGTAGTGCTGTAGGAAACGAGACCAAGACCAGGCCGAGACCAAACCCTGAATGAATGAATGAATGAATAAAGTTTATTTGAGCAGGTACAAGAAAGAAAGTAAACGATCACATTTATCATATATAAGATTTGCACAGAGCTCAAAAGGAGTAAGCAGAAGTAGATACTTATATTAGCTTACCCCCCTACTTTACCTGCAACAAAAGCAGCACAGCAGTTGATTACTGACAGAAGCAAAGACATAATAATAATAAGAATGGAAAAAAATGATAAAAAATTACATTACAGAACTTGTTACCAAACCGTAGGTGAGTATTCATAGTTTTGACTATGATCCCTCTTCAGTGACATAGTTTTTAAATACATTTACCTTGTACATTCTTTTAAAGTTTACTAATGAGACACTGCATTTTAAGCTTTCATCTAATTCATTCCAGAGGTCAACTCCGCGTCGAGTAATGAACATACTTTTCAGAAGTACGAATGCACTGTTTCTTAAAGTTCATTTGACCCCTCAGATTATATGTATTATCTCTATTTAGGAACATGTTTTGGATATTATTTGGGAGAAGATTGTGACGTGCTTTGGACATAATTTGCAAAGTTTTAAATTTAACTATATCTTCAAATTTCATTATTTTCAGCTTAAGGAACAGTGGATTTGCATGTTCCCTGTACCCAGCATTACAAATGATCCTTATTGCCTTTTTCCTGAAGGATGGAGATATTATTCACATTTGTCTTATAAGTATTTCCCCACACCTCAGTACAGTAATTAAGATAAGGCCATATTAATGTGCAATATACAGTATAAAGTGCTTTTTCGTCCAACATACATTTGGATTTCCTCAAAACTGCTATAGATTTAGCTATTTTATTTTTCACACTAGTAAACTGTGGCTTCCAGCATAGTACACTAACACTAAAATTAAGGAGAAAAGTTTTAAAAAGTGCTTCAAATACACTTTATTATTGATCATTTTAAGAATCTAAGACTCCACAAATAAACGGAGAGAGATGTTCCTGGTTCTTCTGATCCTGAAAACGAATTACTTTAAAATTATGAAGAATAGCTTTTTTTTTAATTATGTTTGGGGAAAAAGAAAAGACATCCGAGACAGAGTCAAGACCGAGTAAAACTGGATTCAAGCCCAAGCCCAAGCCCAGGGAAAAACTGCAGCCGAGACCGAGAAAAATTCCGGTCTTGGGCGCTACAACACTACACTGCAGCGCCACAAGGGGGCAGCAGCTGCACAGATCACACAGCAACACGAAGCTTTTCACCTCACAGTCTGGGAAAGAAGAGGAGGCTGCAGAGAGGTTCGTGGAGTTAAAAAAAGAGTCGATCTACCACTAACAAAACTTTGGGAGCATTATTTCAGGGTCTGGTGCTGCGTCAGGAGGCATGGGACGGCTCAGGCGGGACGGCTCAGGAGGGACGGCTCAGGAGGGACGGCTCAGGCGGGACGGCTCAGGCGGGACGGCTCAGGAGGGACGGCTCAGGCGGGACGGCTCAGGAGGGACGGCTCAGGATGGACGGCTCAGGAGGGACGGCTCAGGAGGGACGGCTCAGGCGGGACGGCTCAGGCGGGACGGCTCAGGAGGGACGGCTCAGGCGGGACGGCTCAGGCGGGACGGCTCAGGAGGGACGGCTCAGGATGGACGGCTCAGGAGGGACGGCTCAGGAGGGACGGCTCAGGCGGGACGGCTCAGGAGGGACGGCTCAGGCGGGACGGCTCAGGCGGGACGGCTCAGGATGGACGGCTCAGGAGGGACGGCTCAGGATGGACGGCTCAGCAGGGACGGCTCAGGCGGGACGGCTCAGGAGGGACGGCTCAGGCGGGACGGCTCAGGCGGGACGGCTCAGGAGGGACGGCTCAGGCGGGACGGCTCAGGAGGGACGGCTCAGGCGGGACGGCTCAGGAGGGACGGCTCAGGCGGGACGGCTCAGGAGGGACGGCTCAGGAGGGACGGGACGGCTCAGGCGGGACGGCTCAGGAGGGACGGCTCAGGCGGGACGGCTCGTTCACCACATCGTCCTCCTCTAAAAACAGTTCAGACAGTTATTCACGTCTCTGTCCCTGTCTCTGTCTCTTTTTTCATGAAATTTAAGACCTTTTTAAGACTTTTTAATGCCACTTAGTCTAAAATTTAAAGCGAAGATTGCCAGCCAAAGAACAATATTTACACTAATAACATGTCAGTGTTACTCTGAAACTCACGGGTTTTATTTCAAAAGTCTAACACAGGTGAAAGAACTCCAGTTTTGCATTAAAATCCCCAAAAAATCATAAATTTCAGTGTTAACAGCATTTCCTGTACTGTGTACTGTGCCATCTTCACGGCAACTTTAGACTAAGGCTGTGTCTGAACGTCCTCCTAACTCCTCTGCAGCGCCCCCTACAGTGGTCACGCCATTTTGTAGTGGTGTCTGAATGTCTAATGGATAAAAAATAGTGCACTCAAAATTTCCCACAATGCATTTTGAAAAGTAGTGGACAGCGATGGCCACTAGAGGTCAGTATAGACAGGACTTTAACCTGAACACAACCCAGCTGTGTTTACTTCTGTCACAGCGTCATCAGAAATAAAAAGCTCTTAAATAAACCGCTGCAGTGTAACATTGCTAACGTTAGCTTAGCCGTTAGCTTAGCCGTTAGCGTTCAGCCTCCCCACGTAAGGCACAGAGCTGCAATAATCCACTCTGTTTTATTCATTACAGCCATAATTCATGTTCAATATCACACACATGACTATTATTTATCTATAAACACTAAAACATCTGAGTGTGGTCAGGTTTATCACAGAAGAACTTTATCAGCGGAGTTTCAGTGAACTTTTTTTACACAGACGCCAGAGTCACATGATCACCGCTGAGAGAAAAACAGTGAGTCTGAATCATTCACAAAATGGCTGCACTACAGTCGCTGCAGGACTGGACTGTGTAGGGCTGAGGGGTTAGGGGCTGGGGAGGACGTTCAGACGCAGCCTAAGTTTTTGGAGCAACATGGGGCTGTTTTGGAAAGTTAGGACGCTTTCAGTGCTAAAGTTAGATCCAGAGACGACTCACAGTGAATGGATTAATAAAGAGCGCCACCTGCTGTTTAGGAAGAGAAATGTCCACAGATAATGGATGAGCTGCATCGTTGCCTGAGGTAAAGTTTGTTTTTTGTCAGGACAGGAAATCAACAAAAGATAGCAGTTTAAGATTAAGTAGAGCTGGAAACATAAATGAAATCTGGGATTTTTATTATAAATCTGTGTGATTTTCAATGCGTCAGATCTGGAATAAAGTTTGTAAAATCGAATAAATTACAGACATCGTTTATCCCTTGTGAATGCCCGACTAAAAACACTGACGTCGGGGGTAATTCACAAATTACAGAGGTCCAGGGGTAAATGCTTATCCCGTGTGAATGGGGCTAAAGACAACAAGTGTCACATTTTGCTAAAAAACGGCCCCTGTCCAGAAAATAAGAATTATTTTTGGTGCCAATCAATGACATGTCCAACATCATAATAATATGTTTTTAAATTTTTCACATAGCACTTAGTTTGTTCAAAATATTTAATTTTTGTGTGTTTTTCTGATAGTGGTTTACAGTGGCAAAATGGCACTTTTAAAAATATTAAAACATAATTAAGAATTGAAGTTGTTTAGAAGAATCGAGTCATTCAAAGTGGAAAAAGTATCATATATCACATTTTAATGATTGGGAGGTAAAGACTTTTGTTTCTGAAGGCACTGAGGTCTGCTCACATCCAGCCGTTGTAAACAAACAGGGAGCTGCACTGCTTTCATGACATTCTTTTAATTTATTTTGTTAATTTGATAAGTTTTCTTGTATTTGTGCTTGATCTAGGTCAAGGTTTATTTATATCTCACATTTAGAAACAGCCACTGCTGCTCCAAAGTGCTGCTCAGGTTCAATAAAACAGTGCAGAAACAAAAGCATAATAAATAGACAGAATAAAACAAAACTAAAAATCAATTTATCCAATCTAATGTCTAGTTTTACTTAGTGTACTTGCTGCAGCCCAGAAACATTTGGACAATTCTCAGTTTCCAACTTGGAATAATGGCAGATTTTAATTCATTGTCATTATTCTCTTATATTTGGTGCAATGGTCGTCTGTTCTAACACCTTTACAAATACAATAATCTCTTCTTTATTTATGCATTTATTTGAAAGGGACAGGGCAAAAAGATCTACAGCAGGTCCCCGAGACAAAACAGACAATAACAAACAATCACACAAGGACACAAACATTAAAACATACAGCACAAACAATACAGATACAGATACAAGCAAAAGTATGAACCCCCTTTAGCATTTTTCTTGCCTTACAACCTGGAATTTAAATGGATCACTGAGAGGTTCATGTCAGTCACTTTACATCACATAACTATTAAAATGCAAAAACATTTTTATTGTGAAGCAAATTAGAAATGTGACAGAAAAGCAGAAAACTTGAGTGTGCAAAAGTATTTACCCATTTTTTAAAGAGGCCCCTAAATGAGACCTGGTGTTATTTACCCTCAGAAGTCACAGAAAGAGTTAGAGAAGGTCGGCCTGACTGCAGTTCATCTGTCATTGTGCCACAAAACACAATTTAATTCATCATTACAACATGGAAAAGATGAGGAACCACACCAAACCTGAGAGGAGCATCTAAAACTCACAAACCGGGACAGGAGTGCATTCATCAGAGAGGCAACAATAAGACCAAAGGTGACCCTGAAAGATCTGCAGAGCTCCACAGCAGAGACTGTTGTATCTGTCCCAGGACCTCTCTGAACCATACTCTCCACAGCAGAGACTGTTGTATCTGTCCCAGGACCACTCTGAACCATACTCTCCACAGCAGAGACTGTTGTATCTGTCCCAGGACCTCTCTGAACCATACTCTCCACAGCAGAGACTGTTGTATCTGTCCCAGGACCACTCTGAACCATACTCTCCACAGCAGAGACTGTTGTATCTGTCCCAGGACCTCTCTGAACCATACTCTCCACAGCAGAGACTGTTGTATCTGTCCCAGGACCACTCTGAACCATACTCTCCACAGCAGAGACTGTTGTATCTGTCCCAGGACCTCTCTGAACCATACTCTCCACAGCAGAGACTGTTGTATCTGTCCCAGGACCTCTCTGAACCATACTCTCCACAGCAGAGACTGTTGTATCTGTCCCAGGACCTCTCTGAACCATACTCTCCACAGCAGAGACTACTGTATCTGTCCCAGGACCTCTCTGAACCATACTCTCCACAGCAGAGACTGTTGTATCTGTCCCAGGACCTCTCTGAACCATACTCTCCACAGCAGAGACTGTTGTATCTGTCCCAGGACCTCTCTGAACCATACTCTCCACAGCAGAGACTGTTGTATCTGTCCCAGGACCTCTCTGAACCATACTCTCCACAGCAGAGACTGTTGTATCTGTCCCAGGACCTCTCTGAACCATACTCTCCACAGCAGAGACTGTTGTATCTGTCCCAGGACCTCTCTGAACCATACACTCCACAGCAGAGACTGTTGTATCTGTCCCAGGACCTCTCTGAACCATACTCTCCACAGCAGAGACTGTTGTATCTGTCCCAGGACCACTCTGAACCATACTCTCCACAGCAGAGACCGTTGTATCTGTCCCAGGACCACTCTGAACCATACTCTCCACAGCAGAGACTGTTGTATCTGTCCCAGGACCTCTCTGAACCGTACTCTCCACAGCAGAGACTGTTGTATCTGTCCCAGGACCTCTCTGAACCATACTCTCCACAGCAGAGACTGTTGTATCTGTCCCAGGACCACTCTGAACCATACTCTCCACAGCAGAGACTGTTGTATCTGTCCCAGGACCTCTCTGAACCATACTCTCCACAGCAGAGACTGTTGTATCTGTCCCAGGACCTCTCTGAACCATACTCTCCACAGCAGAGACTGTTGTATCTGTCCCAGGACCACTCTGAACCATACTCTCCACAGCAGAGACTGTTGTATCTGTCCCAGGACCTCTCTGAACCTTACTCTCCACAGCAGAGACTACTGTATCTGTCCCAGGACCTCTCTGAACCATACTCTCCACAGCAGAGACTGTTGTATCTGTCCCAGGACCTCTCTGAACCATACTCTCCACAGCAGAGACTGTTGTATCTGTCCCAGGACCTCTCTGAACCTTACTCTCCACAGAGCTGGGCTGGGTGGAGGAGGGGCCATTGCTTGGAGAAAATAATAAGAAAACATGTTTTGTGTTTGCCAAAAGGCACGAGGGAGACTCCCCGAACACGAGAAGCTCCTCTGTCCAGATACAGTAAAATGAGCCATCAATGAAAGATGCTGTGACACAAACCTGGCCCCTGACTGTGGCCCCTGACTGTGGCCCCTCTCTAAAGTGAAGCCTGCTGTGGGGAGATTTGTCATTGGCAGGGACTGGAAACTGCTCAGAACTGAAGGAATGAAGGATGGAGTTAAACACAGGAACATTTGTGAAGAAAACCACTGAAACTGTGCTGCACAGTGCTCTGACCTGAAGGAGCTGGAGCTGCTGAAGATGAAGAATGAGCAGAAATCCCAGAGATTTTATGAACCAAGCTCATAAACACTTATCCTAGAAAAGTTGGAGCTGAAGTTCTTCAGAAGGAGGTTCTACAGACGACTGACCTGAGGGGTAAATACTTTTGTAGACTCAAGTTTCCTTGTCATATTTCTAATTTGCTTCACAATAATAAAAAAAAGCATTTTCATGTTTCATGATGTAAAGTGACTGACATGAACCTCTCAGAGATCCAGTTATATTCCACATTGTAAGGCAACAATAAATGAACAATGCTAAAGGGGGACATACTTTTGCTTGCCACTGTATTTATAATAAAACACTGTGCAAATGTGGCTCTGATGTTCACAGATTTGATTAGATTTGAGCCATTGTTTTACTTTATCAGTAAACTTCTGTAAATCTGGGAGGGTTTTTAATTCAGCAGCTGTGGTGTTCCAGATCTGTGGCCTTTTACTGTGAAAGAGTAAATGTAGTTCTACATTTGGCTGGCAGCGCCCCCTTGTGGGGCTCAGAAAAAGACCTTTAAACGAGACAATCTCCTGCCGCTCAGCGGGGAAACACCGGAACTGCCGCTGAAGCGGTTGCCATGGCCACGCTAGTGTCCGGGCCTGGCCAATGAGAGAGCGCGCTGAGGCGGAAGTTCCGACGTAAACACAGCGGCGGCTAGGCTAATGCTAACTGTAATGCTAACCGCTAAGCTAATGAAGCGACCCTGTGTGTTTTCCGTCTCCCCCCGTCCTGCCGCACTTTGACCCGCTTTCCACTCCTCAATGGCCGGCGTTGCCCTGAAATCCTTCGCTGCTTGGCGCTTGGTTAATTTATCTCGGTAAGAATTCACAACGAGTGACTTTAGCGAATTTTTCTGCGGTTTTAAAAAAAGTTTAAACTGTTTTTTGACGCCGGGGACTGGAGTTCGTGTTCACTGCAGGGTCACATTCAGCGTTAGAAAGACAGTGACTGTTCAGATTTTATGAGCAACTTGTTATCATCAGTAACTTACTTTCTGCATTGATTCTGTTGGTTTAAAGTGAAATGTTTTGTTTTGTGCAGCGTGTGGCGACTGTGGAGCTGTAACAGCAGCTCATTCAGTGAACTTCTCTGTCATTGGGTTAGACCTGGCCCCAGATATTTCTCCAGACATTTACTTTGTCTAACAATGCAGCTTATTTAAATGTGCTGAAATAAATAAAAAGTCTTTCTCATCCTCTAGTCTTGACCTGTTGTTAAATGTAGAATTCATGTCATAGTCATGTTTTAATTTCTATGGTCACAGTGTGTCTTTCTGGGGAAAGGTTTAAGAAGATATCTCAGCATTTTTAGATCAGACCTTTGGCTCTGTCCTATCGAACTGTGTGCTGCTAAGTCCAGGACACGGCACAAACCATTTGTAAACACATGTAGGTGTTACAGAGGCAGAGTCTGTCACCTTTGCCCTACATACTCCTCTCATTGACCAGAACCTGAAAACTCAGTGCTTTTGCCTCAGCAAGAAAAAAATAATCTAGTTGGCCTCTGTTACTACTGAAAAAAAAAGGTTAGATGCAGGTGTGCAACAGAAAAAACAAAACACTGTGATATAAATTCCTTGGTCATTGTCACCAAGCCCTAAATGTTTCCCAGCCTCCATCTCCACTTTTGGTTTTGTGTACCCCCCAGGACCTGATTTAGTCCTGGTTTAGACCAAGCTTAGTTCTGGTTTAGTCTTAATTTTGTTTAGGTTTTAGACACAGTTCAGTCCTCATTGATATACTCTTAGTTTAGTCCTGGTTTAGATCTGGTTCGTCCTGATTCAGTCCTGTGCTGTGGACCTGGTTTAGTTCCTGTTTTAGACCTGGTTTGTCCTGGTTTGACCTGGTTTGACCTGGTTTAGACTTGGTTTAGATCTGGTTTATTCTTCATTTAGCTCTGGTTTTAGACTTGTTTTTTATCCCGCTTGAGTTTTCCTGCTTTTTGTCCTGGTTTAGACCTGGTTTAGTCCCTGCTTTGTCCTTTTTATTGTCCCATCCCTCTCTATAGTCCTGGGTTAGTCCTGTATTAGGTTTATTTTAGTCTTTCAAAGCCAGATATATAAAGGTTCTATACATGATTGTATAACTCCACGTACCCCCTGCAGTGTGCTCGCAAACCCCTAGGGGCCCCCGTCCCTTTGGTTGGGAAACCCTGTCATAGGCTTCTGTCAGCTCTGAGTGAGGGGAGGGGGCTGGGTGCTCTTTGACAACGCCTTAACCAAACATGGACTGTCTTCACACACCTTTTCTGTCCCTCAGGTTTGTTCGATCATCTGTCGTTCCTGGGCTGAAGCTCCACACAGCAGCGTCTCCTCTGAGGATGGGTGAGTCCCAAAACACAGAGAATCTCCTCATCATGGCTCCTGTTTTAGTTGGTGGGATATGACAGGCGGCAGAGGAGCATCTCTCCTCAGGGCTAGAAGCAGGACAGAGAGGTTAGGGTTTGAGCTTTGAGGCTGGGTCTGGGTCAGAGGAACTCCAGAGCTGCAGCTCCTGTGAGGTCTGAGTGTCCCCAACCATCTCGTCACAGTTTGGGCTCTTACTCTGCAGTTCATAGGAAACATCACAAAATCTCTTTATCTCAGCCTGAAAAGCTCAAAACAGCAAGAGAACAAAACTTCAAAATGCATTTTGTAGCTCTCCCCAAGCTCTACCTGCACAGAGTCTGACTGAGATGGACTTCACTCATCTTTAACTCTTCTCTGTCACAGTCTGACACATCTGTTTCTGTTTTAATAACCAATACTAAGGGTGCTCCGATCAGGATTTTTGAGGCCGATCACCAATCACTGATCAGCCTTTGCTGTGATCAGCCGATACGATCATGGCCGATACCGATCACATGGTCTTTAATGTAGTAATGTAATGTATGCAGGCTGTTATTAGTTCCACTTGAAAAATACTGTAGTCTTTGTAAATGTAAAAGTACAACAAAATCCTACTTATTTTTGTTTCAGAAGCATTTTGCTGTAAACCTGTGATATCGGCCTTTAATGTGTGCCCAGTGTCTGTGTGGCTGAGTTTGATGCTGCGCTGATGTAAAAATCAGATTCTTCTTGATTGGTGCCTTTAGTGCGAGTCACCGCAGCCAAACCAGGCTGAACCACAGTGGACTAAAGAGCAGACAGCTCCTGCAGCCAGGTCTGACAACGTCTGAACCAAGAAAACGTGAACAAGAGCAGAGAAGACAACGATGGAAGCTGCTCCTCTCAGACTCACGGGGGACACATGGGCGGCTTTTTACTTTCTCTCTGCATCAGCAGCCGTTTGGTGAGGTTTAAGCCACAAAACGCACAGTTTTCTCTGCGTAACAAGACACAGGCAGACTCTGAACTTTCTTAATGCTTTTAACGTAAATGTTAGCGGGTTAGCTCTAGCTCTGTTTGTGTTGGCGTTTGCAAATAAACTCACTGCTGCTCCTCGGTTCTGTCCCGTGCTCCAGGAGCAGGCGGGGACAGAGCGGGGACACAGCGGGGACAGAGCGGGGACAGAGCGGGGACACAGCGGGGACACAGCGGGGACAGAGCGGGGACACAGCTGGGACACAGCTGGGACAGAGCGGGGACACAGCGGGGACACAGCGGGGACACAGCGGGGGCACAGCGGGGGCACAGCGGGGACACAGCGGGGACACAGCGGGGACACAGCGGGGACACAGCGGGGACACAGCGGGGACACAGCGGGGACACAGCGGGGACACAGCGGGGACACAGCGGGGACACAGCGGGGACACAGCGGGGACATAAAGCAGCAGCTCCAGGGCAGGTTTGTGTTGGTTATAACCAGGGCTTAACTTAAAAACACTGCTGCTGTTTAACCAAACCAGAGCTGCAGGACAGGAAATGTGAGAGCCTCGCGTGTTTGTTGGAATTGGATCGGCCCATTTTACCGATCACTGATCGCGGCCGATGGATCGCAGCACCCTTAGCCAATACTAAAACTAATGGCTATATTATATTTATTAATTTATTTATTTCAAGCCAGTTAAACAAAATAAATAATTATCATTTCAACAGTATAATATACAGTGTTTACATTGGGATAGAAAAAAAAATTCATATGGGGCAGCAGTAGCTCAGTTGGTAGAGACGTTCGCTCACTAAACAAAAGGTTGGTGGCTTGAGCCCTGCTGCCGGCATTGCATACTGTTCTTGGGCAAGACACTTCACCCACTTTGCCTGTATGAATGAGTGTATTTGGTGGTGGTTTGAGGGGCCGTTAGCGCAGCTTGGCAGCCACGTTTCTGTCAGTCTGCCCCAGGGCGGCTGTCTACAGAAGTAGCTCACCACCACCGAGTGTGACTGAGGAGAGGATGAATAATGCAACTGGGAAGCATCTTTGAGTGTCCAAAAAGAGCCTTCTTCTTCTTCTTCTTCTTCTTCTTCTTCTTCTAATAATAATAATAATAATAATAATAATAATAATAATAATAATAATTATTATTATCATTATTATCATTATTATCATTATTATCATTATTCATATGCATACAGTGTATACGTACAGCATACATAGAAACTGTGTAAAATTATATTACTACATTACACATACACATAAATAATGTTTGCTTAAATGGGAGTGGGAAGAAGGAAAACTTATTTACTCCCACTCCAATTAATTTCCTTTAATAAAATGAAGACAGTCGGCCCTAAACCCATATCGGTCGACTTCTACTTCCCGGTCTGCGGTGGTCAGGATCTATCAGAAAAGGAAGAGTGGTGGTGCAGGCAGGGAGTGAAGGCTGAGGCCTGTGTGGTCCCGTCCCACAGACGAGGAGCTGCTGGAGTTGGAGCTGGTTCTGAGAGCGAGCAGTCAAAAACACAGGACACAGCAGTGTGTGTGGGGCTGCAGGTGGTCATAATGTTCTGCCTGATGCCTGTGTTCACCTCATGGTTTGCTGCGTTCAGGAGCCACAGTGGAGCAGTTTGAGGAGGCCAAGAGCAAGCTGTCGGCGCTGAAGAAGGATCCAGGAAACGAGGTGAAGCTGAAGATCTACGCCTTGTTCAAACAGTCCACACAGGGGCCCTGCACCACGCCCAAACCCGGGATGCTGGACTTCATCAACAAAGCCAAGTGGGACGCATGGAAGTCTCTGGGAAACATCCCACAGGTACAAACAACAGGACTCAGCTGGGACAGAAGCAAGGACTGAAGCAGGACTGAAGCAGGACTGAAGCAGGACTGAAGCAGGACTGAAGCAGGACTGAAGCAGGACTGAAGCAAGGACTGAAGCAGGACTGAAGCAAGGACTGAAGCAGGACTGAAGCAGGACTGAAGCAGCACTAAAGCAGGACTGAAGCAAGGACTGAAGCAAGGACTGAAGCAGGACTGAAGCAGGACTGAAGCAAGGACTGAAGCAGGACTGAAGCAAGGACTGAAGCAAGGACTGAAGCAAGGACTGAAGCAAGGACTGAAGCAAGGACTGAAGCAAGGACTGAAGCAAGGACTGAAGCAGGACTGAAGCAGGACTGAAGCAAGGACTGAAGCAAGGACTGAAGCAAGGACTGAAGCAAGGACTGAAGCAAGGACTGAAGCAAGGACTGAAGCAGGACTGAAGCAGGACTGAAGCAGGACTGAAGCAGGACTGAAGCAGGACTGAAGCAGGACTGAAGCAGCACTAAAGCAGGACTGAAGCAAGGACTGAAGCAGGACTGAAGCAAGGACTGAAGCAGCACTAAAGCAGGACTGAAGCAAGGACTGAAGCAAGGACTGAAGCAGGACTGAAGCAAGGACTGAAGCAGGACTGAAGCAAGGACTGAAGCCAGGACTGAAGCAGGACTGAAGCAGGACTGAAGCAAGGACTGAAGCAGGACTGAAGCAAGGACTGAAGCAGGACTGAAGCAAGGACTAAAGCAGGACTGAAGCAAGGACTGAAGCAGGACTGAAGCAGGACTGAAGCAGGACTGAAGCAGGACAGAAGCAGGACTGAAGCAGGACTGAAGCAAGGACTGAAGCAAGGACTGAAGCAAGGACTGAAGCAGGACTGAAGCAAGGACTGAAGCAGGACTGAAGCAAGGACTGAAGCAGGACAAAAGCAGCAGGACTAAAGCAGGACCAAAGCAAAAACTAAAGCAGGACTAGGCCAGGACTAGGCCAGGACTAGGCCAGGACTAGGCCAGGACTAGGCCAGGACTAGGCCAGGACTAGGCCAGGACTAGGCCAGGACTAAAGCAGGACTAGGCCAGGACTAGGCCAGGACTAGGCCAGGACTAGGCCAGGACTAAAGCAGGACTAGGCCAGGACTAAAGCAGGACTAGGCCAGGACTAAAGCAGGACTAGGCCAGGACCAGACTAATGCTTAACAATGAAATATGAAATATCCAGGTCTAAACCAAGCTCAGCCCAGGTCTAACGTAGATCTAAATGAGGACTAAGTTTTACCGGGAATAATCCAGGTCTAAACCGGGCCTAAACTAGGACTTGACCAGGACTAAACCAGGTCAAAAGGAGAAAAAAAGCAGGTCTGAACCAGGACTAAAGCAGGACTGAAGCAGAACTGTGTTCTTCAGGAGGATGCCCGACAGCAGTACTGCGACCTGATTGGCTCTCTGGTGGCGGCTGAAGGAGCGAGCCCCGCCCCCGTCGCCGCACAGCCTTCTGGGAGCTCGGCGCAGTTTGAGACGCTGCTGGTGACGACGGAGGACAACATCACCACCATCAAACTCAACCGACCGGCCAAGAAGAACGCCATCACCACAGAGGTACGTCAGCCCCAAGCACGGATAAACGGACAGGGCTGGTGTCAGGAACGGCATCTGGCGTAAAAAACAACAACCTGTGATAAATCAGTAAACCACAGGGCAGCCCCAAGCTCTCAAAAGCATTAAAAATGTATTCAGTTTAATCTTGTCAAAATCAAGGCCTTAAAAGTATTAAATATTAGGAGTAGGCATTAAATTTTGTTCATTTGGTCTTAAAATTTGTCCAAACTTTATGTTGATATAAAAAAGCAGTCACCACAATAGCAAAATATATTTATTGAAGAAATTTTATTATTAATATGCATGATTGATTTTTTTAAATGATTTTATTTATGCAGCACTGGATTCGACTTTTAAATAAAACCCTTGAGTTTCAGAGATTATTAGCATTAGTTTAGCACGTCTTTTTCATTTAGCGTGCACGCAAACCTTTGATAAATCTGGCCCTAAATGTGTTAAAACTTAAAATAAAACACATTTATGTCTTCACTGATGTCATTGTGAGGGTAATGCACACTGCTGCTGCGTTCCTGCGGTTTTGTACAGATATTTAGCATAAAAACAAAATGCAAAAAATAATAATGAAAAAGATTGGTATCGGGACTCGGATCGGACAAAATCAAACAGGAAATGATCGGATCGGGAGCCAAAAAAAGTTGATCAGGACATCCCTAGGAAAAATTACTTGAATTCCGAGCATTACTCTTGAAGATTATATTAGTTTACCAATAGGTTAGATTATTTAACTAAAAATTATCTGAGGAAAATTCTTCTTATTCCATTGGCAATCCATAGTCAAATAATCTAGCCTATTTGTAAATAAATCTAAAAAAAAATCACTCAAATCAAGATTAATAATCAGAATCCAAGTCACTTTAACTAATGTCGGTTTGGATTTTTTGCAGCGTAATTCCTTAGTGTAAAAGTCACACAGATTATTGTTCTGTTGTTGACGATACTTGCATTAAATTTCACTGGTGTTAAAAAGTCTTAAATCTCACCAAACAAAACCTGGAGCGACCCTGAAATCAGCTCCAGAACTCAAAAGGAAAGAAGATATTTCACGCGTTGCTGTTTTTCAGATGTACAACGAGATCATCGCTGCCCTGGACCAAGCCTCTAAAGACGACTCAGTCCTCACCGTTTTCACCGGTAACAAAACATAAAATATTTTCTGTGGCCTAAAACTGAATTAAAGTGAGCTTTTGTTTTTGTTTTTGTTTGCAGGAGCGGGGGATTTTTACTGCAGCGGGAACGATCTGACCAACTTCACCAAGATCCCAGACGGAGGAGTGGAGCAGATGGCCAAACGCGGAGGAGAGCTGCTCAGGTCTGGGACTTTGGGCAGGGTCCAGGTCCAGGTCTAGGTCTGGACTGAGGTCTAGGTCAGGGGTCTGGACTGCCTTTAGATCAGGGGTCTGGTCCGGATCTAGATCGCGGGGTAGAAGAGCTGCTCAGGTCTGGGTCAGGACTAAGTGTAGGTCCAGGTCTTGCTCTGGACTGTGTCTAGGTCAGGGGTCAAGACCAGTCCTGGATCGGATCTAGACCTAAGTACTATACTCCTGATCTTGGTCTGATCTGGGATCTAGGTCAGGGGTCAGGTCAAGGTCTGGATCAGGGCTCTGGACCGGGTCCAAGTCAGCGGTCCTAACCAGGTTTAGGTCAGAGTCAGGACTAGGTTTTAGGTCAGGGGTCTGGACCAGGTCTAGGTATAAGCCTTGCTCTAGACTGGGGACCAGGTCAGTGCTCTGGACCAGGTCTAAGTCTAGGTCTTGATCAGAAGTCTGGACAGTAGTTGAGGCGGTCCGGGCAGTGTCTAGATTACAGGTTCGGACCAGGTCTAGGTCTAGGTCTTGCTCTGAACTGTGTCAAAGTCAGGGCTCCGTACTGGGTCTGGTTTTTCTCCTCAGGTCTAGGTGGATCTGAACTGGTTTTTCTCCTCCTGTAGGCAGTAAATAACCAGGTCTAGGTGGATCTGAACTGGTTTTTCTCCTCCTGTAGGCAGTATATAACCAGGTCTAGGTGGATCTGAACTGGTTTTTCTCCTCCTGTAGGCAGTATATAACCAGGTCTAGGTGGATCTGAACTGGTTTTTCTCCTCCTGTAGGCAGTATATAAAGGCGTACATCGACTTCCCGAAGCCGCTGGTGGCTGTGGTGAACGGTCCGGCCGTGGGAGTCTCGGTGACCGTCCTGGGACTGTTCGACCTGGTCTACGCCTCAGAGCGGGTACGGACCCAGACCCAACAACTGACAACAATTTTATATTTTTAATATTCTCAAAGCAAAGTGGATTTTTTAGGGAGGATTATTCCAGCCTTGGGTTTGTCAGAGATAAACAAATGTTTTTAAGGATTATTTTTTTCCTGTGCTCTGTAGAATCTAAAACCCAAACAGGTTGTGACTTTGTTTCTACCAAAAAATCCCAAATCCATCTAAATAAATGTTGTTGATCTCTGACAGACCCAAGGCTGGAATAACTCTCCCTGGAAAAGTCCACTTTGCTTTTTTGTGTGTTTTCGCCAAAAAATATAGACACTATTACATACAATGGCATAAAAAGGGTTAAAAATGTGAAAGTATTTAAATATTTGGTAAAATATTTGTGTGATGTTTTGTGCTGAGGACACTTTTGCAGCAGCAGAGTCTCAGATTTAGTCCGAGAGGAAACATGAAGTAAAATCAGATTTATGTTTAGAAAATGAACATTAGATCAAACAGAGGAGGAGACGCGTGCTCCTCCTCTGGGACGCGGGCTTCAGCAGTGACCTGTCCCAGAGGAGGAGACGCGTGCTCCTCCTCCGGGACGCGGGCTTCAGCAGTGACCCGTCCCAGAGGAGGAGACGCGTCCTCCTCCTCTGGGACGCGGGCTTCAGCAGTGACCTGTCCCAGAGGAGGAGACGCGTCCTCCTCAGCAGTGACCTGTACCAGAGGAGGAGACGCGTGCTCCTCCTCTGGGACGCGGGCTTCAGCAGTGACCTGTCCCAGAGGAGGAGACGCGTCCTCCTCCTCCTCCGGGACGCGGGCTTCAGCAGTGACCTGTCCCAGAGGAGGAGACGTGTCCTCCTCCTCCTCCGGGACGCAGGCTTCAGCAGTGACCTGTCCCAGAGGAGGAGACGCGTCCTCCTCCTCCTCCGGGACGCAGGCTTCAGCAGTGACCCGTCCCAGAGGAGGAGACGCGTCCTCCTCCTCCTCCGGGACGCAGGCTTCAGCAGTGACCTGTCCCAGAGCTGAGCTTTGTGTTCCAGGCGACCTTCCACACTCCCTTCAGTCAACTGGGGCAGAGCGCAGAGGGCTGCTCCTCCTACACCTTCCCCAAGATGATGGGCCACGCCAAGGTAAGACTCCTGCTCCTCCTCTGCTCCTCCTCTGCTTCTCTGGTCCTCCTCTGCTCCTCCTCCTGCTCCTCCTCTGCTTCTCTTCTGGTCCTCGTCTGCTCCTCCTCTGCTCCTCCTCTGCTTCTCTCGTCCTTCTCTGCTCCTCCTCTGCTCCTCCTCCTGCTCCTCCTCTGCTTCTCTTCTGCTCCTCCTCTGCTCCTCCTCTGCTTCTCTTCTGGTCCTCGTCTGCTCCTCCTCTGCTCCTCCTCTGCTTCTCTCGTCCTTCTCTGCTCCTCCTCTGCTCCTCCTCTGCTTCTCTGGTCCTCCTCTGCTCCTCCTCCTGCTCCTCCTCTGCTTCTCTTCTGCTCCTCCTCTGCTCCTCCTCCTGCTCCTCCTCTGCTTCTCTTCTGGTCCTCGTCTGCTCCTCCTCTGCTCCTCCTCTGCTTCTCTCGTCCTTCTCTGCTCCTCCTCCTGCTCCTCCTCTGCTTCTCTTCTGCTCCTCCTCTGCTCCTCCTCTGCTCCTCCTCTGCTTCTCTTCTGGTCCTCGTCTGCTCCTCCTCTGCTCCTCCTCTGCTCCTCCTCTGCTTCTCTTCTGGTCCTCGTCTGCTCCTCCTCTGCTCCTCCTCTGCTTCTCTCGTCCTTCTCTGCTCCTCCTCTGCTCCTCCTCTGCTTCTCTGGTCCTCCTCTGCTCCTCCTCCTGCTCCTCCTCTGCTTCTCTTCTGCTCCTCCTCTGCTCCTCCTCCTGCTCCTCCTCTGCTTCTCTTCTGGTCCTCGTCTGCTCCTCCTCTGCTCCTCCTCTGCTTCTCTCGTCCTTCTCTGCTCCTCCTCTGCTCCTCCTCTGCTTCTCTGGTCCTCCTCTGCTCCTCCTCCTGCTCCTCCTCTGCTTCTCTTCTGCTCCTCCTCTGCTCCTCCTCTGCTTCTCTTCTGGTCCTCGTCTGCTCCTCCTCTGCTCCTCCTCTGCTTCTCTCGTCCTTCTCTGCTCCTCCTCTGCTTCTCTGGTCCTCCTCTGCTCCTCCTCCTGCTCCTCCTCTGCTTCTCTTCTGCTCCTCCTCTGCTCCTCCTCCTGCTCCTCCTCTGCTTCTCTTCTGGTCCTCGTCTGCTCCTCCTCTGCTCCTCCTCTGCTTCTCTCGTCCTTCTCTGCTCCTCCTCCTGCTCCTCCTCTGCTTCTCTTCTGGTCCTCGTCTGCTCCTCCTCTGCTCCTCCTCCTGGTCCTCCTCTGCTCCTCCTCTGCTCCTCCTCCTGGTCCTCCTCTGCTCCTCCTCTGGTCCTAGTTTATGGGCTTGACACTCGGGAGGCGACGTTGCGTCTCCTCTGTGAGTTTTCTGTGGATGCTGAGCGAGGAGGCGATGCTCTCGGCTTGAGGAGAACCGTTCAGCAGGAGTTTAATCAGCGGACGCTCGGTCACTGAGACCTGGAGGAGAAAGTAACAGCGACCGCCTCCTGGAGGAGAAAGTAACAGCGACCGCCTCCTGGAGGAGAAAGTAACAGCGACCGCCTCCTGGAGGAGAAAGTAACAGCGACCGCCTCCTGGAGGAGAAAGTAACAGCGACCGCCTCCTGGAGGAGAAAGTAACAGCGACCGCCTCCTAGAGGAGAAAGTAACAGTGACCGCCTCCTGGAGGAGAAAGTAACAGCGACCGCCTCCTGGAGGAGAAAGTAACAGCGACCGCCTCCTAGAGGAGAAAGTAACAGCGACCGCCTCCTAGAGGAGAAAGTAACAGCGACCGCCTCCTGGAGGAGAAAGTAACAGCGACCGCCTCCTGGAGGAGAAAGAAACAGCGACCGCCTCCTGGAGGAGAAAGAAACAGCGACCGCCTCCTGGAGGAGAAAGTAACAGCGACCGCCTCCTGGAGGAGAAAGTAACAGCGACCGCCTCCTGGAGGAGAAAGTAACAGCGACCGCCTCCTGGAGGAGAAAGTAACAGCGAGATACAAATTACTACAGCAGCTGTCTGCATTTTCTCAAAACCACGCAGCTCCCAGCTCCAGGAGAGGCCTGTCCTGAAACAGAGGCAGCAACACAAAATGGATGCCAACAAATATTTATTCTACATTTTACACAAGGAACTCTGACCTTACGTTGTTCTTTTTAACTTCAATCTCTCTTTGTTATGAGATCCACTGAGTATCAATATAAAAGTGGGACATTGTCTTCATCAGTGGGACAGAGGGACAGAGGACTAAAGGCTGTGCAGTACAACCAAAAGAGGGACAGGTGGTCGCCCCATGTCAGGCTTTAGGACAGTTCCAGATGTAATTATGTAACTAAAACAAACAAACAAAAACAGCAGCTTATTCACCTTTTTTCCAGACTGCAGTGTGGGGTTTAGTCGGCCCAGTTTTCTTGTTACAGAACAGATTCAAACTAAAAGTCTGCTTCGTTCAGTTTGAACTAAATCTTGATGTGAGAGCCTGGTTTATATTTGTTATTTTCTTTCCCATTAATTCTGTGGGAGAGCCGCGATTTTCTTTGGACCTGAGGCTGGCGCTGTCCCCGGCCGCCGCCGCTCGTCGCCGCCGCTCGTCGCCGCCGCCGCCGCTCGTCGCCGCCGCTCACCGCCGCCGCTCGTCGCCACCGCCGCCGCTCGTCGCCACCGTGTGCCAGGCTGTGTGTAGTTTGTGTAGGTTTGTGTAGGTTTGTGTAGGTTTGTGTAGGTTGTGTAGGTTGTGTAGGTTGTGTGGGTTGTGTAGGTTTGTGTAGGTTTATGTAGGTTGTGTAGGTTGTGTAGGTTGTGTAGCTTTGTGTAGGTTGTGTAGGGTTGTGTAGGTTGTGTAGCTTTGTGTAGGTTGTGTAGGTTTATGTAGGTTGTGTAGGTTTGTGTAGGTTGTGTAGCTTTATGTAGGTTGTGTAGGTTGTGTAGGTTGTGTAGGGTTGTGTAGGTTGTGTAGGTTGTGTAGGGTTGTGTAGGTTGTGTAGTTTGTGTAGGTTTGTGTAGGTTGTGTAGGTTTGTGTAGCTTTGTGTAGGTTGTGTAGGTTTGTGTAGGTTTGTGTAGGTTTGTGTAGGTTGTGTAGGGTTGTGTAGGTTGTGTAGGTTGTGTAGGGTTGTGTAGGTTGTGTAGTTTGTGTAGGTTTATGTAGGTTGTGTAGGTTTGTGTAGCTTTGTGTAGGTTGTGTAGGTTTGTGTAGGTTTGTGTAGGTTTGTGTAGGTTGTGTAGGTTGTGTAGGTTGTGTGGGTTGTGTAGGTTTGTGTAGGTTTATGTAGGTTGTGTAGGTTGTGTAGGTTGTGTAGCTTTGTGTAGGTTGTGTAGGGTTGTGTAGGTTGTGTAGCTTTGTGTAGGTTGTGTAGGTTTATGTAGGTTGTGTAGGTTTGTGTAGGTTGTGTAGCTTTATGTAGGTTGTGTAGGTTGTGTAGGTTGTGTAGGGTTGTGTAGGTTGTGTAGGTTGTGTAGGGTTGTGTAGGTTGTGTAGTTTGTGTAGGTTTGTGTAGGTTGTGTAGCTTTGTGTAGGTTGTGTAGGTTTGTGTAGGTTGTGTAGCTTTATGTAGGTTGTGTAGGTTGTGTAGGTTGTGTAGGGTTGTGTAGGTTGTGTAGGTTGTGTAGGTTTATGTAGGTTGTGTAGGTTTGTGTAGGTTGTGTAGCTTTATGTAGGTTGTGTAGGTTGTGTAGGGTTGTGTAGGTTGTGTAGGTTGTGTAGGTTGTGTAGGGTTGTGTAGGTTGTGTAGTTTGTGTAGGTTTGTGTAGGTTGTGTAGCTTTGTGTAGGTTGTGTAGCTTTGTGTAGGTTGTGTAGGTTTGTGTAGGTTGTGTAGCTTTGTGTAGGTTGTGTAGGTTGTGTAGGTTGTGTAGCTTTGTGTAGGTTGTGTAGGTTTGTGTAGGTTGTGTAGGTTTGTGTAGGTTGTGTAGCTTTGTGTAGGTTGTGTAGGTTTGTGTAGGTTGTGTAGCTTTGTGTAGGTTGTGTAGGTTTGTGTAGGTTGTGTAGGTTTGTGTAGGTTGTGTAGGTTGTGTAGGTTGTGTAGCTTTGTGTAGGTTGTGTAGGGTTGTGTAGGTTGTGTAGCTTTGTGTAGGTTGTGTAGGTTTATGTAGGTTATGTAGGTTTGTGTAGGTTGTGTAGCTTTGTGTAGGTTTGTGTAGGTTGTGTAGCTTTGTGTAGGTTGTGTAGGTTGTGTAGGTTGTGTAGGTTTGTGTAGGTTGTGTAGCTTTGTGTAGGTTTGTGTAGGTTTGTGTAGGTTGTGTAGCTTTGTGTAGGTTGTGTAGGTTTGTGTAGGTTGTGTAGCTTTGTGTAGGTTGTGTAGCTTTGTGTAGGTTGTGTAGGTTTGTGTAGGTTGTGTAGCTTTGTGTAGGTTGTGTAGGTTTGTGTAGGTTTGTAGGTTTGTGTAGGTTGTGTAGCTTTGTGTAGGTTGTGTAGTTTGTGTAGGTTTGTAGGTTTGTGTAGGTTTGTAGGTTTGTGTAGGTTGTGTAGCTTTGTGTAGGTTGTGTAGTTTGTGTAGGTTTGTAGGTTTGTGTAGGTTGTGTAGGTTTGTGTAGGTTGTGT
>CM036259.1:1848697-1866197 GCA_020698575.1 Bostrychus sinensis | reverse complement strand
CTCTCGTCTCTGGTCCTGTCTCCGGTCTCCGGTCCTGAGTCCGGTCTGGTCTGGTCTCCGGTCTCCGGTCTCTGGTCTCTGGTCTCTGGTCCTGTCTCCGGTCTCCGGTCCTGAGTCCGGTCTCTGGTCTCCGGTCTCCGGTCCTGAGTCCGGTCTCTGGTCTCTGGTCCTGAGTCCTGAGTCCGGTCTCTGGTCTCCGGTCCTGAGTCCCGGTCTCTGGTCCTGAGTCCTGAGTCCGGTCTCTGGTCTCTGGTCTCTGGTCTCTGGTCTCTGGTCTCTGGTCCTGAGTCCGGTCTCTCGTCTCTGGTCCTGTCTCCGGTCTCCGGTCCTGAGTCCGGTCTGGTCTGGTCTCCGGTCTCTGGTCTCTGGTCCTGTCTCCGGTCTCCGGTCTCCGGTCCTGAGTCCGGTCTCCGGTCTCCGGTCTCTGGTCTCCGGTCTCCGGTCTCCGGTCCTGAGTCCAGTCTGGTCTGGTCTCCGGTCTCTGGTCTCTGGTCCTGAGTCCGGTCTCTCGTCTCTGGTCCTGTCTCCGGTCTCCGGTCCTGAGTCCGGTCTCCGGTCTCCGGTCTCCGGTCTCTGGTCTCTGGTCTCCGGTCCTGAGTCCGGTCTGGTCTCCGGTCTCTGGTCTCTGGTCTCTGGTCCTGAGTCCGGTCTCTCGTCTCTGGTCCTGTCTCCGGTCTCCGGTCCTGAGTCCGGTCTGGTCTGGTCTCCGGTCTCTGGTCTCTGGTCCTGTCTCCGGTCTCCGGTCCTGAGTCCGGTCTCTGGTCTCCGGTCTCCGGTCCTGAGTCCGGTCTCTGGTCTCTGGTCTCTGGTCCTGAGTCCTGAGTCCGGTCTCTGGTCTCCGGTCCTGAGTCCGGTCTCTGGTCTCTGGTCTCTGGTCCTGAGTCCTGAGTCCGGTCTCTGGTCTCTGGTCCTGAGTCCGGTCTCTGGTCTCCGGTCTCCGGTCCTGAGTCCGGTCTCTGGTCTCTGGTCTCTGGTCCTGAGTCCTGAGTCCGGTCTCTGGTCTCCGGTCCTGAGTCCGGTCTCTGGTCTCTGGTCTCTGGTCTCTGGTCTCTGGTCTCTGGTCTCTGGTCCTGAGTCCGGTCCTGAGTCCGGTCTCTCGTCTCTGGTCCTGTCTCCGGTCTCCGGTCCTGAGTCCGGTCTGGTCTGGTCTGGTCTCCGGTCTCTGGTCTCTGGTCCTGTCTCCGGTCTCCGGTCCTGAGTCCGGTCTCCGGTCTCCGGTCCTGAGTCCGGTCTCCGGTCTCCGGTCCTGAGTCCGGTCTCCGGTCTCCGGTCTCTGGTCTCCGGTCTCCGGTCCTGAGTCCAGTCTGGTCTGGTCTCCGGTCTCTGGTCTCTGGTCCTGAGTCCGGTCTCTCGTCTCTGGTCCTGTCTCCGGTCTCCGGTCCTGAGTCCGGTCTCCGGTCTCCGGTCTCTGGTCTCTGGTCTCCGGTCCTGAGTCCGGTCTGGTCTGGTCTCCGGTCTCTGGTCTCTGGTCTCTGGTCCTGAGTCCGGTCTCTCGTCTCTGGTCCTGTCTCCGGTCTCCGGTCCTGAGTCCGGTCTGGTCTGGTCTCCGGTCTCTGGTCTCTGGTCCTGTCTCCGGTCTCCGGTCCTGAGTCCGGTCTCTGGTCTCCGGTCTCCGGTCCTGAGTCCGGTCTCTGGTCTCTGGTCTCTGGTCCTGAGTCCTGAGTCCGGTCTCTGGTCTCCGGTCCTGAGTCCGGTCTCTGGTCTCTGGTCTCTGGTCCTGAGTCCTGAGTCCGGTCTCTGGTCTCTGGTCTCTGGTCTCTGGTCTCTGGTCCTGAGTCTGGTCTCTGGTCCTGAGTCTGGTCTCTGGTCTCTGGTCTCTGGTCTCTGGTCCTGAGTCTGGTCTCTGGTCTCTGGTCTCTGGTCTCTGGTCCTGAGTCTGGTCTCTGGTCCTGAGTCTGGTCTCTGGTCTCTGGTCTCTGGTCCTGAGTCTGGTCTCTGGTCTCTGGTCTCTGGTCTCTGGTCTCTGGTCTCTGGTCTCTGGTCTCTGGTCTCTGGTCTCTGGTCTCCGGTCTCCGGTCTCCGGTCTCCGGTCCTGAGTCCGGTCCTGAGTCCGGTCCTGAGTCCGGTCTCTGGTCTCTGGTCCTGAGTCCGGTCTCTGGTCTCTGGTCTCTGGTCTCTGGTCCTGAGTCCGGTCTCTGGTCTCTGGTCTCTGGTCTCTGGTCCTGAGTCCGGTCTCTGGTCTCTGGTCTCTGGTCTCTGGTCCTGAGTCCGGTCTCTGGTCTCCGGTCTCCGGTCTCCGGTCCTGAGTCCGGTCCTGAGTCCGGTCCTGAGTCCTGTCTCTGGTCTCTGGTCCTGAGTCCGGTCTCTGGTCTCTGGTCTCTGGTCTCTGGTCTCTGGTCCTGAGTCCGGTCTCTGGTCTCCGGTCTCCGGTCTCCGGTCCTGAGTCCGGTCTCTGGTCTCTGGTCTCTGGTCTCTGGTCTCTGGTCCTGAGTCCGGTCTCTGGTCTCCGGTCTCCGGTCTCCGGTCCTGAGTCCGGTCTCTGGTCTCTGGTCTCTGGTCTCCGGTCCTGAGTCCGGTCTCTGGTCTCTGGTCTCTGGTCTCTGGTCTCCGGTCCTGAGTCCGGTCTCTGGTCTCCGGTCTCCGGTCCTGAGTCCGGTCTCTGGTCTCTGGTTGCAGTCCTTGGCCTTGTCGAAGCAGCTGATCCGTTCTGCAGAGAGGGAGAAGCTGCTGGCGGTGAACGACGCTGAGGTGGAGCGGCTGATGGAGCGCTGGACGTCCGACGAGTGCTTCACCGCCGTCATGAGCTTCTTCCAGGCCAGGGCCAAACTGTGAGCCGACAGACAGACAGACAGACAAACAAACAAACAGACAGATAAACAAACCGACAGACGGACAGATAAACAAACCGACAGACAGACAGACAAACAAACCGACAGACAGACAGACAAACAAACAAACAAACCGACAGACAGACAAACAAACAAACCGACAGACAGACAGACAAACAAACAAACAAACCGACAGACAGACAGATAAACAAACCGACAGACAGACAGATAAACAAACCGACAGACAGACAGACAAACCAACAGACAGACAGACAAACAAACAAACCGACAGACAGACAGATAAACAAACCGACAGACAGACAGACAAATAACAGACAGACAGACAGATAAACAAACCGACAGACAGACAGATAAACAAACCGACAGACAGACAGATAAACAAACCGACAGACAGACAGATAAACAAACCGACAGACAGACAGACAAATAACAAACCGACAGACAGACAAATAACAAACCGACAGACAGACAAATAACAAACCGACAGACAGACAAATAACAAACCGACAGACAGACAAATAACAAACCGACAGACAGACAAATAACAAACCGACAGACAGACAAATAACAAACAAACAAACCGACAGACAGACAGACAGACAAATAACAAACTGACAGACAGACAGACAAATAACAGACAGACAGACAGATAACAGACAGACAGACAGACGAATAACAAACCGACAGACAGATAAACAGACAGATAACAGACCGACAGACAGATAACAGACAGACAGACAGACGAATAACAAACCGACAGACAGATAAACAAACCGACAGACAGACAAACAGACAGATAACAGACCGACAGACAGATAACAGACAGACAGACAGACAAATAACAAACCAACAAACTGACAGACAGACAGACAAATAACAAACAGACAGACAGACAGACAAACAAACCAACAGACAGACAGACAGACAGACAGATAACAGACAGACAGACAGACGAATAACAAACCGACAGACAGATAAACAAACCGACAGACAGACAGACAGACAAACAAACCGACAGACAGACAGACAGACAGATAACAGACCGACAGACAGATAAACAAACCGACAGACAGACAGACAAACAAACCGACAGACAGACAGACAGACAGATAACAGACCGACAGACAGACAAATAACAAACCGACAGACAGATAAACAAACCGACAGACAGACAGACAAACAAACCGACAGACAGACAGACAGACAGATAACAGACCGACAGACAGACAAATAACAAACAGACAGACAGACAGACAAACAAACCAACAGACAGACAGACAAACAAACCAACAGACAGACAGACAGACAGACAAACAAACCGACAGACAGACAGACAGACAAACAAACAAACACGGAGGTGCGGCACAGAGCTATAGCGCGGAGATCGAGCCACATGAGGTGGCAGGAGCTCAGCAGCAGTGTGGATGGAACTGAAGGAGGAGACGAATGCGGTGCTTTCTAGTTTTGTCTGGTGTCGCTCTGAAAAGCTGTCTGCGTTGCCATGGTGATATACACTCAAGGAAAAAAGAAACGCACCACTGCTTTTTTACCACATTTTTGTTTGGTTACTTATTTTTGATGGAAATATTCCATGTGCACATCAACCATAAACCCGTCCCTGATATTCAGACCCAATTCATCAATGCTTATGAGTTTCAATAACAATAACATGACCAAACAATAATAATGCAGCAGTTGTGACATGTGGTCGACCAGATGTGGGACGGTCATTGGAGGATCCAGTGCCAGATGTGGGACGGTCATTGGAGGATCCAGTGCCAGATGTGGGACGGTCATTGGAGGATCCAGTGGTGTGGAAACGCTCAGCGAGGCGTACAACAGTAGAGTGATGGACTCCAAACTCCTGGCTACAGCCGTGTGCTCCTTCAGCTTGAAGCAGGCCAATGGCTGCCAATCTCTCTCTGGTTGCAGGAGTCGTGGCATTGGGAACAAATGTGCTTTTTTTTCCATTTTGGTGTCTTTTTATAGGGAATGGTTGTGCACAATTGAGGACAGGTCCAATTCATCTCTGAGTTTTACTCCTGACCCAGACAGAGGTGATTAATACAAAAATACATTTGTTATTGCTCATCAAAATCAATCAACCAGAACCAGGAAAACAGTCATTTCATTTTGACTCAGAATAGAACTAAACTCACTGTAGTCTGTCATTTTTCACTGGCTGTAATATTTTTTGACAAATTGAGAAAATGAAAGTGGTGCGTTTCTTTTTTCCTTGAGTGTAGTTGCCTAAAAATGGGCAGCGTATTTAGACAACAATGAAGTCTGAGGTCATTGTTCTTTAAACGTTAATGTTGCAGGCTAAAACCCTTCCTGAAAACCTACAGCACAGCAAACTTCCTCTGTTTTTTAATGACTGATGTTCTACAGCACACAACAGGAATCACCAGAGAAGATCTGAGAGGAACACAATCAGAGGCAGAGTAACAGCCCAAAAACACAGCCTAATAACACAGCAATATCATTTAATAAAGTAGTACGCTTGGTCTGTTCTAATACATTTTTAATTAGATTATTACCACCTCACATATGTTTAAAAACAGATTTTGTTAGTTTTTACAGGTCTAGCTAAGATTTTTAAGAAGAATTATAGACAAAAAAAAAATTGCAACTCTTAGTGCAACTTTAAAGAAAATCCCCCGCAGAATCCCAGGGCCTTCTCTTCTGATTGACTTCTGTCTGATTGCACTTTAACCTCAAGAGGAAATCAAAGCAGTAAAGCTAAACTTGTTCTGGACAATTTCTCTGTTGACTTCAGTTTGATTTTAAGTGGGGAAAAAATCATTTTTAAATTGGAAATCAAATTTTTGGTGAAAAAATCTGAGATTTTTTTTTTTTAGGCTAAATCGCCCAGCTCTAGTCTAAACCAGGACTAAACCAGGTCTAAACCAGGTCTAAACCAGGTCTAAACCAGGACCTAACCAGGTCTAAACCAGGACTAAACCAGATCTGAACCCGGTCTAAACCAGGTCTAAACCAGGTCTAAACCAGGACTAAACCAGGTCTAAACCAGGTCTAAACCAGGTCTAAACCAGGTCTAAACCAGGTCTAAACCAGGACTAAACCAGGTCTAAACCAGGTCTAAACCAGGTCTAAACCAGGTCTAAACCAGGTCTAAACCAGGACTAAACCAGGACTAAACCAGGTCTAAACCAGGTCTAAACCAGGTCTGAACCCGGTCTGAACCCGGTCTAAACCAGGTCTAAACCAGGTCTAAACCAGGTCTAAACCAGGACCTAACCAGGTCTAAACCAGGTCTAAACCAGGTCTGAATCCGGTCTAAACCAGGTCTAAACCAGGACCTAACCAGGTCTAAACCAGGTCTAAACCAGGTCTGAACCCGGTCTGAACCCGGTCTAAACCCGGTCTAAACCAGGTCTGAACAAGGTCTGAACCCGGTCTAAACCAGGTCTAAACCAGGTCTAAACCAGGTCTAAACCAGGTCTAAACCCGGTCTAAACCAGGACTAAACCAGGTCTAAACCAGGTCTAAACCAGGTCTAACCCAGGACTAAACCAGGTCTAAACTAGGACTAAACCAGGTCTAAACCAGGTCTAAACCAGGTCTAAACCAGGTCTAAACCAGATCTAAACCAGGACTAAACCAGGTCTAAACCAGGTCTAAACCAGGTCTAAACCAGGACTAAACCAGGTCTAAACCAGGTCTAAACCAGGACCTAACCAGGTCTAAACCAGGTCTGAACCCGGTCTAAACCCGGTCTAAACCCGGTCTAAACCAGGTCTAAACCAGGTCTGAACCAGGTCTGAACCAGGTCTAAACCAGGTCTAAACCAGGTCTGAACCAGGTCTGAACCAGGTCTGAACCAGGTCTGAACCAGGTCTAAACCAGGTCTAAACCAGGTCTAAACCAGGTCTAAACCAGGACTAAACCAGGACTAAACCAGGACGGACTAAACCAGGTCTAAACCAGGTCTAAACCAGGTCTAAACCAGGACTAAACCAGGTCTAAACCAGGACTAAACCAGGACTAAACCAGGACTAAACCAGGTCTAAACCAGGTCTAAACCAGGTCTAAACCAGGATTAAATCAGGTCTAAATCAGGACTAAACCAGGACTAAACCAGGACTAAACCAGGACGGACTAAACCAGGACTAAACCAGGACTAAACCAGGACTAAACCAGGACTAAACCAGGACTAAACCAGGTCTAAACCAGGACTAAACCAGGCCTAAACCAGGTCTAAACCAGGTCTAAACCAGGTCTAAACCAGGACTAAACCAGGTCTAAACCAGGCCTAAACCAGGACTAAACCAGGTCTAAACCAGGTCTAAACCAGGTCTAAACCCGGTCTAAACCCGGTCTAAACCAGGTCTAAACCAGGACTGAACCAGGTCTGAACCAGGTCTGAACCAGGTCTGAACCAGGTCTGAACCAGGTCTGAACCAGGACTAAACCAGGACTAAACCAGGACTAAACCAGGACTAAACCAGGACAGACTAAACCAGGTCTAAACCAGGTCTAAACCAGGACTAAACCAGGACTAAACCAGGTCTAAACCAGGTCTAAACCAGGACTAAACCAGGACTAAACCAGGTCTAAACCAGGTCTAAACCAGGACTAAACCAGGACGGACTAAACCAGGACTAAACCAGGACTAAACCAGGACTAAACCAGGACTAAACCAGGTCTAAACCAGGACTAAACCAGGTCTAAACCAGGTCTAAACCAGGCCTAAACCAGGCCTAAACCAGGCCTAAACCAGGACTAAACCAGGTCTAAACCAGGTCTAAACCAGGCCTAAACCAGGCCTAAACCAGGTCTAAACCAGGCCTAAACCAGGCCTAAACCAGGCCTAAACCAGGCCTAAACCAGGTCTAAACCAGGCCTAAACCAGGTCTAAACCAGGACTAAACCAGGTCTAAACCAGGTCTAAACCAGGACTAAACCAGGTCTAAACCAGGACTAAACCAGGACTAAACCAGGACGGACTAAACCAGGTCTAAACCAGGTCTAAACCAGGTCTAAACCAGGCCTAAACCAGGCCTAAACCAGGTCTAAACCAGGCCTAAACCAGGCCTAAACCAGGCCTAAACCAGGCCTAAACCAGGTCTAAACCAGGCCTAAACCAGGTCTAAACCAGGACTAAACCAGGTCTAAACCAGGCCTAAACCAGGCCTAAACCAGGTCTAAACCAGGCCTAAACCAGGCCTAAACCAGGCCTAAACCAGGTCTAAACCAGGCCTAAACCAGGCCTAAACCAGGCCTAAACCAGGTCTAAACCAGGACTAAACCAGGACTAAACCAGGTCTAAACCAGGTCTAAACCAGGACTAAACCAGGTCTAAACCAGGACCTGCTGAGCTGCTGTAGTGGAGGTTGAGTTTAAAGTAAAAATGACATTAACGTTAACGTTAGAAACTGCAGCTGAAATCAACACAGCAGACTTCTGTGGCAGAGTGGTTAGCCTGTCTCCTCTGTCACGGTGAGAACACGCCACACACATTTCTTTACAACATTTACGTAATATTCTGATGCATTAACCTGGACTTGTACCTAGAGAAAGACGTCAGACTCTAAAGTCACTGATGGAAAAAACACATTATTTTCAGTTTTGTTTGTCGCAGCGGCCTCGGTCTCTGTTCGCTCCAGTGGAAAAATCACATTTGTTAATAAAATATAATGTACAGTAAAGTGCCTAAACCTCTGTGTCCACATTCACTTTTGTTTAATAAAATCTCTGTGTATTGATTTAAACTGGACTCTGATTGGTTATTCCTGCTCCGTCTTCCGTGGGTTTTCTTAAAGGCACGGTACGCAGTTTTGAATCGTTCCCGCAGGACCTCTCCAGGGTTTTCCAGGCGAAATCTGAGACTTTTCAACTTTTCAAAGACCTTTTTAATGCCACTAAAGACAGGCGTAGAACTCAAACTCTATACTTGAGTGTAAAAGTACTGTTACTGCAATATAATACGACTCAAGTACTCAACTTATTAAGATTGCTACTGGAGTAAGTAAAAGTATTTTACTGCTTCTACTGCTACTATTACTGCTATTTCAACAATACTACTGCTGCTAAAGTTACCATTTACTACTTTATACTGCAACTACTTTATACTGCACACTTTGTCTCATTTATCCTCCTGCAGCCCTAACTTTTTTAGCCTCGCCCCAAGCACAAAAAAATGCACCAATAAAGACTGCCTTAGAAAAAATATCTCATGGTCAAGAATTACAATTTTTTTTCATATTTATAAGGATTGACTTCAGTCCTCATCATACATAACAAAATTTCATATTGTTTATGAAATTTAAAAAATGTTGCTGTGTATTATGAGGACTGAAGTTAATCATGAAATTCAAGAAAAAACATTTTGAATTATCCATTATTATATATTTTTCTAGGGCAGTGCTTTTTTTACGCCTTAGGACGAAAGCTGTGACTAAAAATGTTTCATCCGCTGCTACACAAACATTTAAATCTAATAAAATCAATCATTTTCCCAAATTTTGACACTCCCAAGCTCTGATATTCCACCACAAAAAAATTCAGATTTGCATTTACAGAAATGAAAAAAATAATTTTTTTTGGTGATTTTTGCCATAATTTGAACTCAACCTTTAATCACAAAAACTTGACTTTAATGGGTTAACCGCTTAAATTCAAGTCTGGGCACTGTTTCTACTTTGCCCTGATGTGCACATCTCTGTAAGAACTACATTTTGGATTTGTGCTCACACAAACACAAACAAACTCAACTCAACACTTTCACACCAATTTATGACAAAAACATGTTTTTATTTTCCTTGTAGGCTTGATCATTTATACAAACACTAATGTGGCCATCTCCACATTTATACCTCTGTCTACCATATATGGGCAAATGGCGCCACCTGGTGAAAAACAATAAAAACTAAAATTCCAATCCCTCACTGTCATGAATCCATGAAATACTTTTTATAATATAATTATATTGCAGTGACAGTGTAGAATAAAAATGTTGTTTTAATGGGAGTCAGTGGCACAAAAAAATGTCTTAGGGTTAAAGTTGGGACGATTGTTTTTTTAAACCTTTTTAAGAGGATTTTTCGAAAAAAAATTATGAAATCTGAAAATTCATCCAAAAATCCACACCTGAGTCAAAATCTATGCCGTTTGAATCCACACAGCAAAAGTTATCCTCAAAAAACAGCAGAACGTCAAAAAATGTCTCAGGGCTGCAGGAGAGATAAAGGAATTCTGAGGTCAGAGGGCGAAATTTACAACTCGGAAGTCAGAATTTCCGAGTTGTAAATTTCATTTGGACAACTGGAGCGCAGCAAAAGTACCCCAAGTTACTCAAATACGTATTTCTAACCTACTACTGTATAATACACTGTATTTACAACAATATTCACTATTATTTACAACATTTAAAAAGTAAGACTGAGATTATGTTTTAATTTGAAAAACTTTATTGACACTTCGTACATGCAACTTTATTTTGAACATGTTTAACATTTTGTAAATTGTTACAGTTGATATTTAAAATTCAAACACATAACTGAGTAAATTAGCTGAGTTTGTTTATGGCTGCCAACATTTAGCTCTAAGGTTATTTATTATTCTTTAAAAGTGTGATCAGAACCAAATCATCAGTTGTCCAAGTGATTCTCGAGCTTTTCACACCGAGCAATAAATGACTGTAAACCTGTTGTGTATCATTTATCATGAGATACTTAACAAGGAGACAATCTCTGGATTAATCCGTGAGTAGGGACGAAACGATTCACTGAAGTCACGATTCGATTCACGATCTCCTGTTCATGATTACGATTTTTTTTTTAGTTGCAGTATAATTATGACCGAAATACTTTTTTACAGAGCCTCTTTGTGTCTCCTTATCAAACTTAAATTGTTGTACATTTTGTAATTACTGAGATGTAATTTAAAAAGTAGATATATAGTATATATTGTTAGTGATTTTTATTAACATCTTTCTACTCTGCTTCAAAAACAGAGACACTTCAGCAGCAGCAACGCACAGAGGAGCAGCTCATCATGAATCCACTCAAGAAAAGAAGAAGTCAAGTCTTGTAAAAATATCAGAGAGGAAAGACTCAGTAAAGACTCTGATCTCCATGGAAACGCTCCGGGGGAGGGGCCACTGAAACTTCAGATAAACTTTAGCTGTTGTTAGCCACTTAGCTTAGCTTTAGCTCGCTGCTAACGACAAGCTACTTTCTGAACGATGGTAAACGGAGCAAACAGGAGGTGCTTCTCCTCTGTGAGCTCCTCCTCTGTGAGCTCCTCCTCTGTGAGCTCCTCCTCTGTGAGCTCCTCCTCTGTGTGCTCCTCCTCTGTGAGCTCCTCTGTGTGCTCCTCCTCTGTGAGCTCCTCCTCTGTGAGCTCCTCTGTGAGCTCCTCCTCTGTGTGCTCCTCCTCTGTGTGCTCCTCCTCTGTGAGCTCCTCCTCTGTGAGCTCCTCCTCTGTGTGCTCCTCCTCTGTGAGCTCCTCCTCTGTGTGCTCCTCCTCTGTGTGCTCCTCCTCTGTGAGCAGGAGGAGAACACAGCACAGAGGAAGGGGTTAACGCCACAACACGAGAACTTTCCCAAGGACGGAGCGCCTCCCGTCTTCTGCTGGGTCAGCTGTGCTCTGGGACATGAACTCGTCTGAGCGTTATCTGCCGTGGGGCAGATGTTTGGCCTCGCAGAGCGTTATCTGCCGTGGGGCAGATGTTTGGCCTCGCAGAGCGTTATCTGCCGTGGGGCAGATGTTTGGCCTCGCAGCGCAGACGGCGGCGGAGTTTTTCCACTTGCACTGAGAGGAGTTCTGGAAGTGTGAGAAGCTGAAGTTAGTTGTTCTAAACGTGTGGCCCCATTAGCAGACACAGAACTCAAAGCCTCTGACGTCGCTCCTGTCTCATGCACTGTTTTTGTTTTTCACAGCTGACAAAGTTTTGAGTTGGACCAGAACCAGAAGGGGCCAAATAAAAGCAGCTGATTCAAAAATGGTAAGGAGACTTTTAATGAATGTGGTGTTAGACTGATAGTGCTGTGTGTAGTTTTTGTATGAGCCCAGCTTCATGCTGCTCTCTCTGTGTCACTGTTGGTTTTGTGAAGAGTTTATCCTGGTCCTTAACCTCAAGTGAAGTTTGAAATAAAATGTTGCCCTCAGTTAAATTTCTGACCCATCACTCGTCGTTATGTTGAGTACATTTGGGTTTATTCAGTTTTAAAGCTCAGGGTGAGTGTGTTAACGTACGGATATGAAACTCCAGAGATTTACTGAATGTCTCTCTCAGCTCTTTTCCATGATTTCCTGTCTCTACTCCATTCAGTAACAAAACAGGAACAGGTCTGACTCACTGCAGTGAACCAAGCTCCTGCTCTGGTTGTGCAGACACTTCCTCCCAGAGCGCCCCCCACAGGAGCTGCGAGGGACAGGGTAGATGTGCTGTCGATGTGCTAGTCTGTTGTGGTGAGGGAGCTGAGCTGAGAGACAAAGCTCTCACTTTACCGCTCAATCTATTCTATATTCCCACTGTCACCAAGACCTTGGATACAAGCAGTTCACTTTAAGATAGAGTGAGGAGCTCTGTCACCTGGGGAGAGGGAAGTCTGAGTGTCTCTGCTTAGACTGCTGCCCTGGATAAACTGGATGTGTCTGTATTTTACACTAATGAATAATTCTGTTGTGTGTTTTAACAGGAAGAAGTTAACGATGTCCCCAAAGCTAAAGGAACTTCTGTAGAGAAACTGCACAGCTGTGAGCAGTGTGGGAAGTCATTCAGCCGCAAGTCAAGACTAACACTGCACCAGAGACTTCACACAGGGAAAAATCTATTCTGCTGCGACCAGTGTGACAAGAAATTTACTACAAAATACAAGCTCATTACACATACACGTGTTCACACAGGAGAGAGACCCTACTCCTGTGACCTGTGTGGAGTGTCATTCAAGCAAAAGGAAGCTCTAAAGTCTCACACACTCATACACACAGGAGAGAGACCCTATTCCTGTGACCTGTGTGGGGTGTCATTCAAACAAAAGGGCCACCTCGAGAAACACACACTCATACACACAGGAGAGAGGCCACACAGCTGCGATGAATGTGGTAAAAGTTTTGGACAATTATCGAGCTTACAAAGACACCAACTCATTCACAAGGGAGACAAGAGTCATCGCTGTGACAAATGTGGAAAGGCCTTTCTGGATCAATGTAAATTAAAACGGCACAAACTCACTCACACTAAAAGAAGCTTCCCTTGTGATGAGTGTGGAAAATGTTTTAGCAACAAGGACTATCTGACAATACACGGTCGACTCCATACTGGACATAATGTGTTCTACTGTGAAACGTGGCAAAGTCTTTCCTACGTCAAGTCATTTTGCATTACATGTAAACTCCCATTCGACAGCTCGACCTCACGGCTGCAGCCAGTGTGGGAAAACATTTAAAAGGGCTCAGGCACTCAAACAGCATGTGGAAAGCTACCATGAGAAAAAACAATACAAGTGTGAGCAGTGCGGCAAGTCTTATTCTGAAAAGAAAAATCTGAAAGCCCATCAGAACTTTCATACAGGGGAAAATCTATACTCATGTGATCAGTGTGGGAAAGTATTTTTTAATAAGAGGACTCTGAAGCTTCACGAGCTCATCCACACCGGAGAGAGACCCTTCACCTGTGAACTCTGTGGAATGTCTTTCTCACAAGCAGGGAATTTCAATAAGCATAAACTTGTACACACAGGAGAAAAAACTCACGTTTGTGATGAGTGTGGACGGTCGTTTGCTGTATTAGGCACTTTGAGACGGCATAAACAGACTCATGTGCCAAAACCTCATCGATGTGATCAGTGTGTACTTCAGACTCTCTTCCTTTAAATCCCACCTGCGTTCCCACGCTAAAGAGAAGCAACGTGAGGCGACTCGGCACAAAACACTGAAACACAAGAGCGTTCAGAACGAGCAGAAATCTGGAGACGAAGCAGCGGAGTCCTCCTCAGACAAGATCCCACTGAAACAACTGGAAATCCGGCTTCACAGAATCCAAATGTGAGAGGATCCAAACACTGTAACTGTAGCTGAAGCTGGAGACAGTGGGTTTTGACAGACTCTAGTGGCAAAATCACAATGAACACATTTAGTATTAGGTGGGACCAGAGCGCAGACCTCCGCCAAGGCTTCATAAAAAATAATAAGTGAGTTGTTCCTTTGCTGTAACCTGGTAAAAGCCGCTGGTCTGCATCATACACAGTGTAGAACCATCTGGAGGCTCCTGTGGGCTTTGTAAAGGGGCGGGACTTTCAGGAGAATACTTGGAGCTGATTGGATGAAGCTCCAGCCAGTGACCGTCTACCATGATGTGTTTTAGCCAAGATGGATTTTTGTGAGTTTGTGATTAGTGAACTTGGCCCTATCTCACAATGGAACAGAATCCTTTAACCATTTCTGACCATTCCTGGAAATGTCCTAAAAACCTTTAAATGTTCAGTCGTCTTCTTGTTAACAGACTAAGAACTAAAAAGTTTCTAACTGTTCTGAGGTCGATATTTAACCTGTTCACTGCTTTATTTTCTTCTGAGAATGTTTTTCCGTTAACACAGTTTCACTTGAAGAAACAGCAGAGAAAAGAAAGTAATAAATGTATTTTTAAGTGAGTGTTGTGTGGTAACAGACTGGAATCAGGGAGCGGTGAGTGTTGGTATATTGTACTGTTGTAAATGTGCTTCTGACTGATGTTCCATTTGGTTCACACATCTCTGAAGGAAACTGCTGTTTTCTCTCTGATCCTGTTACTGTACAAGTTTGATTTCCTGTGTTTAATGTGAAGTTTACTGAAGGACAACATAGTTCTGAAATGTGTTTTTGTTACTGCAAAATCTTCCTCTGCTGTCACATTCAGGTCATTCTGAAGCTGACATCTGGAGCTCACTGTGTCACTTTTCTAATTTGTTGTTTTATTTTTGAGTCTGAAACTCTGTTCAAACAAGTTTACTGTTTTGAGTTTTTTCAAATCTCATTAAATTATCAAGCTCTAAGATAAAACTGTTTTTGTTGGTCCAAAAAATAAAAGGTTTATAAACCCATTGATTTATGATTCATTCTGAGCAATAATCTCCATCTTATTTTTAAGAACGGGAAAGAGGAAGAAATGAAAGGAACAATAGACAATATTGAGACAAATTAAGCTACGACAATTCTTTATTTCATTGTGTTTTTTTACTGAAATTCAGGGGCAGGGCATCAGGGAGCTGCTCTGGGCCCGGGACGTTTTATTTGTAACTCATCCTGACTCAGAGTCCTGTGCTGGGCCGGGGATAACGTATCTCATTTGCATTTGTTCAGGTTGAAGGAAAATGTTTGTTATGAATGTATTTCTCATTTTTCACTGTCTTTGGTAAAATGAAACTGATCAAAGGAAGACGCTTTGCACTGTAAAAAAGTAAAGAAACCGCTCTGAGCTGAGGCCCGGGGCCAAAGCCAATCTGCCCTGAAAAATAAAAGTGAGAGCTGGCGGTGGTCAGAGCCACGCCCCCGGAGCCGGCGGTGGTCAGAGCCACGCCCCCGGAGCCGGCGGTGGTCAGAGCCACGCCCCCGGAGCCGGCGGTGGTCAGAGCCACGCCCCCGCAGCTGGCGGTGGTCAGAGCCACGCCCCCGGAGCTGGCGGTGGTCAGAGCCACGCCCCCGGAGCTGGCGGTGGTCAGAGCCACGCCCCTGCAGCTGGCGGTGGTCAGAGCCACGCCCCCGGAGCTGGCGGTGGTCAGAGCCACGCCCCCGGAGCCGGCGGTGGTCAGAGCCACGCCCCTGCAGCTGGCGGTGGTCAGAGCCACGCCCCCGGAGCTGGCGGTGGTCAGAGCCACGCCCCCGCAGCTGGCGGTGGTCAGAGCCACGCCCCCGGAGCCGGCGGTGGTCAGAGCCACGCCCCCGGAGCTGGCGGTGGTCAGAGCCACGCCCCTGCAGCTGGCGGTGGTCAGAGCCACGCCCCCGGAGCTGGCGGTGGTCAGAGCCACGCCCCCGGAGCCGGCGGTGGTCAGAGCCACGCCCCTGCAGCTGGCGGTGGTCAGAGCCACGCCCCCGGAGCTGGCGGTGGTCAGAGCCACGCCCCCGGAGCTGGCGGTGGTCAGAGCCACGCCCCTGCAGCTGGCGGTGGTCAGAGCCACGCCCCCGGAGCTGGCGGTGGTCAGAGCCACGCCCCTGGAGCCGGCGGTGGTCAGAGCCACGCCCCCGGAGCGGTCTGCTACTGCAGCAGCGCACGCTCAAATATATTTCTGTTTTATTTGAGTAAATATTTATGATGAGGTTTTTTGAGTTTGAGTCAGCTGTTGCTGTTGGTTTGCTTTTTGTTTAAGTAACAAAGAAAAAAAAAGTCAAGATCTCTCCTTTTTTATTTTTTTGCTTACTTCCAGGTGCGTTTATATCGAGCAGTTTCGAAGCAGCAGAGCTTCTGAAAACTCAGAGCTTCTGAAAACTTCATCCCAGTTCCTGTTGTGACTTTTATCTGAGTTCACACAAAACCAAACAGAACTGAGATGAATCTGAAAAATAAACAGTATCTGTTTTTAAAGGAACAAACATCTGGGGCCAACAGAGCCACAGCTGGAACATGGGACAGCGCACTTTCTCTAAACCTCCAGCAGAGGGCGCTGGTGACTTAAGAAACAGTCAGCGCTCAACATCAGCCTCAGCTACACTGTAAAACACAGCTACACTGTAAAAAAAACACAGCTACACTGTAAAAACACACAGCTACACTGTAAAACACAGCTACACTGTAAAAAAAACACAGCTACACTGTAAAAACACACAGCTACACTGTAAAACACAGCTACACTGTAAAAAAAACACAGCTACACTGTAAAACACAGCTACACTGTAAAACACACAGCTACACTGTAAAACACAGCTACACTGTAAAAAAAACACAGCTACACTGTAAAACACAGCTACGCTGTAAAAAAAACACAGCTACACTGTAAAAACACACAGCTACACTGTAAAACACAGCTACACTGTAAAAAACACACAGCTACACTGTAAAACACAGCTACACTGTAAAACACACAGCTACACTGTAAAACACAGCTACGCTGTAAAAAACACACAGCTACACTGTAAAAACACACAGCTACACTGTAAAACACAGCTACACTGTAAAACACACAGCTACACTGTAAAACACACAGCTACACTGTAAAACACAGCTACGCTGTAAAAAAAACACAGCTACACTGTAAAAACACACAGCTACACTGTAAAACACAGCTACACTGTAAAACACACAGCTACACTGTAAAACACAGCTACGCTGTAAAAAAAACAGCTACACTGTAAAAACACACAGCTACACTGTAAAACACAGCTACACTGTAAAACACACAGCTACACTGTAAAACACAGCTACGCTGTAAAAAAAACACAGCTACACTGTAAAAACACACAGCTACACTGTAAAACACAGCTACACTGTAAAACACACAGCTACACTGTAAAACACACAGCTACACTGTAAAACACAGCTACGCTGTAAAAACACAGCTACACTGTAAAAAAACACAGCTACACTGTAAAAACACACAGCTACACTGTAAAACACAGCTACAATGTAAAACACACAGCTACACTGTAAAACACAGCTACGCTGTAAAAACACTGTAAAAACACAGCTACGCTGTAAAACACAGCTACACTGTAAAAAAAACACAGCTACACTGTAAAAACACACAGCTACACTGTAAAACACAGCTACA
>CM036259.1:1643697-1843697 GCA_020698575.1 Bostrychus sinensis | reverse complement strand
CAGCAGAGTATCGTTACTTCACTGCAGAGTATCGTTACTTCACTGCAGAGTATCGTTACTTCACCGCAGAGTAACATTACTTCACAGCAGAGTATCGTTATTTCACAGCAGAGTATCGTTACTTCACTGCAGAGTATCGTTACTTCACTGCAGAGTATCGTTACTTCACAGCAGAGTAACGTTACTTCACTGCAGAGTAACGTTACTTCACAGCAGAGTAACGTTACTTCACTGCAGAGTAACGTTACTTCACAGCAGAGTAACGTTACTTCACTGCAGAGTAACGTTACTTCATCGCAGAGTAACGTTACTTCACCGCAGAGTAACATTACTTCATCGCAGAGTAACGTTACTTCACCGCAGAGTAACATTACTTCACAGCAGAGTATCGTTATTTCACAGCAGAGTAACGTTACTTCACTGCAGAGTAACGTTACTTCACAGCAGAGTAACGTTACTTCACAGCAGAGTAACGTTACTTCACTGCAGAGTAACGTTACTTCACAGCAGAGTAACGTTACTTCACAGCAGAGTAACGTTACTTCACTGCAGAGTAACGTTACTTCACAGCAGAGTATCGTCACTTCACCGCAGAGTAACGTTACTTCACTGCAGAGTATCGTTATTTCACCGCAGAGTAACATTACTTCACAGCAGAGTATCGTTATTTCACAGCAGAGTATCGTTACTTCACTGCAGAGTATCGTTACTTCACAGCAGAGTATCGTTACTTCACAGCAGAGTATCGTTATTTCACAGCAGAGTATCGTTACTTCACAGCAGAGTATCGTTATTTCACAGCAGAGTATCGTTACTTCACTGCAGAGTATCGTTACTTCACTGCAGAGTATCGTTACTTCACTGCAGAGTATCGTTACTTCACCGCAGAGTAACATTACTTCACAGCAGAGTAACGTTACTTCACAGCAGAGTAACATTACTTCACAGCAGAGTATCGTTATTTCACAGCAGAGTATCGTTACTTCACAGCAGAGTATCGTTATTTCACAGCAGAGTATCGTTACTTCACTGCAGAGTATCGTTACTTCACTGCAGAGTATCGTTACTTCACTGCAGAGTATCGTTACTTCACAGCAGAGTAACGTTACTTCACTGCAGAGTAACGTTACTTCACAGCAGAGTAACGTTACTTCACAGCAGAGTAACGTTACTTCACAGCAGAGTAACGTTACTTCACAGCAGAGTATCGTTACTTCACTGCAGAGTATCGTTACTTCACTGCAGAGTATCGTTACTTCACTGCAGAGTATCGTTACTTCACCGCAGAGTAACATTACTTCACAGCAGAGTAACGTTACTTCACAGCAGAGTAACATTACTTCACAGCAGAGTATCGTTATTTCACAGCAGAGTATCGTTACTTCACAGCAGAGTATCGTTATTTCACAGCAGAGTATCGTTACTTCACTGCAGAGTATCGTTACTTCACAGCAGAGTAACGTTACTTCACTGCAGAGTAACGTTACTTCACAGCAGAGTAACGTTACTTCACTGCAGAGTAACGTTACTTCACAGCAGAGTAACGTTACTTCACTGCAGAGTAACGTTACTTCATCGCAGAGTAACGTTACTTCACCGCAGAGTAACATTACTTCATCGCAGAGTAACGTTACTTCACCGCAGAGTAACATTACTTCACAGCAGAGTATCGTTATTTCACAGCAGAGTAACGTTACTTCACTGCAGAGTAACGTTACTTCACAGCAGAGTAACGTTACTTCACAGCAGAGTAACGTTACTTCACTGCAGAGTAACGTTACTTCACAGCAGAGTAACGTTACTTCACAGCAGAGTAACGTTACTTCACTGCAGAGTAACGTTACTTCACAGCAGAGTATCGTTACTTCACCGCAGAGTAACGTTACTTCACTGCAGAGTATCGTTATTTCACCGCAGAGTAACATTACTTCACAGCAGAGTATCGTTATTTCACAGCAGAGTATCGTTACTTCACTGCAGAGTATCGTTACTTCACAGCAGAGTATCGTTACTTCACAGCAGAGTATCGTTATTTCACAGCAGAGTATCGTTACTTCACAGCAGAGTATCGTTATTTCACAGCAGAGTATCGTTACTTCACTGCAGAGTATCGTTACTTCACTGCAGAGTATCGTTACTTCACTGCAGAGTATCGTTACTTCACCGCAGAGTAACATTACTTCACAGCAGAGTAACGTTACTTCACAGCAGAGTAACATTACTTCACAGCAGAGTATCGTTATTTCACAGCAGAGTATCGTTACTTCACAGCAGAGTATCGTTATTTCACAGCAGAGTATCGTTACTTCACTGCAGAGTATCGTTACTTCACTGCAGAGTATCGTTACTTCACTGCAGAGTATCGTTACTTCACAGCAGAGTAACGTTACTTCACTGCAGAGTAACGTTACTTCACAGCAGAGTAACGTTACTTCACAGCAGAGTAACGTTACTTCACAGCAGAGTAACGTTACTTCACTGCAGAGTAATGTTACTTCACAGCAGAGTAACGTTACTTCACCGCAGAGTAACGTTACTTCATGTTTCTTCTCAGACTTGGACTCAAACTTTTTATTTTAATGATGGACGACAGGAGCTGATGACTCGACTCACTCTCGTGCTTGAACTCTGCAGCTCTTGCGGGTGGGGGGGGGGTCCCGGTCCCGGTCCTGGTCTGCAGGGGTCCGGATCTGAACCAGAACCAGAACAAGGACCGGAGGTGGCCCGGGCCTGTCCCACATACGTCTGTCCTGTCTCCTGTACAGAGCTGCAGCAGTGGAGTCATCTGAGGACTGGGATTGGCATTCAGCCCTCGACCCTCGGTCTAACGGTGTGTGTGTGTGTGTGTGTGTGTGTGTGTGTGCGTGCGCGTGCGTGTGTGCATGTGTGTGTGTGTGGCTCATATCAGGCCGGTTCTGGTCCGATGGCTTCATTACTCGTGAAGTGTGGTCTCTGGCGTGCTGACATTCAGACGGACAGCCTGAGAATACAGAGCTGGCATTTACCTGAGGACCCCTCTGTGCCGCTCTCATGTCCTGGACTCACTCCGCACTTTACTTTCTCATCAGCCAACGACTGCACTCTGGAGTACTTTTACTTCAAAATACTGTCACTCAAGTACAAGTAAGAAATACGTTTATGGCCCTTTTCCACACCATTCCCAAAGTCAGGAGTCAGGGCCCTCCTTAAATTCACCAAAATCCCACTCAGACCCCAACAATACAACTTCCCTCCATCCAAAATTTTATTTTCATGTTTTTCTCCATATATTTCTATAAAAACATTACAAAAGACACTGACTATTGGCTAAAAAGTGTTTTAAAGTTAGATTTTTAAACAAATACACTGTAAAATAAAATAAAATCCTGCAAAAACTCAATAACTCAAGGCAAAGGATCCCTCAAGATTTTTGGGGCCAACTCAAAATCTCAAGTTTTCCACACTTTCACTTAATTTGATGTTCATACGTCTAAAAACTTTTCTAATGTTTAAGTTTTTCTCTCTATCATTATTTTTTTACTCATCTTACAGCCAACTTACAGAGTTCAGAAAAAGTGATTCTTTTGTTAAATGTAGTATATTTAGTTTTTATTATTATCAATAATACTTTTTCTGAACAGTGGAGTCAGTTGCTGTAAGATGAGCTGGAAAAAATAAAGATAGTGAGGAAAACTTAACATTTCAAGTTTTTAGATGTATGAACGTTAAATTTGGTGAGTAAAAAATATTAGTTGTTGAAAACTTGAGATTTTGAGTTGATCACCAAAACTCAAAAATCTTGAGGGATCCTGTTGCCTTGAGTTTTTGCAGCATTGTTTTTTACAGTGCATTTCAAACTCAAGTTTCTTTTTATGTACTTAATATAGACAGCCTCTGGGGGCCCCCTGCAGTACCTTCACGGACTCCCCGGGGGCCCCGGCCCCCACTCTGACAGTAGTTCTGGTTTATTGTGGGCAAGGACAGTGGCGCCTCACTGCTGGGACGTCCTGTAAACGCCACATAAACAACAACAATGGAGGACGCAGAGGCAAACTTTGTTCTTAGTTTGTTTTTTGTTTTTTTTGTCACCCACAAAGCCAAAGAAAAAAGCTGGAAAAGGCTACGAGCAGCGAGGCGAAATATTCCTGCATACATTTATTCCAGAAAGATTCATTTGATCTTCCACAAAAGTTTATTATATATATTTAATTTTAAACGGCCCAGTGCAGTGTTTTTGTACTTTTACATGTTTCGTAGGGTCACAAATGAGATCGGACACCATTAAACCTGAGTAAAAAGGTCATTTTTAACATTTTTGTAGCATCGTTACCATCGTCACAGAAATAATCTCCAAATGAACAGGAGATCGTGGTCAGAGACAAACGTGGCTTCTGTTCACTGTCGCTCTCTGTCGTTGTTGTGACGTGAACTCATGACTTCAGCTCAAACTCGCTCCTCTTCACACAACGCAACGACCAGCGATCTGTCAACGTCACATTTTAATCCTGGATTGGGTGGAACCTCGGACGACCAAAAAAGTAGGACCACTGTTATTTCTTATGTTTGCATATTTCTGACCGATCGTAGTAAAGTGCTTTATTTCTCATTACACTGGGGGTAATGGTCGATGGTCAGATGGAGGTCAGTCCTGAGCCGCTATGGGACGACCTGACCCAGAGGAGACCAGACCTGAGGAGAACAGGTAAACTCCACACAGAAGGGCCCCAAATGCTCCGGGAATCGAACCCGAGTGCCACAAAGCCACTGTTCCACTGTGGGATAGCTCTGAGGTTAGGGCTGATGATTAGTTTGATTAATCTATTTATAATGGGAGAGCGAAGAGTGAGTAAAGTGGTTAAAACTTGGTCTTTTTTAGTTTCTGTGCAATTTTTTTTGATAATTCTCTCAAAAATAAGTTAAATTATACAAAACTTTAACCAGATGAAGCCATGAGTTTGCCACCTGAGGACGTTTGGACAGAGCATTTGTTGTTGTTGTTTTTAACAGTTTCTGTGGCTTTCCCGCTCTGTGTTGGTAAAAAAAAAAAACAACTCCTCCCTCAGCTCATGGCCTGTTACACCATTACTAAATTAGTTGATTATTTTAATAATCTATTATAATCCATTAAGGCCATTGTAGAAAATAGGGATTTTAAACATATTTTGTAATGAAATTAAAAACTTTTGGTTTTTAACCAATAAATAGCCCTCAAAACAGTGAGTGGGTTCAGATAAAAACAAATGAAACTACTATCTGTATGTTTTATTAAAAAAATAATTACATTTTTATAAAATTGTATATGTGTATGATTATTGGTGGGAGTGGGAGAGTCTTCCTGGGAAAGCAGTCGCAGTCACGGCAGAGACCTTTGCAGCGATCTCCCCTGCAGCCTCTGCTGCCTTCGTTAGAAAAACAAAAACTCTTTAAAAAAAAGAAAGAAAAAAAGAAGAAAACAAACAGAGGTTAGACCGAGAAAGAGCTAAAACTAGAGAACTGAATATTGGAGCGGCATTTGATCGGTGGAGAGATCTGCGGCAATGAAAGGGGCTCAGAACAGATGCTAATGTTGCTACGTTTCTTTGAAACCGGTGAGATTCTTTTCTTTATATTTGTAAAACAGTGCCACCTAATGGTAACATGTGCATGTGTGCAGTACCTCAAAATGTTGGCTAGAATGAGTCCTGCAGTTGTCTGTTGCATTTGTATAAGCAACACTCAGTGACGCTAGCTAAGCAGCTAGCGCTAGCTTAGCAGCTAACAATAGCTAGCGATCTTACTCTTCCAGTCCTTAGAATGATTGTTGCTGTTGTATGGAGCCTTGTTGCTGTGGGACGACTGCGAGTGTGGATCAGATTTATTTCACTACATTTCTTTTATGTTTGAGAAAACAGAAGGTTGTGGCGTCCACAGCTTCTCACCGACTGCCGTTCTAAAACACCGTGACCGTGGTCTCAGCGTCTGCCGGGGCAGGATATAATGGATATAAAACAGCGCCCTCTGGTCAGTTTACGGCTCACTACCTACAATGGCTTTAATCTGATTTGTTGTTGCAGCCCTAACTGAGATAAAAAAAAGGAAAGAGGCATCACAGTCCACCAACAGCATGCTGGGAATAAATCTACCATTCCATCCCAAATTGTTCCAATGCAACATTTCAGAGCAAAGAAAGACTTTGATGAACGTCTGCCTGTTGTTAGCTTTATTTTTGGGAAAAAGCAACAGGGAGGTGTCTTGGGGCATTTGATAAAACATTAGTAAGCATTAATATAAACTCTCCTTTGCCTCGTTTCTGAAGTGTGACCTTGTAGCATAACAGAGAGAAGAATGCAGCGCAGCACTGGGGCTGGAGGTGTCCATTCATTTTCCCATAGACTTTTAAAAAAAAGAGAAAAAAAAGTGTATATTAAGAGTTTAAAGCTCTGAGGAAAGCTCTGTGGTAGCTCAGGACCACAGCACTCAACTGAAACTTGTAAAAAGGCAAAGCTACAAAAATGTTTTCTGAGGATTCAAGTTTAAATTCATTTTTTTTTTTTTTTTTTAATTAAAATGAATTAAGCTCTGGTTCTGAGTTACCACAGAGCTTTAAACTCTTAATGTACGCAAACCAGGTCTAAACCAGGACTAAACCAGGTCTAAACCAGGACTAAACCAGGTCTAAACCAGGTCTAAACCAGGACTAAACCAGGTCTAAACCAGGACTAAACCAGGACTAAACCAGGTCTAAACCAGGTCTAAACCAGGACTAAACCAGGTCTAAACCAGGACTAAACCAGGACTAAACCAGGTCTAAACCAGGACTAAACCAGGTCTAAACCAGGTCTAAACCAGGACTAAACCAGGTCTAAACCAGGACTAAACCAGGACTAAACCAGGTCTAAACCAGGTCTAAACCAGGACTAAACCAGGACTAAACCAGGTCTAAACCAGGTCTAAACCAGGACTAAACCAGGTCTAAACCAGGACTAAACCAGGACTAAACCAGGACTAAACCAGGTCTAAACCAGGACTAAACCAGGACTAAACCAGGTCTAAACCAGGTCTAAACCAGGACTAAACCAGGTCTAAACCAGGTCTAAACCAGGACTAAACCAGGACTAAACCAGGTCTAAACCAGGTCTAAACCAGGACTAAACCAGGACTAAACCAGGTCTAGGTGATTTTCTGTTTTCTGGTGTATTTTTGATGGTAAACAATATTTCAGGCTGGCTGCAGTTTATGCTTTTGTCTGCAGATGGGGCTCTTTCAGAGGAACCTCAGTGGTTTGTTTACTGTCACTGTTGTTGTTGTTTGTGTGTGGGTTGTTGTCTATATATTTATATTAATTATATTTTTTGTCTATCTTTAAACTCATTTCTGTGTTTTTCTCGGCCCAGTTGCATATTGTAACTATAATAAATATTCTATACCAGGAGTGCCCGCACTTTTTCCCTCTGAGGGCCAAAACAGATCTATGATTAAATTTCCTTTAATTACTACATTATTAAAGTAGACAGACTCGTTAGACTTCCTACCAACCTCTGACGGTCTGTTCATGAACAACTGACTCAGAGTAGATACTGCTCACGAATCACAGCACCGCCTCGCGGGCCCCTGCTCTACATTCAATCAAAAACAAACAAACAAACAAACAAAAATAAGTGCAGGTGATTGGTTGAGAGCAGACTCCTGATGACGTGATTGGTAGTAACTCTCTCCTGCCTCACCACTGGGCCGTGTGAAGAATCCCATTTGCTGAACAAGGTAAAAAAAAAAAAAAAAAAAAAAGAAGAAAGTACTGTATTTTCCGGAGTATAAGTCGCACTCGCTAAAAAATGCATAATGAAGAAGAAAAAAATGTATATAAGTCGCATTTTTTGGGGGACATTTATTTTGCAAAATGCGACACCAAGAACAGACATTTCATGTTGAAAGCAAGTTATAGTAATAATAGAATAGAGAACAACAGCTGAATAGGTGTGCGCTATGCTAACGTAACACACTGATGGTTATTCAGCGACATGAAGCATAAACAACGAACTGAACAGGTGTCTCGTATGTTAACGTAATATATTAACAGTTATTCACATAACTATAGCATAAAGAACATAATATAACAAGTTCACCAAACTCACCATCTCACTCCTAATCGCTAAATCCTTTAAATTCTTCATCCTCGGTGTCGCTTCTGAACAACTCCGCCAACTCCGGAGGTAGACGAAGCGCCGCTTCCTCCTCTGCGTGGCTGTCGTCAGACTCAGCATCAGTTCCATTTCCAATTATTCCTCTCTTTCTCAGTTGTCTTTATAGCCTAAGTTGTTAGTGGTAATGTTTACATTTTAAATTGTCAGTGGTACAGGTGCAGCAGATGCTGGTACACAAGCCTAGAGCGCCCTCTAATGAACACAAAAAAAGTGCGACTTATAGTCCAGAAAATATGGTATGTGTTTGTTTTGTTTGTTGTGACGCTAACGAACGCTCGCCGCTGCTGTGAGTGGACCTCTGTAATGAAATTCAGAGCTGATTGCGGCGTTGTCTCAGTTCCTCTTTCATCTCCTGGTCCCGGCCGTCCTCAGTTAAACCTCCCTCGTCTCTCTCTGCTTCCCGAGTCCCGGAGTTATCCCGGGACGCTCCTGCTCGTTCATTCATTTACATTAAACAGTTCCTGGCCTACATTCAGAGCCTGAGAGCGAGAGAGGGGACGAGGGGAAGTCAGGTGAAGAAGAAACTGAAGAAACTCACGGGAACCGCCTCAGACGACTCCAGATTTAAATAAACACGCTCAGATCAGAGAGGACAGGTTTACACAGGTCACGGTCTGGTCCTGAAGTTTAAATCTAGTTTAGTCCCAGTCCTTGATCCAAAATCTCTTAGATAATACTGGTAATAATATTTATTAGTTTTATTTATAACGCACTTTCAATTCTCAGAGTGCTACATGTTTGAGTAAAAACAAGAATAAAACAAACAATAAAACCTACTTCAGAGGAAAGTAGAAGCCTCTCTGATCACAGAAGTCTTTGGATGTTTTTTAAAACCATCCAGGTTCTGGTTCTCAGGCAGGACGTCCCAGAGCTGAGGAGCAGCTGAGGACGAAGCTAACCCTAACCCTAACCCTAACCCTAACCCTAACCTTAACCCTAACCCTAACCTTAATCCTAACCTTAACCCTGGACAATAACTACTGCTACTACTACTGCTGCTGCTAGTACTGCTACTACTACTATTACTACAACTACTACTACTACTACTGCTGCTGCTAGTACTGCTACTACTACTATTACTACAACTACTACTACTACTACTGCTGCTGCTAGTACTGCTACTACTACTATTACTACAACAACTACTACTACTGCTACTACTACTGCTGCTGCTAGTACTGCTACTACTACTATTACTACTACTACTACTGCTGCTACTACTGCTACTACTACTGCTACTACTACTACAACTACTACTACTACTACTACTACTGCTGCTGCTAGTACTGCTACTACTACTATTACTACAACAACTACTACTACTGCTACTACTACTGCTGCTGCTAGTACTGCTACTACTACTATTACTACAACTACTACTACTACTACTGCTACTACTACTGCTGCTGCTAGTACTGCTACTACTACTGCTACTACTACTACTACTACTACTACTACTACTACTGTGGCTTCTACTAACCCTAGAGAGTTTAAAAACATATTTAAGTGTTAAAGTTTATAAATGTACTCAGAGTTTCTTTCCAGCTCAGCTCTGGATGATTGTGTTTATTGTTTATTATTATTGTGTGTATTGTTTTTGTTTATTGTGTTTCCTGTGAGTGTTTTAACAGTGACAGTGGTCCTGGTCCTGTGGTTGATGATTTTATTGAATGCTGTGAACGTTTCTGTTTGTCCATTAATGTGTCCAAGACCAAAGACAGGGATTATTGACTTTAAGGAAAAGGAAGTTGAAATTGTCTCTGAATAGAACTTGGGGACAATTATTGACAGTTTTGAACCTAAAAGTGCAGCCAAGACTTTTCTCTTGAAGGAAAATTAATTCTTTTAATGTCAATAATGTTTTAATGACTTGTCTTTTTTTGCCTCAGTCCTTCCAGTCTGTGTTGTGTCTGGGTTTGCTGCTCTTCCTGTGCCCACACTGTAAAAAATATCTGTAGATTTCATGGTAAAAATCTGTAAAATCTCAACAGTAAAAGACCATAATTGATATATCGGTAAAATACTGTTTTGGTTACGGTAATTAACTGTAATATTAAAAATAAGGCAAAATTGTATTTTTTTAGTTTTATTTTTTGTAACGTATACAGTATAGCACTGTTAAAAAAATTGAGTCCAGTGTTTATTACAGTTTAACACCTTTTTAAAAGATAACTTTAAATTTTTACAGTAAATGTTGATTAAAATGTAAGCCGCAAATTGTAAAATATACAGTTAATCTATTTTTTGAAAGATTAATAACTTAAGTTTACAGTAAATAATAAAAACTCAAGTCAAAAACTGTAAAAACAACATTTGTGATATTATACTGTAAAATGAAATAAAGGCCTCTTGTAATTTTTACGGTAGAATTCTGGCAACCACAGCTGCCAATTTTTTACCGTAAAATTTACAGATTTTTTTTTTTACAGTGCAGCAGCAGTCGTTTGTCGAGGTCTGGGCACAGTCTCAGCCGCAGGACGTCTACAGTCGAAGGGTTTTCTGTAAATCCCCACAGATAACGGAACGCCCAGGCCGCCCACTTCTTAAGGAGTTTACTTTCCTCCCCTGTGGACGGAGGCTGAGAATGCCCCGGGTCAGAACCCAGCGAGGGAGGGCATCTTTTATTTCTGAGGCCAAAACTCGGATAAATTGCTTAGAAATGCGCTTGTGGCAGTTGCTCGTTAGCTCTTCCTGAACTGTTTGTGTGTGATTGTTTTTCTCTGTGGGTATTTTTTTATTTTCTGTGTGCTGTGACACCTGATGCAAACCAAATTTCCTTCAGGATATTAATAAAGTTAAAGTTGAAGTTGAAGTTGGAAACATAACTCAGTCTGAACACTTCCTGCTGCTGCTGTTGTGTCTTTATCATTTGATTTTACCTGTTATCGTCTCCCATTACTCAATATTTTTCATCTCTTCGAAAACACCTAACAACAAATATTTGCATCTTGCCAACAGCAAAAAAACAAAACTTGATATTTCAGTTGCATATATATTCATAGTTGTATAGTTCCTTGTTTTGGACCTCATTAGTTTTACAGTTTGTCTGCCGTCGCTTCCTCTGAGCCTCACCCGGAGTGAACCGTGTCCTCGCCCGCCCCGAAGTTCTCTGTTTCTGCTTTTGTCTTCGAGAGTCAATATTTCCACAGATCTCGGAGATTAGGGGGATTTCGTGACGACCCGACAGCGGCGGGGCAGCAGGACCAAAGACCACAAACTCTCCTGCGCCGAGGACAAATCGTTATCGGAGAGAAACCTGTGCAGACTTAAACCGTGGCTCCGTTTTGTTTTCTGGTCAAATAAACGGCGTTGGTCATCGCAGAGCGCAGCGAGGCTGGAGGTGACTCGGGTTCAAACACTGGCACTGAGTTTGAAAACGCACACAAAGCCAAGAAACACGGTTCTTCTGCAGACCTCCCTGCCCTTTAATCCTCAGGCAGAGAGGAAATGTGACTCCTCCTCCTCTGCTGTAAGTCCAGGTTTGACCTGCGCTGCTCTTTTCTCTGCCTTTGTTTCTCTTTTCTCTGCCTTTGTTTCTCTTTTCTCTGCTGTTTTGTGTTCACGTGTAAAGATATAAAGACAAAGTGCACAAGCTCGGACTGTCCCTGACCCTTTTTCTGAGCTTGTGATTGGTCCAAAATAATCCAGTCCCTGCTCTCGAACGCGATTGGTCCGGAGCAGACTCCTGACGCCATGTTTGAATCGCAACAAAAGGTTAAAAAGAAGTCATCTGGACTTTGTTGTGAAACTTTTAAGTGTAAATTCTTAATAATAAATTCTGTGTACAGCTGGTCTGTTGTAGTTTTTAACATTGTTTATTCGCTAACGACTTCCGCATTCGGCGAAACGTAACGATCCTCTTCTGGTCACAGCGAGCAGCCGGACAAGGACAGCTTCAAAAAACATATTTATGTCGTACACATCGCAAAATAACATCACCAAACTAACGCTGCTCTGGACTAACGCAGTTTTATCCTTTTCTTATTTTGTTTATTAAACTGCAGCGTGTCGCCCTAGCCCTGTGTTTAATATTTCCTTTTAAAGAGATTTTAACAAAAACATGTAACTAAAAACAGCCGCAATGTACATACAAATAATCTGCTGCCCCTGTAATAAATAAAGTTTGTTAATTTTACCTGTTATTGTTAAATGCTATGGAAAAAGAAAAGGTTAATGTTTTATAATATTATAAACAAAGACTGGCTTCATTAAAATGGACAGAGTGTGTTGTGTGTGATTGTGTATCACGTAAATAAATTTGTGTGTTTTATATTCACTGAAATAAAGTGACGGCTTTAGTTATTGACACAGCAATATCCTGCCTCCGCGCTCAGTGAAATATTTAACACACAAACCTTTGTTTGAAGGAAAAAACTGCGTTAGTCCACAGCAGCGTTAGTTTGGTGATGTTATTTTGCGACGTGTACGACATAAATATGTTTTGTGAAGCTGCCCTTGTCCGGCTGCTGCTTACAAACTGTGACCGTTTAGCCGAATGTGGAAGTAGTTAGCGAATAACCACTGTTACAAAATATTTCTCTCCCATCAGGTTTTCAGTGTTTGGCCTGCGAGGAACGGCCTGGGGTCGGATGTTCACAGCTTACTGTGTAAATGTCTGAAATGTTCATTTTTATTGATTGTTTCTGCTCAGTGCTAACCCGTTTCCTTACAGCGACAGAAACTCAGGCTGCAGCTCTCGGATCTGGACCAGAGGTGACTGAGGTGAAGCTCTTTTAAGATCCATCCCGTGTTGGAGTTGAAGTAGTTTTAGTCCAACTCCTGTGAACTTTGTGAAGTGCTCTGTGTGTGCGTGACGTGACCAAAAGCACATGTTAAAACCAAAATATTTAAAAAACACACATCGTCTGAAGTGGCTCTTAATCCGATGCATAATGTACAGCGTTGCATTATGCAGAGCCACTTTTGGGACGGGGCTGTCCGCTCCCGTCGGCTCTTACGGACTGATTAAAACATGGGACGGTCCTCTAACCTCCGCAAACTTCCACATCAGTACAGTGTTTTAAAGTTTAACTCTGACGGGACGCGGGGGCCGGGCCCCGCTCACAAAACATCAAATACACATGAGACCAGAGGTTAGGAGCTGGGACTAAACCAAGACCTGCTCCAACACTCTGGTCCTATCTCGCAATGGATACAGAGCCTAGACCTGGACTCACACCCGGGATCTTCTACTTCAGGGGTAAATGCTCCATCCATTGTGAATGAAGAAATGATCAGGTTTAGTCCTGGTTTAGACCTGGTTTAGACCTGGTTTAGACCTGGTTTAGACCTGGTTTAGACCTGGTTTAGACCTGGTTTAGACCTGGTTTAGTCCTGGTTTAGACCTGGTTTAGTCCTGGTTTAGACCTGGTTTAGTCCTGGTTTAGTCCTGGTTTAGTCCAGGTTTAGACCTGGTTTAGACCTGGTTTAGTCCAGGTTTAGTCCAGGTTTAGTCCTGGTTTAGACCTGGTTTAGACCTGGTTTAGACCCGGTTTAGACCCGGTTTAGACCCGGTTTAGACCAGGTTTAGTCCAGGTTTAGTCCTGGTTTAGACCCGGTTTAGACCCGGTTTAGTCCAGGTTTAGTCCTGGTTTAGACCTGGTTTAGACCTGGTTTAGTCCTGGTTTAGACCTGGTTTAGACCTGGTTTAGTCCAGGTTTAGTCCTGGTTTAGACCTGGTTTAGACCTGGTTTAGTCCTGGTTTAGACCTGGTTTAGACCTGGTTTAGTCCAGGTTTAGTCCTGGTTTAGACCTGGTTTAGACCTGGTTTAGTCCTGGTTTAGACCTGGTTTAGTCCAGGTTTAGTCCTGGTTTAGACCTGGTTTAGACCTGGTTTAGTCCTGGTTTAGTCCTGGTTTAGACCTGGTTTAGGTGCTGTACAGGACAACAGTTTGTGTGAGGCCAAAGCATGTTGTGTCTTAGTGCACACGAGGCTGGGACATGGCGTCTTCTTATAGATGAGAGCAAAAGTCTCAGATCTGCTGTGACTCTGGGACACGTTCTCTTCCTGTCGATGTTTGGTATAAAACCTAGCTTCTGCTGAGGGGGGAGGAGCCTCTGCATCTCTCCTTTGTGCTGTGTTCTCCTTGTGCAGTGAATTAAAGACAACTCGCTGTTTGATCCAGACACTGTCTTTTTGTCAGGTATCTCAATCTAAGATTTCCATCACAGGTCCAGTGTCTGCGTTGTTTTCGGTGCTAATCGTCCGTGGTGTGGTTCCACTGACGCAGCAGGAACAGAGGGATTGTGGGTAAATGGGCCGTGATGTTGGTCCGGACTCCACGCACAGAGCGACCCGAGGACTTCACTGGGACTAAAACCAGGTCTGGACCATCCATCACCGCACTGGAAGTTTCTGACTGAAAGATGGATCACCAAACGAATTCTGTTCCTGGGTTTTTATCTGGAGAAGGGCTTGTGGTTGTTTTATTTTTTTTCCCAATTCTCAGCTGATTTACAATTTTAATTTATATTTTCTCATGTTGGCTGACATAAAAACTATTTAAATGTAGGTTTATTGTTTTTAAATGAGATTATTGCATAGTTATTTATTTTTTATTTAGCTAGCCTATATTATAATATAAATGTGACACAAATGTCTTTAAGTTATAGCCTTCTCTGCTTTTTTCTCCATTATTTATAATAAAGACCATTATTCACCACAGAGGCTGAGAAAAGGACTGCAGTCAGAGCATGTGGCTAATTCGCACATAAACAAAGTCACTGAAGTTAGTGTTGCTGCTGCGTCGCAACTGCTGCTGCGCCGCAACTGCTGCTGCGCCGCAACTGCTGCTGCTGCGCCCCAACTGCTGCTGCTGCGCCGCAACTGCTGCTGCGCCGCAACTGCTGCTGCGTCGCAACTGCTGCTGCTGCGTCGCAACTGCGCCGCAACTGCTGCTGCGTCGCAACTGCTGCTGCTGCGTCGCAACTGCTGCTGCTGCGTCGCAACTGCTGCTGCTGCGTCGCAACTGCTGCTGTAACCAGATGAAAATTTGTTAATTGTGCAGTTACCATATGAGTCCAGAAGGGGGCGCACGATACTTATGGGTCAATGCACGACGTCTCTTCTTTGGTCATTACAAATGTGGCATGAAGAAAGCTTGTGTCTGTGCATTCTTTCGCATAAATATCGGCCTTTTCCAGGTATGCTATTACAATAACGACATTAAATGTTCCTTTTAACTAAACTAAAAAGTTAATGCGTCTGTGAAACTGTATTTAAGGCTTTAATGCATTCTCTAAAGCTAAGACTGGTTGTTTATCGTAAAGTGTGAGCTCTGCTAGCATTAACACAGTTAGCGTCGTGCTGCTACGGCGCCGTAGACGGGGTCATGGTCAGAAGTACGTATTTGCACTAACATTAGTTCATACAGGTTATTAATGTACATATACATTCATACGATTCATACTTTTTTTTGTCTTTTATTTGAAGCTGTTTGAGTTGAAATCATAATAAAAGCCTTATTGTTTCTGTACATATTTGAAGCCTGATGCATGAAGTTGTATCACTGTTTGTTATTTCGGTTCATTACAAATGTGGCATGAAGAAAGCTTGTGTCTGTGCGTTCTTTCTCATAAATATCCCCCTTTTTCAGGGCTTTTACACTGACACATCTAAATGAAGACATTACAGAGGTAAAAGGACCTTTCTCTGTGATTATCAGAGTTGTTAGCGTCTGCAGAGTCTCCACAGTCAGTATTTAAGCTGCTCTGGAGCTAGCAGTAGCATTAGCCACAACACAGGAAACAGTGTGGTGCTTGGAGGACGCTAAATCTGATTTCGATATTTTTGACAATTAATTAATTCGTTTTATTGCCCAGCCCTACTCTGGCGCTGAGTTTCTGAGGCCTCAGAACGCTCGGTTCCACTCCCACGAAGCCCCGCCCACTTCAGGAAGCACTGACCAATCAACAACCAGCCCTCTACATCCAGCTCTCAGTCATTTATCACAGCTCTGTTTCCTCTGAGTCCTCACAGAGAGTTTTACTTTGGGAGGAAAATGGATCAGACACAAAGTTTAAGGAAGTAAACAGCTTTTTTTCTTTAAATTATTTTCAAAAGAGTAACAGCTCTGCTCTCTGCTGCTCCTCTCCGTCTCTGTCCTGTCTCTGTCTGGGGAGGACATGTCTCTGTCTGTCTCTGGGGAGGACATGTCTCTGTCTCTGTCTGTCTCATGGGGAGGACATGTCTCTGTCTCTGTCTGTCTCATGGGGAGGACATGTCTCTGTCTCTGTCTGTCTCATGGGGAGGACATGTCTCTGTCTCTGTCTGTCTCATGGGGAGGACATGTCTCTGTCTCTGTCTGTCTCATGGGGAGGACATGTCTCTGTCTGTCTCTGGAGAGGACATGTCTCTGTCTGTCTCTGGAGAGGACATGTCTCTGTCTGTCTCTGGAGAGGACATGTCTCTGTCTGTCTCTGGGGAGGACATGTCTCTGTCTGTCTCTGGAGAGGACATGTCTCTGTCTGTCTCTGGAGAGGACATGTCTCTGTCTGTCTCTGGGGAGGACATGTCTCTGGGGAGGACATGTCTCTGGGTAGGACATATCTCTGGGGAGGACATGTCTCTGTCTGTCTCTGGGGAGGACATGTCTCTGTCTGTCTCTGGGGAGGACATGTCTCTGGGGAGGACATGTCTCTGGGGAGGACATGTCTCTGTCTGTCTCTGGGGAGGACATGTCTCTGTCTCTGTCTGTCTCTGGGGAGGACATGTCTCTGTCTGTCTCTGGGGAGGACATGTCTCTGTCTGTCTCTGGGGAGGACATGTCTCTGTCTGTCTCTGGGGAGGACATGTCTCTGGGTAGGACATATCTCTGGGGAGGACATGTCTCTGTCTGTCTCTGGGGAGGACATGTCTCTGTCTGTCTCTGGGGAGGACATGTCTCTGGGGAGGACATGTCTCTGGGGAGGACATGTCTCTGGGGAGGACATGTCTCTGGGACATGTCTCTGGGACATGTCTCTGTCTCTGGGACATGTCTCTGGGACATGTCTCTGTCTGTCTCTGGGGAGGACATGTCTCTGTCTCTCGACTCTGAGTCTGAGGGGTTTTACAGAGCGGCCCACTTCCTGTCTGAGGGAAGTCCTTATACGGTCGAGAGGCAATGACATCACACTGACAGAGCGTCTGCACCAACATCTGTACTCAGCTGGAAGGATTTCACAACTAGTCCTGGTTTAGACCTGGTTTAGTCCTGGTTTAGACCTGGTTTAGACCTGGTTTAGTCCTGGTTTAGACCTATTTTAAACCTGGTTTAGACCTGGTTTAGTCCTGGTTTAGTCCTGGTTTAGTCCTGGTTTAGTCCTGGTTTAGTCCTGGTTTAGACCTGGTTTAGTCCTGGTTTAGTCCTGGTTTAGACCTGGTTTAGTCCTGGTTTAGACCTGGTTTAGACCTGGTTTAGTCCTGGTTTAGACCTGGTTTAGTCCTGGTTTAGTCCTGGTTTAGACCTGGTTTAGACCTGGTTTAGACCTGGTTTAGACCTGGTTAGGTCCTGGTTTAGACCTGGTTTATTCCTGGTTTAGTCCTGGTTCAGACCTGGTTTAGACCTGGTTTAGTCCTGGTTTAGACCTGGTTTAGACCTGGTTTAGACCTGGTTAGGTCCTGGTTTAGACCTGGTTTAGACCTGGTTAGGTCCTGGTTTAGACCTGGTTTAGACTTGGTTTAGACCTGGTTTAGACCTGGTTAGGTCCTGGTTTAGACCTGGTTTAGACCTGGTTTAGACCTGGTTTAGACCTGGTTTAGTCCTAGTTTAGACCTGGTTTAGACCTGGTTTAGACCTGGTTTAGTCCTGGTTTAGTCCTGGTTTACACCTGGTTAGGTCCTGGTTTAGACCTGGTTTAGACCTGGTTTAGACCTGGTTTAGTCCTGGTTTAGTCCTGGTTTAGACCTGGTTTAGACCTGGTTTAGTCCTGGTTTAGACCTGGTTTAGACCTGGTTTAGTCCTGGTTTAGTCCTGGTTTAGTCCTATTTTAAACCTGGTTTAGTCCTGGTTTAGTCCTGGTTTAGTCCTGGTTTAGACCTGGTTTAGACCTGGTTTAGTCCTGGTTTAGACCTGGTTTAGACCTGGTTTAGTCCTGGTTTAGTCCTGGTTTAGTCCTATTTTAAACCTGGTTTAGACCTGGTTTAGTCCTGGTTTAGTCCTGGTTTAGTCCTGGTTTAGACCTGGTTTAGACCTGGTTTAGACCTGGTTTAGTCCTGGTTTAGACCTGGTTTAGACCTGGTTTAGACCTGGTTTAGTCCTGGTTTAGACCTGGTTTAGTCCTGGTTTAGTCCTGGTTTAGTCCTAGTTTAGACCTAGTTTAGACCTGGTTTAGACCTGGTTTAGACCTGGTTTAGTCCTGGTTTAGTCCTGGTTTAGTCCTAGTTTAGACCTAGTTTAGACCTAGTTTAGACCTGGTTTAGACCTGGTTTAGTCCTGGTTTAGTCCTGGTTTAGTCCTGGTTTAGTCCTAGTTTAGACCTAGTTTAGACCTGGTTTAGACCTAGTTTAGACCTGGTTTAGACCTGGTTTAGACCTGGTTTAGACTTGGTTTAGACCTCGTTTAGACCTGGTTTAGACCTGGTTTAGACCTGGTTTAGACCTGGTTTAGTCCTGGTTTAGTCCTGGTTTAGACCTAGTTTAGACCTAGTTTAGACCTGGTTTAGACCTGGTTTAGACCTGGTTTAGTCCTGGTTTAGACCTGGTTTAGTCCTGGTTTAGTCCTGGTTTAGTCCTAGTTTAGACCTGGTTTAGACCTGGTTTAGACCTGGTTTAGTCCTGGTTTAGACCTGGTTTAGACCTGGTTTAGTCCTGGTTTAGTCCTGGTTTAGACCTGGTTTAGACCTGGTTTAGTCCTGGTTTAGTCCTAGTTTAGACCTAGTTTAGACCTGGTTTAGTCCTGGTTTAGACCTGGTTTAGTCCTGGTTTAGTCCTGGTTTAGTCCTGGTTTAGACCTAGTTTAGACCTAGTTTAGACCTGGTTTAGACCTAGTTTAGACCTGGTTTAGTCCTGGTTTAGTCCTGGTTTAGTCCTGGTTTAGTCCTAGTTTAGACCTGGTTTAGACCTGGTTTAGACCTGGTTTAGTCCTGGTTTAGTCCTAGTTTAGACCTAGTTTAGACCTGGTTTAGTCCTGGTTTAGACCTGGTTTAGTCCTGGTTTAGTCCTGGTTTAGTCCTAGTTTAGACCTAGTTTAGACCTAGTTTAGACCTGGTTTAGACCTAGTTTAGACCTGGTTTAGTCCTGGTTTAGTCCTGGTTTAGTCCTGGTTTAGTCCTAGTTTAGACCTGGTTTAGACCTAGTTTAGACCTGGTTTAGACCTGGTTTAGACCTGGTTTAGACCTGGTTTAGACTTGGTTTAGACCTCGTTTAGACCTGGTTTAGACCTGGTTTAGACCTGGTTTAGTCCTGGTTTAGACCTGGTTTAGTCCTGGTTTAGTCCTGGTTTAGTCCTAGTTTAGACCTAGTTTAGACCTAGTTTAGACCTGGTTTAGACCTGGTTTAGACCTGGTTTAGACCTGGTTTAGACCTGGTTTAGTCCTGGTTTAGACCTGGTTTAGACCTGGTTTAGACCTGGTTTAGTCCTGGTTTAGACCTGGTTTAGTCCTAGTTTAGACCTGGTTTAGTCCTGGTTTAGTCCTGGTTTAGTCCTAGTTTAGACCTAGTTTAGACCTGGTTTAGACTTGGTTTAGACCTGGTTTAGACCTGGTTTAGACCTGGTTTAGACCTGGTTTAGTCTGAGTCAGTTGGACTCTGAGGTTCCTGTGATGTTACGTAGTGATGTCACTGGGTCACATCTGGATCCACATCAGTCCGGGTCTGACTCAGGAGTTTTCAGACCCCGCCTCTCAGTGAAAGTCCTGAGTCAGACCTGGACTGGGACAGATGTGGATCCAGGTGTGACCCAGTGACATCACTACGTAACATCACAGGAACCTCAGAGCGACGCAGAGAGGATGATCATTCACTCATTCACTCAGGTTTACTCACAGACGGCTTTGAAGTACTGAGTGCAGTACTGAGTGCAGTACTGAGTGCAGTACTGAGTGCAGTACTGAGTGCAGTACTGAGTGCAGTATAAAGTATTTCCTGTGTTGTTTATGTTTCTCTCCTGAAGCGCTGTGGTTTCCTGCTGTGCTCTGCAAATCAACACCGCCATTTTGTTTTAGTAAAATATAACTTAAAACTAAATTTTAAAACAAAAGTGTCTTTGCCACAAAACATCATAAAAAATTTATATATTTATATTTTTTCTACTTTTTTTTGCTTAAATCTTTTAATCAACTTCTGCTCTGATCATAAATATCAAATATGTCTTTGTTTTCAGAAATGTAGTGTTTTTATGGCAGGGCTGTGTGACAGAATCTACTTTTTTTGTTTTATACACACACAAAAAAGAAAGAAATATTTTTAATTTTCTCAAAGCAAAGTGGATTTTTGTAGGAGAGTTATTCCAGCCTTGGGTCTGACAGAGATCAACAACAACTTTTATTTTTAGGGATAATTTTTCCTGCACTCTGTAGAATCTAAAACCCAACTCCCATTAAATCCATTCTAAGATAAGTTTTTATTTGTCCCATACACAGTGCACAGTCAAATGTAAAAAAAGTAGAAAACTACACTTTGCTTTGAGAATATTAAAAATATTCATGTGTGTGTTTTTTACAAACAAAACAAACCAAAACAAAACAAACAAAAAAATACATACACTGGCATAAAAAGGATTATAATTCTTTCGTGGCCCTCCTTAAATTTCCAAAAATCCCTCGCGGACCCCGGTCGATAAAACTTCCCTCTATTCAAGACTCTGCCATGTTTTTCTCCAAATGTTTTTTATAAAAAACATTACAAAAACACTGATTATTGACTAAAAGTTGTTTTAAAGTAATATTTTATAACAAGTATACAACTATAATTAATTTCAAATGTTTTTTATGATACTTAATATTAATATTTTTATTGACTTTTTATATTTTTGTATGTTTTATTTGTTTTTATGAACCATGTGTCTGAAATTATAATAAATTCAAATTGAAATAGACACAGCCTCTGGGGCCCCTGTGGTACCTTCGTGGACCCCCAGGTGGCCTTGGACCGCACTTTGGGAACCACTGCTTTAAACAATTAAATATTTGTTTTTTATGATCAGGACAGAAGTTCATTGAAGATGAAAAAACAAAAAACTTTTTCCTCACTCAGCTCATGTTTCTGTTTACTTCAGGACACCTGTAAAAAACATCACAGGAGCTTTGAAAAGTCACATCTGCTCAGGTTTTTATCGCCCGAGCTCAGATTTTAAATACGTTTTTTATTTCCTCAGCTCAGACTCAGGCTGAGCTCATAATCTCATATTTTAGTCTAAATGTTTGCTCACGAGTGGATTTTCTCCTTTTAAGGCCTTTCCAAAGAGTTTCTGTGATGTTTCAGACTGGGTTTAGTCAGACTTCCCCCGGACTCGAGGTTTTTACAGTGAGCCAGACCAAAACCAGACCAAGACCAGACCAAAACCAGACCAAGACCAGACCAAGGCCAGAGACCTCAGGATGAGCTGGACCTGTGTTTGTTTAATCAGAGCTGAACAAACTCAGACTCAGGCAGCAGGAAGTGATGCTGAGAAAACATCTGTGAGGAAAAAACATCTGTGTCAGGACCTGGTTTAGTCCTGGTTTAGGCCTGGTTTAGGCCTGGTTTAGTCCTGGTTTAGTCCTGGTTCAGTCCTGGTTCAGTCCTGGTTCAGTCCTGGTTTAGTCCTGGTTTAGACCTGGTTCAGTCCTGGTTCAGTCCTGGTTTAGACCTGGTTTAGTCCTGGTTTAGACCTGGTTTAGTCCTGGTTCAGTCCTGGTTCAGTCCTGGTTCAGTCCTGGTTTAGTCCTGGTTTAGTCCTGGTTTAGACCTGGTTTAGACCTGGTTTAGTCCTGGTTTAGACCTGGTTTAGACCTGGTTTAGACCTGGTTTAGTCCTGGTTTAGACCTGGTTTAGACCTGGTTTAGACCTGGTTTAGTCCTGGTTTAGACCTGGTTTAGTCCTGGTTTAGTCCTGGTTTAGACCTGGTTTAGTCCTGGTTTAGTCCTGGTTTAGTCCTGGTTTAGACCTGGTTTAGACCTGGTTTAGTCCTGGTTTAGACCTGGTTTAGTCCTGGTTTAGACCTGGTTTAGTCCTGGTTTAGTCCTGGTTTAGACCTGGTTTAGTCCTGGTTTAGACCTGGTTTAGTCCTGGTTTAGACCTGGTTCAGTCCTGGTTTAGTCCTGGTTTAGTCCTGGTTTAGTCCTGGTTTAGACCTGGTTTAGTCCTGGTTTAGACCTGGTTCAGTCCTGGTTCAGTCCTGGTTCAGTCCTGGTTCAGTCCTGGTTTAGTCCTGGTTTAGTCCTGGTTTAGACCTGGTTCAGTCCTGGTTCAGTCCTGGTTCAGTCCTGGTTTAGACCTGGTTTAGTCCTGGTTTAGACCTGGTTTAGTCCTGGTTTAGTCCTGGTTTAGACCTGGTTTAGTCCTGGTTTAGTCCTGGTTTAGACCTGGTTTAGACCTGGTTTAGACCTGGTTTAGTCCTGGTTTAGACCTGGTTTAGTCCTGGTTTAGTCCTGGTTTAGTCCTGGTTTAGTCCTGGTTTAGTCCTGGTTTAGACCTGGTTTAGTCCTGGTTTAGACCTGGTTTAGACCTGGTTTAGACCTGGTTTAGACCTGACTGAAACTAAAAAACCCTGGGTTATGGGAGTGACCCATTTTCTGGGTTGACACAGTTGGGTCAGAGGTTGGGTCGCTATAAACCAAGGTTGGGTTAGAAATAAAAACCCAACCTGGGTCAGGGTCAGGGTCAGACTTTAACTGTCCTCAGCTCCAAAGGCAGGAGTTAGCTCAGTCTGAGAGAAACCTCAAATAAAAGGTCTGTACACACATTTTTATCTAATTATTCTGTCGTTATCATTTAGTTTAAAGCTTTCTGTGACTGAATGTACTGTCATTGTTATTATTTTAACATTAGTTTTGTCTCTGGCCTAAGTTGTAGCTTTCCTACTTTGTAGCCTGTAGCTTAGCTTGTAGCCTGTAGCTTAGCTTGCAGCCTCTAGCTTAGCTTGTAGCCTGTAGCTTAGCTTGTAGCCTGTAGCTTAGCTTGTAGCCTGTAGCTTAGCTCGCAGCCTGTAGCTTAGCTCGCAGCCTGTAGCTTAGCTTGTAGCCTGTAGCTTAGTTTGAGAAATGGATTGAAACCTAACGTTAGCCAAGAATAACACTGGAGTGTCAGCAAAAATGTTGAACCTTTTCTAATAGTTATTTTCAGGATGTTTGGGGTAAACTGTGGTGTAAAAAATACAATAGCTCTACTAGCTTTAGCATCAGTTACTTGGCTAACTGTCAACGAGCTAACTGCTACTTTTCAGTTTTTAAAATGCTGCTGTTGTTTCAGGTCGACTTTATCCTCTCCTTATGGACTTCTGAGCTGATTTATCTGTAGCTTTACAGGTAAGAAAATATTTTTTTTTTTTTTTGCAATAAAAAAATATTGTTGCCCAGCATTCATTTTTTACTCTGGTTAGAAATATTAAAATCACTTTTATACTTGGCTTAAATAACAAACATGTAGTCGTTGGTTTTCCTACAGGTGCAGTGTTAAAAATGCACTCAGTTTGCCATCTGAGCTCCACCAGACTTTTACAAAATGTAAAGTACAAGTACAAACTGTGTATTTAATGTTTTTACAGCCTCAGGAAAACATGTCTCTGATAGAGAATGGACATATTTTAGCTGTAAATGTGACTCTTTTTCTCTTTTCCTTTTTCCCCTCAGCAGACTGAAGTCCACACCAGAGCCAGATCCTGACTGTGTTCAGTGTGTAAAGAGCTAAGTTGATTTAATCATATATATATATTTTTTTAGTTGCTTGTTTAGTTTCTTGGGGCCCTTAAAATTAACAAGGGGCCCTCAAACCTGAACTCAACCATTAATAATAGATCTAAAACCAGAACTAAACCAGATCTAAAACCAGAACTAAACCAGATCTAAAACCAGAACTAAACCAGGTCTAAACCAGGTCTAAACCAGGACTAAACCAGGACTAAACCAGGACTAAACCAGGACTAAACCAGGTCTAAACCAGGACTAAACCAGGACTAAACCAGGACTAAACCAGGTCTAAACCAGGACTAAACCAGGACTAAGCCCGGTCCTGGTACAGAGCTGTGTTATGTAAAGAGCTCAGATCCTGAAGATCAAACGCGCTCAGATCTGAGGAGAACCCTGACGAGAGATGAGAGGATGAATTATTAAAGACAAGGGGGGTTCACACAGAGAGCACCATGGGAAACAGTCACTCGCTCAGGAGTCGAACCCACAACCTCCGCACTGAGAGGCAGGAGGCGGGCTAACCACTCTGCCACAGTATTTAAAGTCTGAACGCTGACGAACTGAGCCAACATCAGCTTCTTCTAAATGGATTTTTAAGTTTTAACGACGAGGACCTGGTCACCTGTCCTGGTCCTGGTCCTGGTCCTGGTCCTGGTCCTGGTCCTGGTCTTTAAATGTGGGAGGGTTTCTGGAAGTCCAGTTTTGGAGTCTGGATGTTTACAGCGGTGAGACTCAGAGCCGGGTCTGGGGTTAGATCCCAGACTTCCATCACGAGTTTGTTTGTGTTTCTGACCAGAAAGGGATCATTAAAGAGACCAAGACCAGGAACAAGACCAAGATCAAGACCAGAGCTGTTTATCTGAGACCAAGACCAAGACCAGGACCAAGACCAGGACCAAGACCAGAGTCAGAGTTAGGCTGCAGTTTTCACAGAGACTAATGTAACTGAACCAGAACTAAACCAGGTCTAACCCAGGTCTAACCCAGGTCTCGTCCTGTCTCTATGGTCCTGTCTCTGTGGTCGTGTCTCGTCCTGTCTCTGTGGTCCTGTCTCGTCCTGTCCCTGTCTCTGTGGTCGTGTCTCGTCCTGTCTCTGTGGTCCTGTCTCGTCCTGTCTCTGTGGTCCTGTCTCGTCCTGTCCCTGTCTCTGTGGTCGTGTCTCGTCCTGTCTCTGTGGTCCTGTCTCGTCCTGTCTCTGTGGTCCTGTCTCGTCCTGTCTCTGTGGTCGTGTCTCTGTGGTCCTGTCTCGTCCTGTCTCTGTGGTCCTGTCTCGTCCTGTCCCTGTCTCTGTGGTCCTGTCTCTGTGGTCCTGTCTCGTCCTGTCTCTGTGGTCCTGTCTCGTCCTGTCCCTGTCTCTGTGGTCCTGTCTCTGTGGTCCTGTCTCTGTGGTCCTGTCTCGTCCTGTCTCTGTGGTCCTGTCTCTGTGGTCGTGTCTCGTCCTGTCCCTGTCTCTGTGGTCCTGTCTCTGTGGTCGTGTCTCGTCCTGTCCCTGTCTCTGTGGTCCTGTCTCGTCCTGTCCCTGTCTCTGTGGTCGTGTCTCGTCCTGTCTCTGTGGTCCTGTCTCGTCCTGTCTCTGTGGTCGTGTCTCGTCCTGTCTCTGTGGTCCTGTCTCGTCCTGTCTCTGTGGTCGTGTCTCTGTGGTCCTGTCTCGTCCTGTCTCTGTGGTCCTGTCTCGTCCTGTCCCTGTCTCTGTGGTCCTGTCTCTGTGGTCCTGTCTCGTCCTGTCTCTGTGGTCCTGTCTCGTCCTGTCCCTGTCTCTGTGGTCCTGTCTCTGTGGTCCTGTCTCTGTGGTCCTGTCTCTGTGGTCCTGTCTCTGTGGTCCTGTCTCGTCCTGTCTCTGTGGTCCTGTCTCTGTGGTCGTGTCTCGTCCTGTCCCTGTCTCTGTGGTCCTGTCTCGTCCTGTCCCTGTCTCTGTGGTCCTGTCTCGTCCTGTCCCTGTCTCTGTGGTCCTGTCTCGTCCTGTCCCTGTGGTCGTGTCTCGTCCTGTCCCTGTGGTCGTGTCTCGTCCTGTCTCTGTGGTCCTGTCTCGTCCTGTCTCTGTGGTCCTGTCTCTGTGGTCCTGTCTCTGTGGTCCTGTCTCTGTGGTCCTGTCTCTGTGGTCCTGTCTCTGTGGTCCTGTCTCGTCCTGTCCCTGTCTCTGTGGTCGTGTCTCGTCCTGTCCCTGTCTCTGTGGTCCTGTCTCGTCCTGTCCCTGTCTCTGTGGTCGTGTCTCGTCCTGTCTCTGTGGTCCTGTCTCGTCCTGTCTCTGTGGTCCTGTCTCGTCCTGTCCCTGTCTCTGTGGTCGTGTCTCGTCCTGTCTCTGTGGTCCTGTCTCGTCCTGTCTCTGTGGTCGTGTCTCTGTGGTCCTGTCTCGTCCTGTCTCTGTGGTCCTGTCTCGTCCTGTCCCTGTCTCTGTGGTCCTGTCTCTGTGGTCCTGTCTCGTCCTGTCTCTGTGGTCCTGTCTCGTCCTGTCCCTGTCTCTGTGGTCCTGTCTCTGTGGTCCTGTCTCGTCCTGTCTCTGTGGTCCTGTCTCTGTGGTCGTGTCTCGTCCTGTCCCTGTCTCTGTGGTCCTGTCTCTGTGGTCGTGTCTCGTCCTGTCCCTGTCTCTGTGGTCCTGTCTCGTCCTGTCCCTGTCTCTGTGGTCGTGTCTCGTCCTGTCTCTGTGGTCCTGTCTCGTCCTGTCTCTGTGGTCGTGTCTCTGTGGTCCTGTCTCGTCCTGTCTCTGTGGTCCTGTCTCGTCCTGTCCCTGTCTCTGTGGTCCTGTCTCTGTGGTCCTGTCTCGTCCTGTCTCTGTGGTCCTGTCTCGTCCTGTCCCTGTCTCTGTGGTCCTGTCTCTGTGGTCCTGTCTCTGTGGTCCTGTCTCGTCCTGTCTCTGTGGTCCTGTCTCTGTGGTCGTGTCTCGTCCTGTCCCTGTCTCTGTGGTCCTGTCTCGTCCTGTCCCTGTCTCTGTGGTCCTGTCTCGTCCTGTCCCTGTCTCTGTGGTCCTGTCTCGTCCTGTCCCTGTGGTCGTGTCTCGTCCTGTCCCTGTGGTCGTGTCTCGTCCTGTCTCTGTGGTCCTGTCTCGTCCTGTCTCTGTGGTCCTGTCTCTGTGGTCCTGTCTCTGTGGTCGTGTCTCGTCCTGTCTCTGTGGTCCTGTCTCTGTGGTCCTGTCTCTGTGGTCCTGTCTCTGTGGTCCTGTCTCTGTGGTCCTGTCTCTGTGGTCCTGTCTCTGTGGTCCTGTCTCTGTGGTCCTGTCTCTGTGGTCCTGTCTCTGTGGTCCTGTCTCTGTGGTCCTGTCTCGTCCTGTCCCTGTCTCTGTGGTCCTGTCTCGTCCTGTCCCGTGTAGAAAGCTGCTGACTGAAGTCTTCACTCAGCTCAGGTCCTGTGTTTGTGAATCTGGGGGAAACCCTGTTACGTGATGACATCATAACGTCGCGCTGCAGCTGGGCCGATCTGATCAGAGCCTCTCTGCGTCACCGAGTCCGGACTTCAGACGAAAGAGTCCGGACTTCAGACGAAAGAGTCCGGACTTCAGACGAAAGAGTCCGGACTTCAGACGAAAGAGTCCGGACTTCAGACGAAAGAGTCCGGACTTCAGACGAAAGAGTCCGGACTTCAGACGAAAGAGTCCGGACTTCAGACGAAAGAGTCCGGACTTCAGACGAAAGAGTCCGGACTTCAGACGAAAGAGTCCGGACTTCACTTCAGACGAAAGAGTCCGGACTTCAGACGAAAGAGTCCGGACTTCAGACGAAAGAGTCCGGACTTCAGCCCTGGTTTAGTCCTAGTTTAGTCCTGGTTTAGTCCTGGTTATGTGAAGGTGGTTTAAGGTCACACTGGAGTCTTTACATTTTTCACCACCAGAGAGCGCTCCCCAATGAGGAGTCAGACCAGAATCACTCACATCCAAACCAGGACTAAACCAGGACTAAACCAGGACTAAACCAGGTCTAAACCAGGTCTAAACCAGGACTAAACCAGAACTAAACCAGAACTAAACCAGGACTAAACCAGGACTAAACCAGGACTAAACCAGGTACTAAACCAGGTCTAAACCAGGTACTAAACCAGGACTAAACCAGGACTAAACCAGGACTAAACCAGGACTAAACCAGGTCTAAACCAGGTCTAAACCAGGACTAAACCAGGACTAAACCAGGTCTAAACCAGGTCTAAACCAGGTCTAAACCAGGACTAAACCAGGTCTAAACCAGGACTAAACCAGGACTACTACTACATCTTCCATAAAAGTCTAAAAGTCAAACTTGAGTCTAACCTGGACTCTCCTGGTCTCAGAATATCCCTGTGATGACCTCACGCCGCCTGCCTGCGTCCCTCACTGATGACCTCACAGGTGACATCACGCCGGCGGCGGCGGTGGCTGGACAGTTGGCGTGTGAAGGTCTAAAAAAAAAAAGAGAGAGCTTCACACTTACAGCAGAACAGGACACAGTCTGGGGCTGTCCCAGAGAACAGCCGCCCCCTCAGATCTGCAGCCTGCGAGGAGACGAGAGGAGAGGAGACGAGGGGGACGAGGAGACGCCGGGACAAAACGTGAGATGCAAAAATAACCAGAGTACCATACGTGCCATCAGGAGTCATAGCATGTCCATAAATAATATGATTGGGATTTAAAAATAAACAGTCGGTGGTTAGATTTAGGACTGAACATGGATCTGAGGAGGAGGAAACCAGGCTCAGAGCCGGAAAACACTCACAACAAACTGTCACCATCCGAATTTAACCAGGACTGGACATCACCGGGAGTCTCACTGGAGTCCTGCGCTCACAAAACTCTCAGAAACAAATCTGACCAGGTTTAAAGCTCCCATATTCTGCTCCTCTGAGTCTTTCTGGAACAGTGTTGGACTCCTCAGGGCAAGAGTCACAGAAACAGCTCCCACCAGGAGAGGTTTTCCACAGAAACATTATTTTAAATCATAAAACCTGAAATACTGATGCAAAGGTACGGAAGCCCAGAAGGTCAAGAACAACTTTTTTTTTTTGGAGTGCCCCACTGGTGCACCATTTTCTAAGCACAAAAAGATTTTCTCTCCTGTTAATGATCCCGGAAAGACAATGGTATTTTTTTTTTCTCAGTTTAAGTTGTTTTCCTCTCTCTTCTGGTGTTTTTTTTTTTACTTTATGACTCCCAAAAAGCAAGCAAAAAAACAAATATATATATATATATATATATATATATATATATATATATATATATATATATATATATATATATATATATATATATATATATATATATATATATTTTTTTTTTAAAGCCAATCTTTTATTTTTTTCCTTGTATGATTCCCGAGGGGCAAGCAAAAAAATAAATATCTGCCAATAGTTTTTTGGTTTTTTTTCTTCTTCTTCAGAACGAGTCCAGTGACCAGTCCAGTGGTTTTAGAAACGCGCAGGAGCATTTCCTGGTTTCACCCTGAGACCAAGCGTTTTCAGCTCTGGAGAAGGACAGCGCCTCAGCATACAGGGTTACTCAGACAGAATACTACTGCAGGTCTGTTTCTGAGGAGGAGACCACATCAGGACAGGGTTAAAGAGAGGAACTGGGAGCTAAGGACTAAAGGTTCACAAACCAGGACTAAACCAGGCCTAAACCAGGACTAAGCCAGGCCTAAACCAGGCCTAAACCAGGCCTAAACCAAGACTAAACCAGGTCTAAACCAGGCCTAAACCAGGCCTAAACCAGGACTGAACCAGGACTGAACCAGGCCTAAACCAGGACTGAACCAGGGCTAAACCAGGGCTAAACCAGGGCTAAACCAGGGCTAAACCAGGCCTAAACCAGGACTGAACCAGGACTGAACCAGGGCTAAACCAGGGCTAAACCAGGGCTAAACCAGGCCTAAACCAGGCCTAAAGCAGGCCTAAAGCAGGCCTAAAGCAGGCCTAAACCAGGTCTAAACCAGGTCTAAACCAGGTCTAAACCAGGTCTAAACCAGGCCTAAACCAGGCCTAAACCAGGCCTAAACCAGGACTAAACCTGGACTAAACCTGGACTAAACCAGGACTAAACCAGGACTAAACCAGGACTAAACCAGGACTAAACCAGGACTAAACCAGGTCTAAACCAGGTCTAAACCAGGACTAAACCAGGCCTAAACCAGGACTAAACCAGGACTAAACCAGGACTAAACCAGGACTAAACCAGGACTAAACCAGGTCTAAACCAGGTCTAAACCAGGACTCTGTATGGAGGAGGAGGTGAACGTCAGAGGGAATCCAGGCTGAGAGGAAAACGTGATTTGACAGAAATAAACGCTGGTGATGCTGAGAGGAGGAGAGGACTCAGCTCTCGACGCGTGAGAAATCTACCAAAATAAAACCTGGAGCCGTCAGGACGCGTCACGGGGAATCCACCGCCGACACAGCTCCACCACAGCACCGGCACAGCACCGGCACCGAAATAAAACATGAGGGGTTCACCAAAATAAAGAGGTGTAATGATCATGAAGGCAGTGCTGAGAGGAGAAGAGAGAGGAGAGAGAGGAGAGAGGAGAGAGGAGAGAGGAGAGAGGAGAGAGGAGAGAGGAGAGAGAGAGGAGGAGGAGGAGAGAGAGGAGGAGAGAGGAGGGAGAGGAGAGAGAGGAGGAGAGAGAGAGGAGAGGTGAGAGAGAGAGAGGAGAGAGAGAGAGAGAGGAGGAGAGAGAGAGGAGGAGAGAGAGAGAGAGAGGAGAGAGAGAGAGAGAGAGAGGAGAGAGAGGAGGAGGAGAGAGAGAGAGAGGAGAGAGAGAGAGGAGGAGAGAGAGAGAGGAGGAGAGAGAGAGAGGAGGAGAGAGAGAGAGAGAGGAGAGAGAGAGAGAGAGGAGAGAGAGAGAGAGAGGAGAGAGAGGAGGGAGAGGAGGAGAGAGGAGGGAGAGGAGAGAGAGGAGGAGAGAGAGAGCGAGGAGGAGGAGAGAGAGAGACAGGAGGGAGAGAGAGGAGAGGTGAGAGAGAGGAGGAGAGAGAGAGACAGGAGGGAGAGAGAGGAGAGAGAGAGAGGAGGAGAGAGAGAGAGAGGAGGAGAGAGAGAGAGAGACAGGAGGGAGAGAGAGGAGAGGTGAGAGAGAGGAGGAGAGAGAGAGAGGAGGAGAGAGGAGGAGAGGGGAGGAGATGGGAGAGAGAGGAGAAAGGAAATGAGTTCTAAATCTGAGACTAAACGGGAACTAAACTTAGTCTAAACCAGGACTAAACCAGGTCTAAACCAGGTCTAAACCAGGACTAAACCAGGTCTAAACCAGGACTAAACCAGGTCTAAACCAGGACCTAGTGTGTAGTGAGTAGGAGACACAGGAAGGATGCAGGAGGAGGAGAGAGAGAGAGAGAGAGAGAGGGAGGGAGGGAGGGAGGGAGTAAGCCACGCCCCTTTTCTCCTAAAACCATTCAACTGGTGCCGGGATCCTCATTCAGCGCCAACAGAGCGACCAGACCAGAGACCGAGACCAAGACCGAGACCTGCTCCCAGTACGGGCTCGGACTCACAGACGGGAGCCAGACACACGGAGAACTACAGAGACTTCTTCTTCTGCTGCTGTTAAAGGAGCGACTTCTGAACTACAATTTACTGAAGAAAAACTACAATTTCTTCTTCTGCTGTTTGAATGACTTTTTATTAATAACAGTGGAAAAGAAGAAGATTATTTTAAGATTTTAACAGGAGGCGTTTCTTGAGCTACAACACCTGAAGTTTGTACTTCTTAAAAAAAACTACAATTTCTTCTTCTACTGTTTTATCTGAATGGACAAGATTACACTTTCTACCATTTCTATTTCTGTTGCTTTCTGACAGAAAAATTACAAATTTCAAGTATTTTTCTTTAAGGAAGAGGATTTTTGGACAAACAGCATCTTTCCTCAGCTCCTTTTTCTTCTTCTTCTGTGAAAAACTGGACTTTGAAATCACTCCTTCAGAATTAAACTACAAATTCTTCCTCTACTGCTTTGTGACAAGATTTCCAGCTACAAATTCTTCAGACTTTTAACACTTTAACAGGTGACAAGACAAAACGATACAGCCACCAATCAAAAATCAAAAGAACTGCATTTGTATTTTCTGATATTTTTGAACAAAATGGCACAAACTGAAGCACATTCCTGCCTTTTATTGTCATTTTAATCAATTAAGAAACATTACTTTTTTAGACAAGGAGCAGCATTTTCTCCTTCACTTGTGCAGCTCATTCAGACTTTGAGCTTTCGAGTTTCTGTCTTGGATTTTTTAGTTCATTTCTCTTTTGCGACGCCTCCACGTTTCGCAGCCATCTGTCCCCGGCCAAAAGGCATTACTCACTTTCCACTCACCATCGATACGGCCACTCGGACGCTCGGCAGTTTGCAAACAAAAGGAGGAAAGATAACCGCACGAGTTTCCAGTCCTGAGCACATCTTTTACACGATAAGACTTCTGACGCGTTAAAGCTTTAAACCATCCACAGAAGACCGAGGAGAAAGAGTCTGAGCAAGTTTCCTGTGAGTATTTTTCATATTTTTGGCTTGAACGTGGAGGAATTTGAGGTGCATCTTAAAGCAGATCTGACGAAACTGACTCGTGGCTGATTTTACGCCAAGAAAAGGCAAATTTAAACAGCTCACGTTTTTTGGAAGAAGAAACACTTCAACAAACCAAGAAAGGTGCGTGCAAACCTTTTAAGACTTGGACTCTTTCTCTGGACACCTTCCACACCAGATTTTTGCTGAGCTGGTGATTTCGAAGGCCAGTTTAGGTGTCTCTCAACCATTTTTAAGCTCACATTTTTAAGGATTCTGCTTCAGGGACGAAGTGAGAAGACATTTTGGATACTTTCTCCGTTCAAATTGATGAGGAAAGTCTAGTTTTTCCATCAAGTTTTTCAAGGCATTGAGATCAAACTGAGAGGAACCCAAAGCCACTCTGACTTTTTTGGAGGTGAAATCTCGCAAAGTCACCCAAAACTCAAGCTACATTGAATGCAAAATTAGCATCATAACCCATAATACCATAATAACCATAATAAAAATTAGCTAACTCAAACTTTGGCCGTTCACGACACTTTTAGCGCTAAGTCAAAAATCAGAACTTCGATCGAGTCTAAAGTGGGACTATCTACAGCAGCGCCATGTCCTTGTCGTTGTTGTTCCTCCTCGCTCTGCTCCGCGCCTGCACGGCGCAGCAGCAGCAGCCGTCCGACCCCGCGGCGTCCCACTGCCCGTCCTGCGCCCTGTCCTCGCTGTCCCAGGACGGCGCGGGGACGGACGCGCAGCAGGACGTGGTGGAGGCCGTGAAGCGCCACATCCTGAACATGCTCCACCTGCAGAACCGGCCCAACATCACCAGGCCGGTGCCGCGGGCCGCCCTGCTCAACGCCATCCGCAAGCTGCACGTGGGGCGCGTGGCGGAGGACGGCAGCGTGCAGATCGAGGGCGAGGAGGCGGCGGAGGCGTGGGGCGGCGCCGAGGCCGGGAGGGGCGGCGGCGGCAGGGAGGCGGCCGAGGCCCAGGAGACGACGGAGATCATCACCTTCGCCGAAGCAGGTGAGGCTTCTCTCCTCGGCTCTCTCGGGTTCACAGGCCAGTCTTTGTGCCAGTCCCATGCCCTGATAAACGGTTGTCAGGAAGGGCATCTGGCTTAAAACTTTTAAAGGTTAAAGTCTTGGTTTGGTCTTTTTTTTTAAGTTAAGGTCTAAGTCTGGGTTTGGGCCTTGGTGGAGACTGAAGGGTTTGGGACAGTAACTAGTCCAGGTTTGGGATTTTGTTGAGTCTGCTCTGGGTTAGTCTTGGCTTAGTCCATTTTTTAGACCTGGTTCAGTTTTGGTTCAGTCCGGTTTAACTCCTCGTTTAGTCCTTGGTTAACTCCTCGTTTACTCCTTGGTTAGTTCTTGTTTATTCTTGGTTTAAACATGCTTCAATCCATGTTTAGTCCTGGTTTAGTTCTGGTATCAGTGTGGTTTAGTACCGGTATAGTCCTGGTTTTAGACCCGGTTTAGTCTTGGTTTAAAGTCCTTGTTTAGACCTGTGTTAGAAATGATTGAGTCCTTGTTTGGACTTGGTTTAGTCCTGGTTAAGTCCTTGGTTTACTCCCTTTAGTCCTGGTTCAGTTCTTGTTTTTTCTTGGTAAAATATGTTTCAGTCCTTGCTTAGTCCTGGTTTTGTCCTGGTTTTGTCCTGGTTTTAGTCCTGGTTTTGTCCTGGTTTAGTCCTGGTTTAGTCCTGGTTTAGTCCTGGTTTAGTCTTGGTTCAGTGCTAGTTAAAGCCAAGTTTAAAGCTATAGATCATATAAGTCCAATATTGGTTGTAGTAGTCTTGCAGTAGTTGTCTCGTCTTGGTTTAGCCCTAGTTTAGACCTGGTTTAGTCCTGGTTTTAGACCTGGTTTAGTCCTGGTTTTAGACCTGGTTTAGTCCTGGTTTTAGACCTGGTTTAGTCCTGGTTTTAGACCTGGTTTAGTCCTGGTTTTAGACCTGGTTTAGTCCTGGATTTAGACCTGGTTTAGTCCTGGTTTTAGACCTGGTTTAGTCCTGCTTCAGAGCTTGTTAAATCCAAGTTTAAAGCTAGTCCAATCTTGGTTGTAGTCTTGTAGCTGTGGCTGTGTTGCCTTGGTTTTGTCCTGGTTTAGACCTGGTTTAGACCTGGTTTTGTCCTGGTTTAGACCTGGTTTAGTTCTGGTGTAAATGGTAAATGCCTGCAGAGACATATTTGTCACTTTTCTCTCAGTGTTGCAGAGATATTAGAGTTTATTCACGCACAACAAAACCCAAAACAACAAAGTGACTCCACAATAGGCTCAGGTTTTAATCTCGTCTAAGCCTGGTTTAAAGCAGTGCTGTCTCTGTAACCAGTCCGGGATTAAGTCCTGGTTTTCGGTCCTGGTTTTCGGAGGACCGGCTGTGGGGGAAGCCAGTGTGTGTGCGCGTGCGCGTGTGTGTGTGTGTGCGCGTGTGTGTGTGTGTGTGATGTGTCACTTACGAGTCACTGCCACAAATAGAACAGCAGAAGAAGAGGGACTGCCGAACGTGACCACATTAGAACAGGAGGAGAAGAAGAGGAGACCATGAGCAAGACCAACTGAGTCCAGGTTCAATAAGACCTGAGTCCAGGTTTAGTCCTGGTTTAGACCTGGTTTAGACCTGGTTTAGACCTGGTTTAGACCTGGTTTAGACCTGGTTTAGACCTGGTTTAATCCCTCCTAAACCACACAGTACATCCTTAAATCCCTGTAGTTGTGTGTTTTGTGCTCTCCACGGTGCAGCTGTAGCGCTGCAGTAGCCGCTCCCTGGTGACTTGTAGTAGTACTCGGTGGTAGTAGTACTCCTGTGCAGTAGTACTCGGTGGTAGTAGTACTCCTGTGCAGTAGTACTTGCGGTGTGTGTGTGTTCGGTGACTCCTGTGAGGGCTGGCGGTGGTTGTTAAAGCGTACAAACGTGACGCGGGGCTGTGTGAATGAATCAGCTGAGTGTGTGTAAACGCTGGAGGAGGAGGAGGAGCAGATGGAGCGCTGCCAAGCTGCCTCTGAGCCACACACCAGCTCTGAGAATCTAACACACACACACTCAGGAGGAATAACCTGAACATACTGCTTTACTGAGGTTTATCTGGGGCTGAGAGTCAACTAAGGAGCCACAAGAGCAGAGCTAAAGAGCCACAAGAGCAGAGCTAAAGAGCCACAAGAACAGAGCTAAAGAGCCACAAGAGCAGGACTAAAGAGCCACAAGAGCAGAGCTAAAGAGCCACAAGAACAGGACTAAAGAGCCACAAGAGCAGGACTAAAGAGCCGCATGTGGCTCTAAAACCATAGGCTGCCAATGTCTGATCTACGATTTACTTTTAGGTCACTGAGTGTTGCTCGTTGTGGCTCAGTAACCTTGGTCTCCTCTGGAACAGCAGCGTTTTACAGCCTTTAAAAACATGATGGGACTAAAAGAGAACGTTTTTAATAAGAACTCTACTGGTGCTATAAAGAAACAGGAGAAGAGCCCAGCAGAGGGCAGCAGGGGGCAGATTGTTTTGAACATAAACATAGAAGAAAAAAAGCTGTTTACTTCCTTAAACTTTGTGTCTGATCCATTTTCCTCCCAAAGTAAAAAAGTCTGTGAGGACTCAGAGGAAACAGAGCTGTGATAAATGACTGAGAGCTGGATGTAGAGGGCTGGTTGTTGATTGGTCAGTGCTTCCTGGAGTGGGCGGGGCTTCGTGGCTGGAACCCAGCATTGTGAGGCCTCCAAAACTCACCGCCAGAGAATACAGGATTACTCAAATAGAAAACAGCTCCAGTGGGCTAACCACTCTGCCACATCAGTGTATTAACTTAAATCTTTACAAGTTACCAGTGTGAGTCTCAGGTCCTGGTCTAGTCCTGGTCCTGGTCTTGGTTTGAGTACATCTGCCCCGGGTCCAGACAGACATAAATCTCAGAGTCTTTGGTCTGCAGTAGCGCTCAGACCCAGACCTGGACCTGGTTCTGGGCGAGAGTCTGGTCCAAACAGATGGAAAAGTGTCTCTGAGCAGCTGCGTCCTGATTGGATAAACAAATACAGCCTCGGCCAATCACAACACAGCTAACTGCTTCCACAGGCATTCATTACTCAGACCTTAGACCAGGTCTAAACCAGGTCTAGACCTGGCCTCGACCTGGTTTAGACCTGGTTTAGTTCCAGTTTAGTCCTGGTCCAGCTCCTGTTTTAGTCCTGGTTTAGTCCTGGTTTAGGCCTGGTTTAGGCCTGGTTTAGGCCTGGTTTAGGCCTGGTTTAGGCCTGGTTTAGGCCTGGTTTAGGCCTGTTTTAGTCCTGTTATAGACCTGGTTTAGTTCCAGTTTAGTCCTGGTCCAGCTCTTGTTTAAGCCCTGGTTTAGTCCTAGGTTTAGTCCTGGTTTAGGCCTGGTTTAGTCCTGGTTTAGTCCTGGTCTAGTCCTGGTCTAGTCCTGGTTTAGTCCTGGTTTAGTCCTGGTCTAGTCCTGGTCCAGTCCTGGTCCAGGTCTTGTTTTAGCCCACTTTTAGCCCAGTTGTTTCCGGTGTAGACGGCCTTGGCTCTTGGCCCTGGTCCCGGGGGTCAGACCCAGACGGTGCCAGCTTCACCAGAATAGCTCCAACAAAGACCCGGTTCTTGTCCCCTTTGTCCCCGACCTTGTCCCTGGACCGGGCCAGTCCGGGGTGAGTCCCTCAGAGCGGCGCTGGAATGTCCCTAATGATGTCTTTAATTAAGTTCAATTAGGCTAACGGCGACGGGACACAGGCTCCGTTTAGGAACACAGCTCCGATTGTGACCGCGAGCCGCTAAAAAAAACGCCAGGCCACACTTCTGCACCAACAGCGCCGCCATTTTTAACCAAACATAAGGACCACGACTCCCAGAATGCACTGCTTCATTACAAAAACAAAACAAAACAAAACAAAAGCAGTGGACCAGGACTGGGCTGGGGCGAAGTTCCCCCAAAACCAGGATTTAGTCCAGAGATGAGTTAAAGAGACCAGGATCTGACTCATGAGACCCACCCCCAGTTTGGAGGAACAGACAGGAGCAGAGGCACAGAGCATAAATGTCCATTTAACCAAAAGATCCTTCTCTTTTAAGACTCTGCTGTTGTTATTACCTGATAATACATTATAATTAGTACTATAGTACTATATGTACTAGTATTAGTACTATAGTAGTATTAGTATTAGTACTATAGTAGTATTAGTATTAGTACTATAGTACTATATGTACTAGTATTAGTACTATAGTAGTATTAGTATTAGTACTATAGTAGTATTAGTATTAGTACTATAGTACTATATGTACTAGTATTAGTACATATAGAATAACTGAGGAGCTCTGAAGTAGTCTGGTGAGTGTTACCTGTCTGGGGTCACAGGTCACATGACCTCAGGTGTTCACAGCTAACACCTGGAGAGAAGCTCCGCCTCCACTGATGAGAGTAAATCAGATCTGTGTTTGGTTTGGGCTCAGGATGAGAGGAAACATTCAACTCTAGGCCCAGGTAAAGTTCTCTCTGCAGGAGTTTAACCTGAGTCAGATGTGAACGGGTTTGCTGAGTGTGACCGAGTGCTCCAGACTGTAATCATGCACATTTTATTTCAAACCATTGAAACTATAATAACTGTAATAACCACAGTTTGTCCTGGTAATAAAGCCAGGTTAGAGTCAGTGAGAGTGTAATAACCACAGTTTGTCCTGGTAATAAAGCCAGGTTAGAGTCAGTGAGAGTGTAATAACCACAGTTTGTCCTGGTAATAAAGCCAGGTTAGAGTCAGTGAGAGTGTAATAACCACAGTTTGTCCTGGTAATAAAGCCAGGTTAGAGTCAGTGAGAGTGTAATAACCACAGTTTGTCCTGGTAATAAAGCCAGGTTAGAGTCAGTGAGAGTGTAATAACCACAGTTTGTCCTGGTAATAAAGCCAGGTTAGAGTCAGTGAGAGTGTAATCCTGTCTCTGTGATTTCTCTCCGTTTCTCTCCGGTGTTTTTTTTATTCTCAATGAGTGCGGCCTCAGAGTAAACTGTGAACGTGCCAGGGGCGTTTTGGGCGTGCGCGTGTGCCGTGGGCGTGCATGTGGCAACGTGCACGTGTGTCGTGGGCGTGCATGTGGCGTGGGCGGTGTAAACATTCAGTTCTTGTGAGGAGCGTGCACGAGAGGAGGGTGACACAATCTGTGGCCGTTTACTACAGTCATTCACAGAAAGAGACTAAACCTGGTCTAAACCAGGTCTAAACCAGGTCTAAACCAGGTCTAAACCAGGTCTAAACCAGGTCTAAACAAGGTCTAAACCAGGTCTAAACCAGGTCTAAACCAGGACTAAACCAGGACTAAACCAGGACTAAACCAGGTCTAAACCAGGACTAAACCAGGTCTAAACCAGGTCTAAACCAGGTCTAAACCAGGTCTAAACCAGGTCTAAACCTGGTCTAAACCTGGTCTTCAGTAGTCTTAGCCCTTGTCATTCGTTCTCTCAGTAGTCCTATGTGTAGTCCTGTAGCCCTGTAGCCCTGTAGGCCTGTAGCCCTGTAGCCCTGTAGCCCTGTAGGCCTGTAGCCCTGTAGGCCTGTAGTCCTGTAGTCCTGTAGCCCTGTAGCCCTGTAGTCCTGTAGCCCTGTAGCCCTGTAGCCCTGTAGTCCTGTAGTCCTGTAGCCCTGTAGGCCTGTAGCCCTGTAGCCCTGTAGCCCTGTAGCCCTGTAGGCCTGTAGCCCTGTAGTCCTGTAGTCCTGTAGTCCTGTAGCCCTGTAGCCCTGTAGTCCTGTAGGCCTGTAGCCCTGTAGGCCTGTAGCCCTGTAGCCCTGTAGGCCTGTAGCCCTGTAGCCCTGTAGTCCTGTAGTCCTGTAGCCCTGTAGCCCTGTAGTCCTGTAGGCCTGTAGCCCTGTAGGCCTGTAGTCCTGTAGTCCTGTAGCCCTGTAGCCCTGTAGCCCTGTAGGCCTGTAGCCCTGTAGGCCTGTAGCCCTGTAGCCCTGTAGCCCTGTAGGCCTGTAGCCCTGTAGTCCTGTAGTCCTGTAGTCCTGTAGCCCTGTAGTCCTGTAGTCCTGTAGTCCTGTAGTCCTGTAGTCCTGTAGTCCTGTAGTCCTGTAGCCCTGTAGTCCTGTAGGCCTGTAGTCCTGTAGTCCTGTAGCCCTGTAGTCCTGTAGCCCTGTAGGCCTGTAGCCCTGTAGGCCTGTAGTCCTGTAGTCCTGTAGCCCTGTAGCCCTGTAGGCCTGTAGCCCTGTAGCCCTGTAGCCCTGTAGCCCTGTAGTCCTGTAGCCCTGTAGTCCTGTAGTCCTGTAGTCCTGTAGCCCTGTAGCCCTGTAGTCCTGTAGGCCTGTAGCCCTGTAGTCCTGTAGGCCTGTAGTCCTGTAGCCCTGTAGTCCTGGGTGTAGTCCTGGTCCTGGGTGTGGTCCAGGGGGCGGGCCGGCTCCTTGTCCCCAGATAAAGCCTCTGTCTCTGGGCTTTGATCCTCCCTTCAACCACAGACAAGATCCACAAACGGGACCAGACCAGACAGAGACCAGAGGCAGGACCGGGTGGAGGGGGAGTCTAAACCCGGCCGTGTCCACGCATTCGGGACGTCCCATTACACCACACCCCTCCGGTGCTGTTTGTTCACAGATGTTCCAGCTGTTTGAGAGTTTGACAGAGACGGGAGACACATTTACTCTGTGGCTCAGAGCTGGTCCTGGTTTAGTCCTGGTTTAGTCCTGGTTTAGTCCTGTTTAAACCTGGTTTAGGCCTGGTTTAGTCCTGGTTTAGTCCTGGTTTAGTCCTGTTTAAACCTGGTTTAGGCCTGGTTTAGGCCTGGTTTAGGCCTGGTTTAGTCCTGGTTTAGACCTGGTTTAGACCTGGTTTAGACCTGGTTTAGACCTGGTTTAGACCTGGTTTAGTCCTGGTTTAGTCCTGGTTTAGACCTGGTTTAGGCCTGGTTTAGACCTGGTTTAGGCCTGGTTTAGACCTGGTTTAGACCTGGTTTAGTCCTGGTTTAGACCTGGTTTAGGCCTGGTTTAGACCTGGTTTAGTCCTGGTTTAGACCTGGTTTAGACCTGGTTTAGACCTGGTTTAGACCTGGTTTAGTCCTGGTTTAGTCCTGGTTTAGGCCTGGTTTAGGCCTGGTTTAGTCCTGGTTTAGGCCTGGTTTAGGCCTGGTTTAGGCCTGGTTTAGACCTGGTTTAGACCTGGTTTAGTTCTGGTTTAGACCTGGTTTAGACCTGGTTTAGACCTGGTTTAGTCCTGGTTTAGACCTGGTTTAGGCCTGGTTTAGACCTGGTTTAGTCCTGGTTTAGACCTGGTTTAGACCTGGTTTAGTCCTGGTTTAGACCTGGTTTAGGCCTGGTTTAGACCTGGTTTAGTCCTGGTTTAGACCTGGTTTAGACCTGGTTTAGACCTGGTTTAGACCTGGTTTAGTCCTGGTTTAGTCCTGGTTTAGACCTGGTTTAGGCCTGGTTTAGTCCTGGTTTAGTCCTGGTTTAGACCTGGTTTAGGCCTGGTTTAGACCTGGTTTAGACCTGGTTTAGTTCTGGTTTAGGCCATGTAAGACTGACTGAGAGCTGCCAACAGAGGAAGGAAGTCTGGGATTTAGGAAGACTGGGACTGGGACTGGGCAGGGACTAAGTCAGGTTTTGTTCAGGTAACACCCAGAGTTTGGAGGAGCAGACAGGAGCAGTGACTCTGTGTCTGAGGCCTGTTCAGAACAACTCCCAGAACTCTGCTCTCAGTGCAAGACCAGGTCTAAACCAAAGCTAAACCAGAAGTAAACCAGGTCTAAACCAAAGCTAAACCAGAACTAAACCAGGTGTAAACTCCTGTCAGTGCAAGTCTTCCAAGTATTCTATTCTGTTCCTCGTTTACACAACACCAAAACCTGGCTCTCCTCAAGCTCCTCAGTGTGACAGTAGTAGTAGTAGTAGTAGTAGTAGTAGTAGTAGTAGTAGTAGTAGTAGTAGTAGTAGTAGTAGTAGTAGTAGTAGTAGTAGTAACACTGGCAGGTGTAGTACTGTGCTGTGGTGTTTGCTGAGTCATTGTTGGTGGATTAACTCAACAATGGCCTTTATTTCCAATGTTTTAAAAACATCTGAAGGGTGTGTCTCTGAAGAAGCAGGTCTAAACCAGGTCTAAACCAGGACTAAACCAGGTCTAAACCAGGTCTAAACCAGGACTAAACCAGGACTAAACCAGGACTAAACCAGGTCTAAACCAGGTCTAAACCAGGACTAAACCAGGACTAAACCAGGACTAAACCAGGTCTAAACCAGGTCTAAACCAGGACTAAACCAGGTCTAAACCAGGTCTAAACCAGGAATAAACTAGGTCTAAACCAGGACTAAACCAGGTCTAAACCAGGTCTAAACCAGGACTAAACCAGGACTAAACCAGGTCTAAACCAGGACTAAACCAGGTCTAAACCAGGTCTAAACCAGGACTAAACCAGGTCTAAACCAGGACTAAACCAGGTCTAAACCAGGTCTAAACCAGGTCTAAACCAGGACTAAACCAGGTCTAACCAAAGGGAATATAAAACCCTCAGGCTCTCCTAACTTCTCACCTCGGTTCACTTCTGTTCTCTGCCACAAAAGTTCAAAAACGGCGAGGGAACACTTGATCCAAACACGCTAATCCCCGGGACCGCGTTTCCCATCAGCCCCGGCGGCATATTATGACAGCGGCCTTGATTCATGAGCACGTCTTAAACACGGGACGCTGCCAACGCCACAATAAAAGTGCGAGGGCCGCCACAATAAGAGCGCCAGGAATGCAGCTAAAACACTGCAGCAGTAAACTGTTTATGGGACGCCGTCACTTTAAATCCCCCCACATCAGTCACCGGGAACAAGGACCCAGACCGGGGTCCTGGTTTAGAGCAGGGTTAGACCTGGTTTAGACTGGGTTAGACCTGGTTTAGACTGGGTTAGACCTGGTTTAGACTGGGTTAGACCTGGTTTAGACTTGGATTTGTTCTTGCTTAGACCTGGTTCAGCCCCGGTTCAGACCCAGTTTAGTCCAAGATGAAGTCCTGGTTTAGATCTTGTTTAGTCCAGGTTTAGTCCTGGTTTAGCCCATGTTTTTGTCCTTTCTTTTTCCTGGATGTAGTCCTGGTTTAGCCCTGCTGCAGTCCTGGTTTAGACCTTGTTTTGACCTGGTTCAGCCCTGGTTTAGTCATGGTTTAGACTTGGATTTGTCCTTGTTTAGACCAGGTTTCAGCCCCTGATGTAGTCCTGGTTTAGATCTGGTTAAGCCCTGCTTTAGTCCTGGATGTAGTCCTTGTTTAAACCTGGATGTAATCCCGGTTTAGCCCATGTTTTGTCTTTTTTCCCCCTGGTTTAATCCTGGGTTTAGTTCTGAGTTTAGCCATTGTGAGACAGTAAGGGCTTTGTGGCATGAATAGATCATAGAGCATTTACCCCTGAACTAGAAGGATCAGGTTTGAGTCCAAGTCTCAGTATCTTTACCATTGCGAGATAGGGACAATGTAACTCAGCAGCAGCAGCAGAGTTAAATGCTCAGCGTTCTCAGCTCGTCTCCGGGGGAACTGTGAATCCTTCATCAGTCACATTTGTTTGTTTATCAGTGAGTCAGTCCCGGGCCAGGTCCTCGGTCTATTCTGAGTCTGTTCCTGTGGTTCTGAGTGGACCGGGGCTAAAACCGGCTTTCGCGGTTTTCTCTGAGGGAGTTTTTGTGTGGGACGCAGAGGAGGATCTGTGTCACAGGGACAGCAGTGAGTCAGGGACGGCTCCGGGACAGAACGTGTCCCGCCACCCGCAGAGCTGCCGTTTGGGAAGCTAACACCGAGAAACGGCACCGGGGAAGTCCCACAGCTCTAGACACGCAAGGTTTTTATCGTTTTTTAAGAATGAAAGAATGAAAAATGACATTTGTTCTGCTTTTCTGAGTCTTTCTGAAACAGTGTGTGACTCCTTTGCATTAGGACTTTAGGTTTTATAACTTCACACAATGTATCTGTGGAAAATGTTCTGTTGGGCAGGAGTTAACTGTGACTTTGTTTAGTCCTGCTTTAGACCTGGTTTAGACCTGGTTTAGACCTGGTTTAGACCTGGTTTAGGCCTTGTTTAGACCCTGTTTAGTCCTGGTTTAGGCCTTGTTTAGACCCTGTTTAGTCCTGGTTTAGGCCTTGTTTAGGCCTTGTTTAGTCCTAGTTTAGTCCTGGTTTAGACCTTGTTTAGACCCTGTTTAGTCCTGGTTTAGACCTTGTTTAGGCCTTGTTTAGTCCTAGTTTAGTCCTGGTTTAGACCTTGTTTAGACCCTGTTTAGTCCTGGTTTAGACCCTGTTTAGTCCTGGTTTAGACCTGGTTTAGACCTTGCTTAGTCCTGGTTTAGACCTGGTTTAGACCTTGTTTAGACCCTGTTTAGTCCTTGTTTAGACCCTGTTTAGTCCTTGTTTAGACCCTGTTTAGTCCTGGTTTAGGCCATGCCCAGTGACATGTAGTTAGTCATGAGAGAAGAAGACAGAGGATCTAAAAAGTCAGGTTGGTGTGAGGTCTGAGGGTCTGTATAACTTTCTGTGCGTTCAGCTACTTAACAACATGAGGAGGGACTGTCGGCCCCTGAAGATTTGCATATCTTCAAATCTGGCCCCCTTTAAAAAAAAGTTTGGACACCCCTGGTCTAAGGTGTAGGGTCTGAGGTCTGAGGAGCTAGGCTTGAGGGTGTGAGGCCTGTTCTGCTCCGGCAGACTCGCCGTCTCGGTGGCAGACAGAGACTCACCAGAGCGGCGGCCCCTGGTGAGCTGTCGGTGACAAAGTGAAGCGTCGCCCTGAGTCGTGTCTTCAGCGGCGTGAACGGACGACAGAGAGAGGGAGAGGGAGAAAGTGGCGCACGCCCACAGCTGCCAGGGCCCAAACTGTGGGTCGGGGCCCGCTCTGGGGGTCGGGGCGTGAGATCGGCCAACCTTAACAAGAACAGGACGGTATAAAAAAGTCATCTGACGAATTTAGCTCAAGACTTATTCTGTACGGTTCTTTATTAGTGCTTTAAGATCTGCAAAATCTAGAAAGTGGAAACCCAACAAAGCGATACTTGGCAGGTTTTTTTACACCCAATGCCCTTCCTGACACAACAGTGTATGTGGGTTTGACCGAACCACTTCACGAAAAAGGAAAGAAGCAAGTTCCTGTATCTATCTGTAACGTCACCAAAATATGTAAAGCAAACACCCAAGACAAATGTGTCAAGATGAAAAGGAAAATGTGATGCAAGAGTCCAGGTGCTTTTATTTCATTAGGAAAAAAAAGTTTTTAAAGATTTTGGCACTGACGACTCCATAAAAACTCTGTCTCTATTTACGTTGCACGTTTACGATTTTTTGACAAAGCGCCTCAGGAGACGCTTTGTTTATGCACAGCTCACAGCATAGCTCCACCTTTTCCAAACCTGGACCACAGGATAGCTCCAGGTTTTTTTTTAATGCCATTTAGGAAAAAAATTAATGCCAAGATTGTCAACAAAAGAACAAAAATCTGAATAAATTTGACACTATAAAAATATAAGTGTTACTCTCTGAATCCCATTGGTTTTACTTTAAAAGTCTAATACAACTGAAATAACTGCAGCTCTGCATTAAAAATCTCAAATTGGAATTGTAAATTTCAGGGTTAACTGCATTTCCTGTGCTGTGAGGATGTTTTTGCAACAACATTACACAGCCATATAAACAGTAGACTTAGCTTTGAAAAACTTACTGTGGGTGACTTTAATTTGTGAAATCATTATTAATAGGTAGAATTTTTTTTACCAAATTCACATCCAACTTGCAAAAAAAAACTAAACTTTTCTATTGTTGCTTACAAAGTATTAATCTAAAATATATTTCTGACAAGTTCAACACTGAAAAACGTGACTTAGATGTCCCAATTTGACAATTTAAGACCTAGAAAAACAAACGTAATACCTGCCCATACCAGTTAATACTTTTAAGGCCTTGATTTTGTCAACATCAAATTTAATACCTTTTTAATACTTTTAAGACCTTGGGGCAACTCTGAACCAAGAACTGGACCCACTTTTTGCTGAAGGGTGCCAAAGTAGCACGGTTAGGAAGTGGAAACAGCTCCAAACCGTACCGACTGACAGTCCCAAGCTTGGATAAAAAGAGGGGTTGATTCAGGAATGGGGACAATCGAGGCTAAAGTGAAGACGCAGTAAAAACCCAGTGAAAAAGATGTTTGAACTTTAACTCCAATATCGTTGATACTCACTAACCTGTTTCCCGTCTGTTTTGTCTCCAGGTGACTCCACCGGCGTGGTAAACTTCGTTTTGTCCAAAGAAGGCGGCGACCTGTCTCTGGTGGAGCAGGCGAACGTCTGGCTGTTCCTGCGCCTGTCCAAAACCAACCGGAGCCGCGCCAAGGTCACCATCCGGCTCTACCAGCAGCGCCGCAGCTTCCCGAAGGACGACTTCCTCTTGGCCGAGAAGAGGGTGGACACGCGGCGCAGCGGCTGGCACACCTTCCCCGTCTCCGCCGCCGTTCAGTCGCTCCTCGGCAAAAACTCCGACGGCTCCGCGCTGAGCCTGAGAGTGTCGTGTCCACTGTGCGCGGACGCCGGCGCCGCCGTCGTTCTGGTTTCTCCGTCCTCCTCGGAGTCGTCGCAGAGGGTCAGCCAGCGCGAGCAGTCCCACCGGCCCTTCCTCATGGCGGTGGTGCGGCAGGAGGACGCCGGCGAGTCCAGGCGGCGCAAGAAACGCGGCCTGGAGTGCGACGGCAAGGTCCGGGTCTGCTGCAAGCGCCAGTTCTACGTCAACTTCAAGGACATCGGATGGAACGACTGGATTATTGCGCCGTCTGGCTACCACGCCAACTACTGCGAGGGAGACTGCCCGTCCCACGTGGCGAGCATCACCGGATCTACGCTGTCCTTCCACTCCACCGTCATCAGCCACTACCGGATGCGAGGCTACAGCCCGTTTCAAAATTTGCGGTCGTGTTGCGTGCCGACCCGACTACGGGCGATGTCCATGCTTTACTACAACGAGGAGCAAAAGATTATCAAGAAGGACATCCAGAACATGATCGTAGAGGAGTGCGGGTGTTCATAAAAAAAAAAAAAATCATAAAAGACTCTAAAAGACGCTGACTGCTTTCCAGCCTTTTATAACTTTAGCTGTTCCATTCACCGTCATTTCAAAATCACAAAAAAATGCAAGAGTTGCTGGTTTGACCTCAAAAATCCAGAAAAAAATAAATGAAAAACTGGACTGGATTTGACAGAGGACTTCTTAAAAAAAAAACAAGAAAAAAAAAACAACAACACGGAGCTGGATTGAGCAGAAAAAGATGGCACTTTTCCGAAAAAAAAAAAAAGTAAATAAAATTTAATATATTTTTGTTACAGACGAACTGAAAGGAAATGTTGTTATTGTAAACTATTATTTATGTGTGAGACGTTCAAGCGCCGAGAACCAGACGCGAAGACTCTGAGGTGCTGAGAAAAAACACGAAAAAATGACTCAAAACTATGCAACTTGTTTCCTTCAGATCCTGTTCTTTTTAAAGACTTTATCTAAGACTTTGTGCGACGAGAGATACTTGAACGGAACAAGTTGGCCCGGCTGCTGGAACCAAACTAATTATTACCAGTTACTATATAATTATTAATATTATTGTTAAAAATGATGATGATGATGATGATGATTCATGTTTCTGTTGCATTTTTTTTTTTTTTCAATTTTTATGTCTCTTATTTTTGTAAACGTTCAAAACGTTATTTTTTTTGCACTATAGCGAAGTTTAGCCGTGACTGGAGGTTTAACAGAAGCTCAATTCAATTCACTACAACAAACAAGAATAGCTCTGTTTAAGGCTGACGGTAAAACTAGCTGCCAGAAAATGTTGACATGTGGCCGGAAAATATAAAAAATTCCAAGATAAATTTGTCAAAACTGTCAAGATGAGAAGAAGAACAACAACAAAAAAACAAACCTGTGATGCAAAAGTTTAAATTAGATTTTATTTGATGTTTTTTGTGACTTTAGCTCTGGCAATGGCGGCCATTTTAAGGCTTTATTGACAGACAGTGGCAACAGAAAATCAAACGTTAGAGAGCAGGGAGAGATGATCGGCAAATGTCGGAGTCCAAACTCACGATGCCGAGGCAGGCTGTAGTTGCCCTGTATATGCGCCGCAAACTGTCAAGATGAGAAGAAAAAACAAAATGCAAAAGGCTAAGTTTAAAATTGACTTTATTAGAAGATTTTAGTGATTTTGGCACAGACAATGGCGGTAGTTTTAAGTTGATACAAAAAACTCTGTCTCTATTGACGTTGCACGTTTATGGATTTTTTGACAAACCGCCTCAAAAGAACTTAAGAAATTTGAGAAATGTTGCCAAATTTCAAAAGTCATTCCCCGATGTGGCTCAAAATTCTATCTGCACATGCTCAGATCCATACAGTACTTTAACATTTTACAGTTAAAGATCTGCTCAATTAACTAATTTTATATAATTTTAACTATTAACTCATTTATGAGCAGTGCTTTCATGTTGTTGGGCTAACAGACTAGCGTGACTGATCCAGAACGGGGAGTGACAAAGCCAATTTAAAAATACTAACATGAAACTAAAATCGCCCACAAAAGTGGATTTTATGAAACATGATTTGAATTTGAATTTTAATTCATTTTAGGGGGATATTAAGATGCAAAAACCAAGCTCTGTACGTTTTTCTGGCAGCTAGTCGTCTCAAACTCACCGCTACATGTTTTTTCAGTGTTAGAATTATTATTAGCATTTGCGCTCAGATCCACACCTGCAGCATGAAGAGCACAATTATCAGTATTTATACAACAACGAGTCACTAAAAGGGTTTTAAAATAAAGGTACAAAAGCAGAGAAGGTGAAGTGTGGTGGCTACACGTCCCACGGGACTCAAAACATCAACAAAAAGCACTTAAATTTCCTTAATAACAAGCCTTAAAATATATTCAACTTTGGCCCAGAGGCTAGCAGTTAGCATTCAAACTCCAAAAACATAAAAAGGGAAAAGAAGCACAATTGTAAATAGGGAAAGCTAACATTTACTTTTACAGCTATGGCAAATAAAGTAAGTTAGCGTTTATTGTTAGCTTTTAAATTAAAAAAAGCACAATTAAAGTAAAGTATTTTTCAAATGGAGGCCAGCTGACAACAACTGCTAGCTCTTAACCAGGATAGAAATAAAATTGCTAACAAACCTGTTATAATTAGAGGGGTAAACAGCCACCAGCTAACATTAGCAACTTTAGCGGTCAGATAGCACATTTTAAGGACAAAGGACTTACTGTTAGCCGACTAAATGTCAAAATCCAACCACAATTAGCTTCTTTAAAAGGAATTAACTCACGCTACCATCACCAGCTAAATAACAGCGAGCTAATATTTGGTTTTAGCCACAGCGCCACAGTAAACATTAGCTTAACAACCCTTAGCTCAACAACGTTAGCATTTGTTACTATTGAGCTTGTACCAGTGTTATGTGACTCACATTTAAATCCATTAATCTTCACTAAACTAATGTCGTCAGGGGATTTTAAAGGACTTGCTCATATATTATTCCTAATATGCTAATTTTGATTTTGTTTCGTTTACATTCTGTTTTGCTAATTAAAAGTATTACGAGGTCATTTCGGATATTGTAAAGCATCACAGTAGACTCAACGTCTTTAAAAGGGCCTATAATAAAAATAATAATAATAATAATTGTATTTTATTTATTATTTAATTTAACTTATTCTGGCAGTTTAAGTGTAGCTGAATGTAATCCGATATGAAGCACATAATTCTGTTTGTTCATATCCGTGTAATCGCAAATAAATGGTCGTTTTGATGCAGAAATGAACAATGGAGAACGTGTTTTTTTGTTCCACATATTAATGCATTTCAGACGTGGTGTGTTCACTTTTAGTTTACAAAAGTGGTTTTAATTTCCAACATCTTCACGGCTACATCCACACAAATAAGTTTTATTTCATTAGGTTTACAGAATACCTAGTGTCGCATAAACCAACTCAAATGCAGCCATCTTGGCACCCAAAGTTTTCTTTTTTCCCCTTCAAGTGCAAGGAACCAACTTTTTACATTTTTAGTACATCCCTAGTTATTGCATAGCTGTTAACTCACAACATCTACTTTGTTCCAGATTTTGACCTGGTTCAGTCTTGGTGTAATCATGAATCCTAGTCCTATGTTAAGTCCTAATTCCGTCCTTTGTTTTGTCAGAGCAGCCTGAACTTAACAGGGCTTAAAGACAAAAAATATTTGGTTATAGCCTAGAAATCTTATGTTGAATCCAAAATAGAGGGGTTGGTTTGTTTAGGACCAAAGAGTCGCAAAATATTTGAGAATTATTCCCAAAATATTCATTAAACTCTCATTTCCTCTTTTAAAATAAGGGTCTGCACATTTACTTTCCAAACAGTAAAACGTACACCTCTGTTTTTTAATGTAGCTCAATGAAAACTCAGTTTCCCAGAATGCCTCACTGCTTACTGTCGCTAAATCTATCCACTCCATTTTCAGTCCTCTTTATTTTATTTTTTTGTGCTTTTTAGGAAGGGAAATCCGTTCTGTGTTGACGACAAATGAAAAAAACATGAAACAGCTGGAGGAAAAGCGGTTGTTTGTTAAATTTCAGCTGAAAACCGACACCGACCGCAGCAGACGCAGCTGAAGTCTGTTTTTGGTTTCGTGTAAATAAAAAGCGGAGTCATGTCGATGTAAAAATTGAACATGCTTGTGACATTTTTATGAACTTATTTATTTTACAATATTCACCAATAAAGTTTACAGATGTCCACAGAGGGCCCTCGGTCTGCGGGGTTTCTTTACTGAGAGGTTTGGAGAAGCAGACAGGAGCACAAAGGCTAAACCATGTACTGTCCATGTAACTGCTACTATTACTACTACTGCAACTACTACTACTACTACTGGCATAGTAAGGAGCTTGTACTGCCAAGTTCTGACCTGGTTTAGTCCCAGTTCTTCTTGTCCCTCTGTTCCTCTGAGCATCTGATATTTTGTCCTCAGCTCTTTCTGAAACTTCTGCCGTCAACTTTCACCATAAAATAAACCAGGCCTCGTTAAACTCCAGCTTCTGATCGCAAAACCTGACTTTTTTTTCCCTCTCTCTCCTTTTCCTTTTTTTCCCTTTTGTTTTTCCGTGGGAGAAGCCGAACGCCGCGGGAGACGCAGAGGGGAAAGTTTCAGGGGCTGTTAAAACCCGGCAGACTCCAAACGCCGGGGTCAGGGAGTCACAGGTTTCCACTTCTCGCACCGTTAAAGTTAAAAGCTGCCGGAGGAATAGCCACCTGGAGCAGGGCGAGTGTGGCAGGTTTTTAGTGGCGTCCTGGGCCCTGCAGACACCTGCCGCTGCCGCCGCCGCCGCTGCTGCCGCCGCTGCTGCCGCCGCTGCCGCTCGTGAGCGCTCCCTGGAGGGTCGGAGGAGAGAGATGGAAACATGAGGCTCGTAAATCAGACAAGAGTCGAGTGTCAGAATCTGTGAGACCTGTTTAAAGGCCCTGTCCCTATCTCGCAATGGTACAGAAAATAGAAAGGACTAAACCAGGTCTAAACCAGTTCTAAACCAGGACTGAACCAGGTCTAAACCAGGACTGAACCAGGTCTAAACCAGTTCTAAACCAGGACTGAACCAGGTCTAAACCAGTTCTAAACCAGGTCTAAACCAGGACTAAACCAGGACTAAGGCAGAGGCTGAGGCTGTCCTCTCTCTGTGCTCTCTCTGTGCTCTCTCTGTCCTCTCTCTGTCCTCTCTCTGTGCTCTCTCTGTCCTCTCTCTGTCCTCTCTCTGTCCTCTCTCTGTCCTCTCTCTGTGCTCTCTCTGTCCTCTCTCTGTCCTCTCTCTGTCTCTCTCTCTCTGTCCTCTCTCTGTGCTCTCTCTGTCCTCTCTCTGTCCTCTCTCTGTCCTCTCTCTGTCCTCTCTCTGTCTCTCTCTCTCTGTCCTCTCTCTGTCCTCTCTCTGTCTCTCTCTCTCTGTCCTCTCCCTGTCCTCTCTCTGTGCTCTCTCTGTGCTCTCTCTGTCCTCTCTCTGTCCTCTCTCTGTGCTCTCTCTGTCCTCTCTCTGTCCTCTCTCTGTCCTCTCTCTGTCTCTCTCTCTCTGTCCTCTCTCTGTCCTCTCTCTGTCTCTCTCTCTCTGTCCTCTCTCTGTCTTTCTCTCTGTCTCTCTCTGTCCTCTGTCTCTCTCTGTCTCTCTCTGTCCTCTGTCTCTCTCTGTCCTCTCTCTGTCTCTCTCTCTGTCCTCTCTCTGTCTCTCTCTCTCTGTCCTCTCTCTGTCTTTCTCTCTGTCTCTCTCTGTCCTCTGTCTCTCTCTGTCTCTCTCTGTCCTCTGTCTCTCTCTGTCCTCTCTCTGTCTCTCTCTCTCTGTCCTCTCTCTGTCCTCTCTCTGTCCTCTCTCTGTCTCTCTCTCTCTGTCCTCTCTCTGTCCTCTGTCTCTCTCTGTCTCTCTCTGTCCTCTGTCTCTCTCTGTCCTCTCTCTGTCTCTCTCTCTCTGTCCTCTCTCTGTCTCTCTCTGTCCTCTGTCCTCTCTCTGTCTCTCTCTGTCCTCTGTCCTCTCTCTGTCCTCTCTCTGTCCTCTGTCTCTCTCTGTCCTCTGTCTCTCTCTGTCCTCTGTCTCTCTCTGTCCTCTGTCTCTCTCTGTCTCTCTCTGTCCTCTGTCTCTCTCTGTCCTCTCTCTGTCCTCTGTCTCTCTCTGTCCTCTGTCTCTCTCTGTCCTCTGTCTCTCTCTGTCCTCTGTCTCTCTCTGTCCTCTGTCTCTCTCTGTCCTCTGTCCTCTTCCGGTTCACGTGGTAGTGATTTATTCGCTCCCCTCTGCAGAGGAAGTTCTTTTACTGCGCTGTGAGCTCATAAATAAATCCTGCTCAGAGCTGAGTCCAACGCGTGTGGACATCTGACATCACGTCCTGCTGCGGAGACGTCACGTCCTGCTGCGGAGACGTCACGTCCTGCTGCGGAGACGTCACGTCCTGCTGCGGAGACGTCACGTCCTGCTGCGGAGACGTCACGTCCTGCTGCGGAGACGTCACGTCCTGCTGCGGAGACACCACGTCCTGCTGCGGAGACGTCACGTCCTGCTGTAGATCTGACTTTTCACTCTGCTGTGTTCACTCTTTGCTGAACAGAAACAAAGAAAAAAGCTGTTTACTTCCTTAAACTTTGTGTCTGATCCAAAGTAAGAATGTGAGGACTCGGAGCTCGTTGGTGATTGGTCAGTGCTTCCTGAGGTTTGAGGTCATAAAAAGGTTTCACAGTGGGCCCTGTGCTGCTTCTGAGAGATTTTTGAAGGAAGAAAAACATTATTTAGTTAATTTTTTTACTATTTATAGAAAAACTGGCCAACCACTCATTTGTTAATTAATCTTATTTGTGGATGTGTTTGACTGGAGCCTCTCTCAGGAGCTTTGGGCCTGAGGCGGGGCACGTCCCGGAGTCTCAGGCACGTCCCGGACCCGGACTCTCAGGCAGATCCCGAACCCGGAGTCTCGGTCATGTCCCGGACCCGGAGTCTCAGGCACGTCCCGGACCCGGAGTCTCGGGCACGTCCCGGACCCGGAGTCTCGGGCACGTCCCGGACCCGGAGTCTCGGGCACGTCCCGGACCCGGAGTCTCGGGCACGTCCCGGACCCGGAGTCTCGGGCACGTCCCGGACTTGGACTCTCAGTCACGTCCCGGACCTGGACTCTTGATCACGTCCCGGACCTGGAGTCTTGATCACGTCCCGGACCTGGACTCTTGATCACGTCCCGGACCTGGACTCTTGATCATGTCCCGGACCTGGACTCTTGATCACGTCCCGAACCTGGACTCTTGATCACGTCCCGGACCTGGACTCTTGATCACGTCCCGGACCTGGACTCTTGATCACGTCCCGGACCTGGACTCTTGATCACGTCTCGGACCTGGACTCTTGATCACGTCCCGGACCTGGACTCTTGATCACGTCCCGGACCTGGACTCTTGATCACGTCTCGGACCTGGACTCTTGATCACGTCCCGGACCTGGACTCTTGATCACGTCCCGGACCTGGACTCTTGATCACGTCCCGGACCTGGACTCTTGATCACGTCCCGGACCTGGACTCTTGATCACGTCCCGGACCTGGACTCTTGATCACGTCCTGGACCTGGACTCTTGATCACGTCCTGGACCTGGACTCTTGATCACGTCCTGGACCTGGACTCTTGATCACGTCCTGGACCTGGACTCTTGATCACGTCCTGGACCTGGACTCTCAGTCCACAACAAAACCAGCCCCTGTCCCGTTCTCTCTGCTGAGTGTTGTTCTAACTCTCTCCTGCGTCTCTTAATGACTCCTCTTTAGTTTTCCTTTCGTGCCGTTCTCTCGTGAATCGTCCCGCTGTGACGTCAGAGCCCTTCAAGGCCGTCCAAGTCCAAATCCAGATCCAGACCAAAGATCGAGAGAGGGAAAAAGAAAGAGACGAGAGGAAAACCACACAGAGGTTTTCTTTTGGTGGAGCTCATCTCTAAATAGCAGCCTCCAGATCTGCATTACCTCATCCACCTCACGCCACACTGCTGAGACTTTACCCCTGAACCAGGACAGAACCAGGACCGAACCAGGACAGAACCAGGACCCAACCAGGACAGAACCAGGACAGAACCAGGACAGAACCAGGACCCAACCAGGACAGAACCAGGACAGAACCAGGACAGAACCAGGACAGAACCAGGGCTAAACCAGGTCTAGAGTCTGAACACAGAGACACAGAGACACAGAGACAGAGACACAGAGACAGAGACACAGAGACAGAGACAGAGACACAGAGACAGAGACACAGAGACACAGAGACAGAGACACAGAGACACAGAGACAGAGAGACACAGAGACAGAGACACAGAGACACAGACACAGAGACAGAGACACAGAGACACAGAGACAGAGACACAGAGACACAGAGACAGAGACACAGAGACACAGAGACAGAGACACAGAGACACAGAGACACAGAGACAGAGACATAGAGACAGAGACACAGAGACACAGAGACAGAGACACAGAGACAGAGACAGAGAGACACAGAGACACAGAAACACAGAGACACAGAGACAGAGAGACACAGAGACACAGAGACAGAGAGACACAGAGACAGAGACACAGAGACACAGAGACAGAGACACAGAGACACAGACACAGAGACACAGAGACAAAGACACAGAGACACAGAGACAAAGACACAGAGACAGAGACACAGAGACAGAGACACAGAGACACAGAGACAGAGACACAGAGACACAGAGACAGAGACACAGAGACAGAGACAGAGACACAGAGACACAGAGACACAGAGACAGAGACACAGAGACACAGAGACAGAGACACAGAGACACAGACACAGAGACAGAGACACAGAGACAGAGACACAGAGACACAGAGACAGAGACAGAGACACAGAGACACAGAGACAGAGACACAGAGACACAGAGACAGAGACAGAGACACAGAGACACAGAGACAGAGACACAGAGACAGAGACAGAGACACAGAGACACAGAGACACAGAGACAGAGACACAGAGACACAGAGACAGAGACACAGAGACACAGACACAGAGACAGAGACACAGAGACACAGAGACAGAGACACAGAGACACAGAGACAGAGACACAGAGACACAGAGACAGAGACACAGAGACACAGAGACACAGAGACAGAGACATAGAGACAGAGACACAGAGACACAGAGACAGAGACACAGAGACAGAGACAGAGAGACACAGAGACACAGAGACACAGAGACAGAGACACAGAGACAGAGACACAGAGACACAGAGACAGAGACACAGAGACAGAGACACAGAGACACAGAGACAGAGACAGAGAGACACAGAGACAGAGACACAGACACAGAGACACAGAGACAGAGACACAGAGACAGAGACACAGAGACAGAGACAGAGACACAGAGACAGAGACAGAGAGACACAGAGACACAGAGACACAGAGACAGAGACAGAGACACAGAGACAGAGACACAGAGACACAGAGACAGAGACACAGAGACACAGAGACAGAGACAGAGAGACACAGAGACAGAGACACAGACACAGAGACACAGAGACAGAGACACAGAGACAGAGACACAGAGACAGAGACAGAGAGACACAGAGACACAGAGACAGAGACAGAGACACAGAGACAGAGACAGAGACACAGAGACAGAGAGACACAGAGACACAGAGACAGAGACACAGAGACAGAGACAGAGAGACACAGAGACAGAGACAGAGACAGAGACACAGAGACACAGAGACAGAGAGACACAGAGACACAGAGACAGAGACACAGAGACAGAGACAGAGAGACACAGAGACAGAGACAGAGACAGAGACACAGAGACACAGAGACAGAGAGACACAGAGACACAGAGACAGAGACAGAGACACAGAGACACAGAGACACAGAGACAGAGACAGAGACAGAGACAGAGACACAGAGACAGAGACAGAGACACAGAGACAGAGACAGAGACACAGAGACAGAGACACAGAGACAGAGACACAGAGACAGAGACAGAGAGACACAGAGACAGAGACAGAGTATGAGCTGCAGGTTTAAACACAGAAATCCTTTTTATATCAAACCTTAGAGACGTCCAGTTTTAACTCCTGTACAGACACATAATGATCCTCATTATCCTGCAGCGAGTCTGGACATGACTAACACAGACCTGAGACCTGAGACCTGAGACCAGGACCAGACCTGAGACCTGAGACCTGAGACCTGAGACCTGAGACCTGAGACCTGAGACCGGACTGAGGACAGGACCAGACCTGAGACCTGAGACCGGACTGGACTAATATTTATCAAAGCCAGTTTAGTGAAAAGGGATTATTCTGTAAATGTGACCCAATTGTGGCACAGAAGGTCTAAACCAGGTCTAAACCAGGTCTAAACCAGGTCTAAACCAGGTCTAAACCAGGACTAAACCAGGTCTAAACCAGGACTAAACCAGGTCTAAACCAGGTCTAAACCAGGTCTAAACCAGGTCTAAACCAGGACTAAACCAGGTCTAAACCAGGACTAAACCAGGTCTAAACCAGGTCTAAACCTGGACTAAGCCAGGTCTAAACCAGGACTAAACCAGGTCTAAACCAGGTCTAAACCAGGTCTAAACCAGGACTAAACCAGGTCTAAACCAGGACTAAACCAGGACTAAACCAGGACTAAACCAGGTCTAAACCAGGACTAAACCAGGACTAAACCAGGTCTAAACCAGGACTAAACCAGGTCTAAACCAGGTCTAAATCAGGACTAAACCAGGTCTAAACCAGGTCTAAACCAGGCCTAAACCAGGTCTAAACCAGGTCTAAACCAGGACTAAACCAGGTCTAAACCAGGTCTAAACCAGGTCTAAACCAGGACTAAACCAGGTCTAAACCAGGCCTAAACCAGGCCTAAACCAGGTCTAAACCAGGCCTAAACCAGGTCTAAACCAGGTCTAAACCAGGACTAAACCAGGTCTAAACCAGGTCTAAACCAGGTCTAAACCAGGACTAAACCAGGTCTAAACCAGGCCTAAACCAGGCCTAAACCAGGACTAAACCAGGTCTAAACCAGGTCTAAACCAGGACTAAACCAGGTCTAAACCAGGTCTAAACCAGGACTAAACCAGGTCTAAACCAGGACTAAACCAGGTCTAAACCAGGTCTAAACCAGGACTAAACCCGGGTCTTGTCTCTGGGTGAGCTGTGGAGGATGTTTTTCTTGACAAACTTCAGTCACGGTTCACTTACAGAGGAATAAATGAGAGTTATCAGCAGCGGCCTTCACTTGCTGTAAACAACCCCACTGCACCCTGGGAGAAAAGAGACAGGGACTGGGAAGACCTGGTTTAGACCTGGTTTAGTCCTGGTTTAGACCTGGTTTAGTCCTGGTTTAGTCCTGGTTTAGACCTGGTTTAGTCCTGGTTTAGACCTGGTTTAGTCCTGGTTTAGACCTGGTTTAGTCCTGGTTTAGTCCTGGTTTAGACCTGGTTTAGTCCTGGTTTAGTCCTGGTTTAGTCCTGGTTTAGACCTGGTTTAGACCTGGTTTAGTCCTGGTTTAGACCTGGTTTAGTCCTGGTTTAGTCCTGGTTTAGTCCTGGTTTAGTCCTGGTTTAGACCTGGTTTAGACCTGGTTTAGTCCTGGTTTAGTCCTGGTTTAGACCTGGTTTAGACCTGGTTTAGTCCTGGTTTAGACCTGGTTTAGTCCTGGTTTAGTCCTGGTTTAGTCCTGGTTTAGTCCTGGTTTAGTCCTGGTTTAGACCTGGTTTAGTCCTGGTTTAGTCCTGGTTTAGTCCTGGTTTAGTCCTGGTTTAGACCTGGTTTAAGTCCTGGTTTAGTCCTGGTTTAGTCCTCTGAATACAGAGCAGTGTTACAGTCCACAACACAGAGTTATATTTTGTTATATTTTGTTATTTTCTGTCCAAACCTGAATATTTCTTGTGTAGCTCTGTGTTTGTGTAACTGTGTGTGTTTGTAAAAAGAGAGACAGAAAACAGAGAGACAAACGTAGGCCTCGCTCTGAGTGGTAATCAAACCCACAACCTCCTGATCCGAGGTGACAGACATATGGATCAGAATTCTTGTTTTCTTCATTTATTCTCTTCTGGTTCCTTTTGTTCTGAACGTTGTGTTTTTGATCAACTAAAGATGAGCTAAAGTTGCACGTTTTCTCTCCGCACGGATTTTTGTGTCAATCCCCCCGGAATAAAATTGGTTGCAGTCACGTTTCAGAACTGAACTTATGTAAGAGACGCTATTTTAAAGGAAATAATCCAAACAGAAAATCCACAAATATTAAACTTGGTGATGTTGGGTTTCACCATAACAATCCTGTGGCCTACTGCAATCAGCAGCAATCAGGCCTGTGTTCAGAGAATATCAACACTTTCTGACGCTACAATGAAGAAATAACTTTACTTTGATACTGACGGAGAAGACGCTAAACTTTGTATTGGGTTTAGTTTCATGTGGATAGAACAAATAAATGCAGAGATATTAAAAAACCGGTGCCAGAAGTAAATTTCCCTTTCATTTTTCCCATAGAATTTAAAAAAAAACGTATATATTAAGAGTTTAAAAGCTGGTTGGCGGCTAATCTCGGAGCTCTGTGCTAGCTCATGACCATAGCGCAACTAATTTTGGTAAAAAATTTAAATAAAAATCTGAAACTTGTAAAAAAGCGTAGCGTTCGTATTTATCCTCCATCGAGCTTTAAAACTCTTAATATACGTATTTTTCTGAGAAGTCTATTGGAAAAATGAATGGGAAATTTACACCCAGCAGTCCCATTTCGGGTTTCAGTCATCGCCATGGCAACACTGTACTTTCTCTCATTGAACGTTTTTAACCGGCGTCACATAAAGAATATTTTCTGTCAGGTTTTGTACATTTCTGAAACCTAGCGGCGCAGTTAGATACGAACTCGGATCCGGGCGCAGCGCTCTGTTCGTCTTCTGCGTTCGCTCTGACGCTCGCGTATACGGACGAACAGAGCAGTACATGCGATGACCTTTGGGGGGCGCTAGAGGACACAGCTCAGCAGCCGCGGCAGAAGAAACGTCTGAACATCTGACTCGAGCTACGGTTTATTTAAAAATGGAACGGCCTCATTTTCTTGCCGCTTTTTCAGTAATTGTGCGGTGAAAACCTCCTCCAGCGCCGCCATGTTTGTTGTCATTGTTCTTTTTCTTCCATCTTGGTCGCTGATCGCCCCCTACTGGTTATTTAACAGAACACACACGTCGATATACAAAACCGCAGCTACGTACAAAAACTTTAGAATAAATGAGCCTTAACCCAAACCTCTTTCCGTATTTTTTGCAGCTGCGTCACACAAATTACACTTTCTTTCTGCCCCGCTTCTTTAAACAATGCAGAGCGACGTTGAGCTCATTCGGCGCAACGCCCGGGGACGACTTTGTTAAAATATGACGCGCGCTAAACCTGTGACTCGGATAACGTGGCCACTGCAGCGTTTCTCTGTCGGTCCTCAGAGAATGCACAGAACTCATTTCCTACGCGGGACAATAAAGCCTCCCGTACCCATTCTCTGTTGCCTCTGCCGCGCCCGCTCCGCTGACGTACGCGTTGCTGGTGAAGGCACGCACTCCACATCTGTTAATTTCCCATAATTCAGTGCAGCGGCGGGGAGTTACGTGAGCGTGGGTGCTCTCAGCCCTGCTCCATTACCTACACTTCCTGTTTAAACTTTAAACAATCACACCGCCGTCACTCAACAACATCACACACACAGCTCCGACCTCAGCCTCATCTGACCCCTGCACCTCCTCTGCACCTCCTCTGCTCCTCCTCTGCACCTCCTCTGCACCTCCTCTGCTCCTCCTCTGCTCCTCCTCTGCACCTCCTCTGCTCCTCCTCTGCTCCTCCTCTGCACCTCCTCTGCACCTCCTCTGCTCCTCCTCTGCTCCTCCTCTGCTCCTCCTCTGCACCTCCTCTGCACCTCCTCTGCTCCTCCTCTGCACCTCCTCTGCACCTCCTCTGCTCCTCCTCTGCTCCTCCTCTGCACCTCCTCTGCTCCTCCTCTGCTCCTCCTCTGCACCTCCTCTGCACCTCCTCTGCACCTCCTCTGCTCCTCCCCTGCACCTCCTCTGCTCCTCCTCTGCTCCTCCTCTGCACCTCCTCTGCACCTCCTCTGCTCCTCCTCTGCTCCTCCTCTGCTCCTCCTCTGCACCTCCTCTGCTCCTCCTCTGCGCCTCTTCTGCTCCTCCTCTGCTCCTCCTCCTCAAATGCGGGTAGATTTTCATTGTTTTCGGTAACATTTTCAGTCTCACCCGCCACGTTGTCTGGTTGGATTATTCACATGAGTTAGGACAGCGGTTCCCAAAGTGGGGTCCGGGGCCCCCTGGGGGTCTGTGAAGGTACTGCAGGGGCCCCCAGAGGCTGTCTAAATTAAGTACATAAAAAGAAACTGAGTTTGAAATGCACTGTAAAAAACAATGCTGCAAAAACTCAAGGCAACAGGATCCATCAAGATTTTTGAGTTTTGGTGATCAACTCAAAATCTCAAGTTTTCAACAACTAATATTTTTTATTCACCAAATTTAACGTTCATACATCTAAAAACTTGAAATGTTAAGTTTTACTCACTATCTTTATTTTTTCCAGCTCATCTTACAGCAACTGACTCCACTGTTCAGAAAAAGTATTATTGATAATAATAAAAACTAAATATACTACATTTAACAAAAGAATCACTTTTTCTGAACTCTGTAAGTTGGCTGTAAGATGAGTAAAAAAATAATGATAGAGAGAAAAACTTAAACATTAGAAAAGTTTTTAGACGTAATGAACATCAAATTAAGTGAAAGTGTGGAAAACTTGAGATTTTGAGTTGGCCCCAAAAATCTTGAGGGATCCTTTGCCTTGAGTTATTGAGTTTTTGCAGCATTTTTTTTTTTTTACAGTGTATTTGTTTAAAAATCTAACTTTAAAACACTTTTTAGCCAATAGTCAGTGTCTTTTGTAATGTTTTATAGAAATATATGGAGAAAGTTGTATTGTTGGGGTCTGAGTGGGGGGTCAGGACTTTGGGAACTCCTCGTGGAGAGACAGTTTTTAAATCTCAAGTTTTCAACAAGAAATATTTGTTTGTTCACTTAATTTGATGTTCATGTGTCTAAAAACTTTTGCTCCCTATTGTTATTTTTTAACTCATCTTCAGCGAACTGCCTCCAGTCTTCAGAAAAGTTTTATTCTTTTGTTAAATTAAATTTATTCAGTTTTTATTATTATCAATAATAAATTAATCTTCTTTGTATTCAACTTCAAAACTTTCACACAGAACAAAAAAAAATATTACTCCTCCAAATTTTAACACTGTCCATCCTCTGTACCCAGGTCTTCCTCTGTACCCAGATCTTCCTCTGTAGCCAGGTCTTCCTCTGTACCCAGATCTTCCTCTGTACCCAGATCTTCCTCTGTACCTGATCTTCCTCTGTACCCAGATCTTCCTCTGTACCCAGATCTTCCTCTGTACCCAGATCTTCCTCTGTACCCAGGTCTTCCTCTGTACCCAGATCTTCCTCTGTACCCAGATCTTCCTCTGTACCTGATCTTCCTCTGTACCCAGGTCTTCCTCTGTACCCAGATCTTCCTCTGTACCCAGGTCTTCCTCTGTACCTGATCTTCCTCTGTACCCAGATCTTCCTCTGTGCCCAGATCTTCCTCTGTACCCAGATCTTCCTCTGTACCTGATCTTCCTCTGTACCCAGGTCTTCCTCTGTACCTGATCTTCCTCTGTACCCAGATCTTCCTCTGTACCCAGATATTCCTCTGTACCTGATCTTCCTCTGTACCCAGGTCTTCCTCTGTACCTGATCTTCCTCTGTACCCAGATCTTCCTCTGTACCCAGATCTTCCTCTGTGCCCAGATCTTCCTCTGTACCTGATCTTCCTCTGTACCCAGATCTTCCTCTGTACCTGATCTTCCTCTGTACCTGATCTTCCTCTGTACCCAGATCTTCCTCTGTACCCAGATCTTCCTCTGTACCCAGATCTTCCTCTGTACCCAGGTCTTCCTCTGTACCTGATCTTCCTCTGTACCTGATCTTCCTCTGTACCTGATCTTCCTCTGTACCCAGGTCTTCCTCTGTACCCAGATCTTCCTCTGTACCCAGGTCTTCCTCTGTACCCAGATCTTCCTCTGTACCCAGATCTTCCTCTGTACCCAGGTCTTCCTCTGTACCCTGATCTTCCTCTGTACCCTGATCTTCCTCTGTACCCAGATCTTCCTCTGTACCCTGATCTTCCTCTGTAGCCAGGTCTTCCTCTGTACCCAGATCTTCCTCTGTACCCAGATCTTCCTCTGTACCTGATCTTCCTCTGTACCCAGGTCTTCCTCTGTACCCAGATCTTCCTCTGTACCCAGATCTTCCTCTGTACCTGATCTTCCTCTGTACCCAGGTCTTCCTCTGTACCCAGATCTTCCTCTGTACCCAGGTCTTCCTCTGTACCTGATCTTCCTCTGTACCCAGATCTTCCTCTGTGCCCAGATCTTCCTCTGTACCCAGATCTTCCTCTGTACCTGATCTTCCTCTGTACCCAGGTCTTCCTCTGTACCTGATCTTCCTCTGTACCCAGATCTTCCTCTGTACCCAGATATTCCTCTGTACCTGATCTTCCTCTGTACCCAGGTCTTCCTCTGTACCTGATCTTCCTCTGTACCCAGATCTTCCTCTGTACCCAGATCTTCCTCTGTGCCCAGATCTTCCTCTGTACCTGATCTTCCTCTGTACCCAGATCTTCCTCTGTACCTGATCTTCCTCTGTACCTGATCTTCCTCTGTACCCAGATCTTCCTCTGTACCCAGATCTTCCTCTGTACCCAGATCTTCCTCTGTACCCAGGTCTTCCTCTGTACCTGATCTTCCTCTGTACCTGATCTTCCTCTGTACCTGATCTTCCTCTGTACCCAGGTCTTCCTCTGTACCCAGATCTTCCTCTGTACCCAGGTCTTCCTCTGTACCCAGATCTTCCTCTGTACCCAGATCTTCCTCTGTACCCAGGTCTTCCTCTGTACCCTGATCTTCCTCTGTACCCTGATCTTCCTCTGTACCCAGATCTTCCTCTGTACCCAGATCTTCCTCTGTGCCCAGATATTCCTCTGTACCTGATCTTCCTCTGTACCCAGATCTTCCTCTGTACCATGATCTTCCTCTGTACCCAGGTCTTCCTCTGTACCCAGATCTTCCTCTGTACCCAGATCTTCCTCTGTACCCAGGTCTTCCTCTGTACCCAGATCTTCCTCTGTACCCAGATCTTCCTCTGTACTCAGATCTTCCTCTGTACCCTGATCTTCCTCTGTACCCAGGTCTTCCTCTGTACCCAGATCTTCCTCTGTACCCTGATCTTCCTCTGTACCCAGATCTTCCTCTGTACCCTGATCTTCCTCTGTACCCAGATCTTCCTCTGTACTCAGATCTTCCTCTGTACCCTGATCTTCCTCTGTACCCAGGTCTTCCTCTGTACCCAGATCTTCCTCTGTACCCTGATCTTCCTCTGTACCCAGATCTTCCTCTGTACCCTGATCTTCCTCTGTACCCTGATCTTCCTCTGTACCCAGATCTTCCTCTGTACCCAGGTCTTCCTCTGTACCCTGATCTTCCTCTGTACCCAGATCTTCCTCTGTACCCAGATCTTCCTCTGTACCCTGATCTTCCTCTGTACCTGATCTTCCTCTGTACCTGATCTTCCTCTGTACCCAGATCTTCCTCTGTACCCTGATCTTCCTCTGTACCTGATCTTCCTCTGTACCTGATCTTCCTCTGTACCTGATCTTCCTCTGTACCTGATCTTCCTCTGTACCCAGGTCTTCCTCTGTGTAAAACTGAGCAGAGAGATAAAGAAGCGCGTCCCTGGCTGGGAGTATTTTAGGAACAGATAAAGTTGTTTTGGCCTGGATTCCTCTGCGCCGCTGTTAGAAAGTATCCTCTGTGTGGGCCACAGAGGCCTTGGACCTGGCCTTCGCTCGGGTCCAGACCAAACTCTGATAAAGTCCAGGGCCGGATGTGTTGTTGGACCAGGACCCGGCCCTCGTCACACGATGGGCTCTGACCAACGGCTTCATCGTTTCAGTAAAAGTTTATGTAACACCAATTTTTAAATTACAATCAAATAAAAACTAAAAGATTTTCAAATGACATGAGCCAAAGATAACAAAATGTTTCCTCTGAGAAATTTATACTTTTATCACAAACTGAGCTCATTTCAAATCTGCTGCCTACAGCTCTCAGCTGGGACAGGGGCAGGGTTACCTCAGGTCTCAGCTGGGACAGGGGCAGGTTTACCTCAGGTCTCAGCTGGGACAGGGGCAGGTTTACCTCAGGTCTCAGTTGGGACAGGGGCAGGTTTACCTCAGGTCTCAGTTGGGACAGGGGCAGGTTTACCTCAGGTCTCAGCTGGGACAGGGGCAGGTTTACCTCAGGTCTCAGCTGGGACAGGGGCAGGTTTACCTCAGGTCTCAGTTGGTCCTCCTCTTTAGCCCGGAGGACACGGCGTCCCTGATTTCCTAAAAGAATGTCAGATTGGGACAGGTCTGACCATAGGACACTGTCCCACTCTGAAACTGTCCATTTTAAATGAGCCCTGTCCCGGGACACGACGGCGCTTCTGGACCATGTTCACAGATGGCTTCCTTTTTGCAGGACAGGGCTTTAGTTGCTCTGCAGATGTCCCAGTTTGTCTGAATGTGAAGCCCATGTCCTGCTGGAGATGATGAGATCTGCAAAGTCTCTGAGGAACATTGTTTTTATGTTTTCCACTTTAATCTTTTTCCTCTTCACTCGTTCACAGATTGGAGAGGCTCTGCCATCTTTACTTCTGACCGACTCTGTGTCTGAAAGTCCTCCCTAATTCCTCTGCAGCGCCCCCTACAGAGGTCACGCCATTTTGTAGCGGTGTCTGATGTCTAATGGATAAAAAATAGTGCACTCAAAATTTCCCACAATGCATTTAGAAAAGTAGTGGACAGCGATGGCCACTAGAGGTCAGTATAGACAGGACTTTAACCTGAACACAACCCAGCTGTGTTTACTTCTGTCACAGCGTCATCAGAAATAAAAAGCTCTTAAATAAACCGCTGCAGTGTAACATTGCTAACGTTAGCTTAGCCGTTAGCTTAGCCGTTAGCGTTCAGCCTCCCCACGTAAGGCACATAGCTGCAATAATCCACTCTGTTTTATTCATTACAGCCATAATTCATGTTCAATATCACACACATGACTGTTATTTATCTATAAACACTAAAACATCTGAGTGTGGTCAGGTTTATCACAGAAGAACTTTATCAGCAGAGTTTCAATGAACTTTTTTTTACACAGACGCCAGAGTCACATGATCACCGCTGAGAGAAAAACAGTGAGTCTGAATCTTTCACAAAATGGCTGCACTACAGTCGCTGCAGGACAGGACTGTGTAGGGCTGAGGGGTTAGGGGCTGGGGAGACTCTAACACTTCCCTTCAGAGCTAACCCTGTCACAGACCTCAGGTCAGTTACCGGCAGTAGTTTACAGATCTTCTCCAGCTCAATCTTTTTAACATTTTTTACTTTGAGAGCTGCAGGCGTCACATTTGAAAAAAGCTAATTTTATGATAAAAGTGTCACATTTCTCAGAGCAAACATTTGTGATGTTATCTGTGAATAAAATATCGGCTCATGTGACTTGAAAGTGTTTAGTTTTCATTTTATCCAAATTTAAAAAATGTCTCAACATAGTAAACAGCTTGATGCAATGACGTCTGTATCTAGAGCCAATGTCCAAGGTGCGGCCCGGGGGCCATTTGTGGCACGGTCTGAGATTTTATATGGCCCTCAGCTTCTATGACAAAATGCATTACTGATGGCTCACCAGCGTTTTTGTACAGTGTTTCTGTAGCTTTTTCTGTACATTTATGAGTCTCATCTATGACTCTCTGCCTTGTATTTTCTAATTAGTTTGTTGAAAAATAATTGCAGTTGCAGTTTTTATGTTCAATGTTATTTTGTTGGGAATCAGATTAGACTGAACTTCATTCATCTCAGAGAAAGATCAGAGAAATAGAGAATACAGACTAAAGTAAAGCAAGAAAATAAAGTGAGCATGCATCACAGACAAAAACGTGAAAGACAAAAGTGACTTCTTTTAGATTGTGTTTCCAGAGAAAATAAATTATAATAATTTGGCTTTTGAAAACAAAATGCTTATAAAACAATGCCCATTTTATTTATTCTGTGCATGTGTTAAATTTTTAGAAAACATCAGCAGAGACTGTCGGCCCCTGAAGATTTGAGCATCTCTAGATCTGGCCCTCATTGGAAAAAGTTTGGCCTGATCTAGAGTTTAACAAATGAGAAGCAGCATACGTTGTGTTTTTCATCATCGCCTTGTTTTTAACAAGTAGCCAAACATAAACCCCGCCCAGCGACAGCAGCTCTGCCGCGCCTTCGACCCCGCACCGACCCGAACAAATCAGCGAGAGCCTGAAGAAACATCTGCCCACAATCCAGCTGCGGCTCAAGGGAACAGGAATGGGCCAAGGAAGGATCTCTATCTCCGCCTGGATCTGGGATTTTATTTTAAGAAGGATTCTTTCCCACAAGGGTTTTAGAGCATTTACCCCTGAACTGGAAGGTGCCTGGTTCGCTGGTTTGTTTACTGTTGTCAGACACAGCTGGGACCAGTGCAGGTTTTTCAGGAGAACTGACTTTTCCAACGACCTCTAGACTGAGCAAGAACTTAATATCAAACCCAATTTACAAGAAACTCCAAAGGCCAAGTCCTAGTCTTGATCCTGGTCTTGGTCTTGATCCTGGTCCTGGTCCTGGTCCTGGTCCCGGCTCATGTCTGTGTGTGAGGTGAAGTCAGAACTCACACGTGTTTCCTGATTAATTCCAGCCGTCTCTCATTCTTCTCTGAATTCCTCCGTCAGCTCTGAACGCTGCGAGTGTCTCCTCCTCCTGTCTCCTGTAGGTGGCGCTGCAGCCGGTGTGTGTGTGTGTGTGTGTGTGTGTGTGCATCTCCTCCTCCTGTCCCCTGTAGGTGGCGCTGTGGCTGAGGTCAGACAGAGGTTAGGAGTGATTTTATTGTTGGTTTTAGGAAGTCGCGGTGACAGAAGACGGTGGTTTTCTGCTCGTAAACGCTCAGCAGCATCAGAACTGTCTCTGATTACTCTGCACTTTACTGTCCGTATAGATTTATTTTTTTGTTTCAGGATCAGGAAACCAGGCTCAAACACAGAATATCATTTATATGAAAATAAATAAATCATGCAACGGCTTATATTTTGTTGCTTATTCAAAAGAAAAGTGGGAATCACAGTTGCATTATTCACTTTTCTGATTATTAAAGGGCCTATATTCTGCTTTAATTCATATTTTAAACCAGACTTAAACCAGTTTTTCTACGTACTCTACTGGTGCCATAAAGAAACAGGTGAAGGGCACAGAGGGCAGAGTGTTGCGGTCTTACATGGAACATAATCAAAGAAAAAAAGCTGTTTACTTCCTTAAACTTTGTGTCTGATCCATTTTCCTCCCAAAGTAAAACTCTCTGTGAGGAAACAGAGCTGTGCACCGCTTTCTTTTCTTTTTTTTTTGTTGATAAATGACTGAGAGCTGGATGTAGAGGGCTGGTTGTTGATTGGTCAGTGCTTCCCGGAGTGGGCGGGGCTTCGTGGGAGTGGAACCGAGCGTTCTGCGGCCTCCGAAACTCAGCACCAGAGATTACAGGACTTTTGGACATTGGCATTTGTCAGAATATAAATCCTTTAAATAAATGTGTTTCCTTATTTTCTGTGCATGCGGTGGATACTGAGGTTAGGTTTTTATCATTTGTTTGTCTTTGTTACAGTATCACTGTAATAAATAAAGTTTGAACGTAGTAAATTTGAGCCACATTAATCGTTTCTTTTTTACTTGGTTATTTTGGGGGTAATATATTTACACTAAAATATCAGATACTTTTTGCCGATGTTACTTCTTTAATACAGGATAGAGTTTACCCCAAAATCATGAGTTAAAGTTTACCTTAAAATTCTGTGTAGTGACAGTTAGGCTAGTCCCGCCTCTCGTTTGAAAATGTCACTCTCTCATTGGCTGAGCTTGTTAGTGCTGGCGTGTGATTGGTTGGAGCTCAGTGTAGAAAACTCACAGCAGGGACAGCTCTGTGTCAAAACTACATCTTTATTATATTTATGCTTTATTTAAGCTAAAAGTCACAAAGGAAGTTGTCTGTGTTGAACTTTGATTTTTTGTAACTAAAAATCCTGTCAAATGTGTTAGCTTATTTGTTAGCTCCGATTTTTAGCATTAGAATTGTCTGCCTTTAACATTTTTTAAATTGTAAAAATGCCTTTAAAGTTAATAGAGCAGGTCTGAAAAGTGTTAAGTTGATGAAATAGTAGCTAATGTTAACTTCTGCTACAGTGAGTGAACCTCAGAGCTAAGTTTGGGGCTAATTGATTAACACTGGTTACAGATGTTTGGACTGGATCTGCTTCTGAGATAAAAGTGGCTGAATCTCATTTATTTTGATGAAGAGATAACTGTGCTGTTAGCTATGTATTCAAGATATTTAATGATATTGTTTCACATCACATCTGTTTATACAATAGATTTAGGCATTTTTGCTTAAAAATAGGATTTATATTTTGAAAATATTTAATTTCTCTACATGCATGCATTTTGTCCACTTCCAAGAGAGAGATTTCTGCAAATAAAAACAAAACATTTGATGTCCAAACTCTATCCATATTAAAATGAATGTATTGAATGTGCAGCTTTCAGATAGAACTGGTTGCTTGTAGACACTGTACCTTCTGATAAACACCGTTTTTGACTTATTTTGCATAAATTTCCTATTTTGACCCAATACTGTTTCTTGGAAACTATAGCAATCTGCACTTCTCACTTACTTTTTCTTTATTAGTGACCTAATCCAAGAAACATTTCACTACTTTTGTTCTGGAAAAAGTAGAGCAGTGTTTTTTTAACGGTTCTTTGCTCTCTGTCCACAGGAGGGGCCCCTGGGTTCAAAGAAGTTGGTTTTGTCTAATTTTAAACTTGTCACCAAAAGTAATTTTTTACCCATTTTCTATGTTAAATAATTAGAAAATAATGTTTTTTTATTACTGGCTATGATTCAGTAGAGACCTGTTTCATACTCAACCTACCGTTAAATGTTACCTAAGTTTCTCCTGTAAAAAGTATTAGAAAAAAATAGATAACTTTTACCCATTTTAACTGATTGTGTTTTACTAAACACAGGGGTAATATTTATCCCAAAAAATCTGTGCAAATTGTTAACCTTTTTTTTGGGATAAATTCTAACACTTTTTTTTTTTTACAGTGTATATTCATAGATATCTCTTCAGTCCCTCAGCTGACGTCTTCTGTCTCTGTCCCAGATCCTTGGTCTCGGTCCTGGATGAACCCGGTCCAGAGTATTACAGAAGAATTCCTCTCAGACCCGTTTTAAACCCATTCTTCTGTGTCTGCTCCATGTAAAGCCATTTAACCTGGACCACAGCTGTCAGTCAAATCCAGCTGTGGAGACCGAAGCCCCGAGTTTGTCCTGTCAGGCCTCAGCGCTCGGGGTATTTTTGGAATATTTTTAGTCGAGAACACTCAGCTCAGGTAATGTACATTTTGTCTTTGGTAAATAATAATAAATACAGCTGCAAGCGGCGATAATCGTCCCTTGCGCTCATCTGGTGCAGAGTTTAGACCAACGTTTTCAGATGCAACCTTTTAAAAAGCTGCCAAATGTGAGGCCAGTACTGCGTCTGCCACTCTGCACTCACATTTTTCAGAGATATCATTGGAATAAATTGGAGGATTTCAGGCGTTGAGTGACTTTTTGGATCGAGGTGACCTGAATCTTTAGAATTTGTGATATTTTAATTCGCTAAAACGCTAACTTTGGAACTTTTCATGCTGTGTACAAACAATAAAAAGGAACTAAAAGTGAAGCTACGCCAGAAGAAGCTCTGTTGCTGCGATGTAACTCAGGAGCAGCAGAGATATTATCACAGATCCCTGAGTCCCTCTCTGCTGGACCCAAACTGGAAACACCTGAGTCCAGAGACCGCATGGACCTGTCAGCCTCTTTATTATCTGCAGCTTTATGAGGATCCAGTCCCAGACCAGTCCCAGACCAGACCTGGACCGTCTCTGGGACCGTCTCTGGGACCGTCTCCGGACGTCAGGCAGTATTTCAGCGTAACTCTAGTCCCAGTGTTGCCGGTCCGGGCCTGGTTTGAGGGCAGATCTTCGGCGGGAGGGCAGTAAATCTGAGCGCAGCAGCAGGCCTTGACCCCGGCCTCCCAGTCCCTGCAGAGAGTCCCGGTCCAGACCCGCTGGTCCTGGATCTGTGGTTTATGGCTCGAGGAAGAGACTGGAGGCAGGACTATGGACTCTGGATGAAAAACCTGGACTCACCGCTCCTATAAAGTATTTTCAGCGCTGGTTTCATCACATTCCCTTTCTCCTTTTATGATTCTCTCAGTAAACCAGCGCTTATGCAAAAAAATAAAAAAAAATAAAAAGTCTGGTCCTCCATGTTTGTGAATCTTCTGCTCTGATGTTTGATCACGAGAGATTGTGTGAGATCTCAGGTCTGAGTCTGTGCTGTGACATCAGGAGGTCATCAGAGCGTTCAGGAGGTTTTAGGATCAAACATCTGTGTAACATCTGTGCTCTTAGGTTTTAAAATGAGTTATTTAAAAATCCACAATACAGAACCACAGCCCTTAACCCGAGGAAAAAGACACAGAGTCAATGTAATAACTTGTCTCTGATGAACGGCGTTTAGTTCTTTCCTTGGTCTCCTGTTGGTTCTGCTGAAGTCCTCGTTGTTGTTGGGTTTTTTGTCTTGGTCCTGTTTCCATTTTAACAACAGTAAAGTCCCTCTGACGTCCTCCACATTCAAACAAACCACTTTTTCTTTCACAAGTCTTTGTACAACTGGCTTCTGCTGCTGTCCCCGCTCACAGAGAAGGACAGAGCTGCTCAGAGACTCAGGATTCTGGAGTTTTATGGAAAAACTGGCAAGAGTCCGCCATGTTTGTTTGGGTCAGCGGTGCAGTGCTTATGCCCCACACTTAGTTTCTCTGATTGGTTAGTGTAAGTGAAGAGACTAGACTAACTTCTTTGTATATAACAGGAAAAGAGTTTGTCTGGAAGGACAGAGCAGTTTCTACTGATTCCTCACAGATATTTTTACTTTTGGAGGAAAATGGCGTCAGACAAAAAGTTTAACAAAGTGAAGATCCTTTTAATCTTTACATTATGTTCAAAAGAAGGTCTCAGTCCTGCCCTCTGCTGCCCTCTGCTGGTCTCTTCTCCTGTTTCTTTACGGCACTGTGTGTGTTCAGTTTAAAGTTCTCCTCCAAACCTTGCAAAGCATTCTGGTCTAGACCTCTAGTGACCACTGATGTTCACTACTTTTCAAAATGCATTGTGGAAAATTTTGAGTGCACTATTTTTTATCCAGCAGACATTTGGACACCACTACAGAAGGGTGTGACCTCTGTAGAGCGCACTATAGAGGGACTAGGGAGGACGTGGCCTAAAAATATGAATAAAAGCAGAATATTCAGCTTCAAAGAAATCGCCTTTAGGAACAAAAGAAAGAGATCAAATCTAACTCAGGTCTGAGGGAACAGCGAGTTCTGTGAAGGAAAGCGACAGTGGCCTGTGATAATCTGAACACTCGTCTGTGCCTCGGTGTGAGGAGGAGACAGATGTGCAGCAGGAGACAGATGTGCAGCAGGAGACAGATGTGCAGCAGGAGACAGATGTGCAGCTGGAGACAGATGTGCAGCTGGAGACAGATGTGCAGCAGGAGACAGGTCCTCTGTGGAAGTGTGACGTCAGAGCGGCCCTTGATGGACTCCTGTGTGAAATCTTCATCAGAGTTTCATTTCCTCCTCATTTTGTCTGCGCTCGTCCATCACGGTCCACCTCTGACCGAGACCTGGAGCCTCCTCATTCACCACCGCTGCTGCTTCAACTCCAGGACACGAACTTCTCCAAACACACGGCAGACGCTGACAGGAAGCCTCTGGGAAAAAACAAGACTTTAGGATGACAGAGAGAATTTATTTTAATGACTTTCATTAAAGAGAATAGTCAGAGCATAATTAGAGAGGAGTGTAATTACCATTTTATTCTGACAACGGTTCACAGAGAAGTGTTTAGTGTCACACTTTGTTGTACGTTTAAAAGTTAAAAGTACTGCTTAAGTTTTAGGACTGACGTATGATCTGGGGTAATGTCTGAGGAGAATGTAGAATGTTATCTCTGTACAGTTCACTTTAAAATCTGGAACTGTTCTGCATTGTTCCATTCATAGTGAATCTAAAAGCAACATAATCCTTAAGTCGAGAACACACTCGAATTAAAAAATCTGCTGTCTACAGAATGGTAAATGGTAAATGCCTCTCTAACCTAAAGGCACTGTAAAGAATGTCCACCCAAAAATGTAACTTTAACAAAACCTCAGTGCATAAAGCCCAGGCAGAGCTGGAGTCTGTTCTAATTCTCTTTTAAACCAGTTAAAGATAAATATGTATTTATTTAGTCATTGCTACAGTGGATGTAATTTTAATAAATAATAAGAATCAATATTCAAAAATAAGAGTGTTTGTAATCATAATATTGACTTTGATAACATTTACGAGAGCAGGGCTGTGAATTACTTTACACAACATTAAACTTGTATAAAAATACATTTTAATTATTTATTTACATTCTTGGACCTCGGCAGTGATGTGTCCCTTACTTATGGCAACCCTAGCTAACGTCTGTGTGCTAACGTCTGTGTGCTAACGTCTGTGTGCTAACGTCTGTGTGCTAACGTCTGTGTGCTAACGTCTGTGTGCTAACATCTGTGCAAACGTTTATGTGCTAACGTTTTATGTGCTAATATATTTGTGCTAACGTTTATGTGCTAACGTTTTTGTGCTAAGGTTTATGTGCTAACGTTTATGTGCTAACATATTTGTGCTAACGTTTATGTGCTAACGTTTGTGCTAACGTTTTTGTGCTAAGGTTTATGTGCTAATGTTTGTGCTAACGTTTTGTGCTAAGGTTTATGTGCTAACGTTTGTGCTAACATATTTGTGCTAATGTTTATGTGCTAATGTTTGTGCTAACGTTTTTGTGCTAAGGTTTATGTGCTAATGTTTATGCTAACGTTTTTGTGCTAAGGTTTATGTGCTAATGTTTATGTGCTAATGTTTATGTGCTAATGTTTGTGCTAACGTTTGTGCTAACATATTTGTGCTAATGTTTAAGTGCTAATGTTTGTGCTAACGTTTTTGTGCTAAGGTTTATGTGCTAATGTTTGTGCTAACGTTTTTGTGCTAAGGTTTATGTGCTAATGTTTATGTGCTAATGTTTGTGCTAACGTTTTTGTGCTAAGGTTTATGTGCTAATGTTTATGTGCTAACGTTTATGTGCTAACGTTTGTGCTAACGTTTTTGTGCTAATGTTTTTGTGCTAAGGTTTATGTGCTAACGTTTATGTGCTAACATATTTGTGCTAACGTTTATGTGCTAACGTTTGTGCTAACATATTTGTGCTAATGTTTATGTGCTAACTTCTTTTATTGTTTAACAACTATTAAAACAATTATAACACAAAAAACAACAAATATTAAAAGATTAATTACAAATCTTAGCAATAGTATAAAAAAATCTCATCTCCTTATATAAACAACAAATCCTCTACAGTTGTAACAGTTCATGTATAATACAGACAAAGATTTTTGTGTATTACAATATTGCAAAGTGTCAATAAAAGAATAATAATCATATAATAAGGATTTAAAGCAAGGTTTAGATTTTTGTATTTTTGATTTATGAATATGAAATTTCCCTAATAAAATCATTACATTTAAAATTTTATTAACTTATTTTTAATATCTGACCCAACTATCACCATTTTGCAATTTTAAAGTTTTTTAGTTTTTGTAAATAAAAAAATGTAAAATCCATCCACATTTTCATTGAGAAGGTACAACCATAAAATAAAAGTATTAAAGTTTAATTTTCTCTTTCACAAAGTTACATTTAGGATCTATATCTGTATATTTTGATAGTGCTAACATATTTGTGCTAACGTTTATAAGCTAATGTGACGTCAGGAAAACCAAATCACCACGAGTCGCGTTATCTCCGGAGGCGGCTCATCCTGGAGAACGCTCCTCGGAAAACACTGACGTCAGAGCTCCAGGGGTAACGCTTGTGTCCCGTTACCTTCACTAAAAGATGATCACCTCGTCCCGCAGCAAACGTGTTCAAGTTAATGGGACTGGGATGTTTTGGTTAAAGGCACATCATGTTCCCATCAGCCCCTGCTCCTGCCTCTGTTCCTCTGAATATCACCTCCTATCTCTGTCTTTTGTCCAAAATCTCTCTGACGCCTCCCTGGGATGACTTCTTCTTCTTCTTTTTCACTGATGGCTCTTTGATGTCAGACGGAGAGCTCTGATTGGCCGGTGACGCGCTGGAGACGGAGGACTCTGATTGGTGGATGGTGACGTCTGGGGCTGTTCTCAGGTCAGTGCTCAGGTGAGTGACAGACGGGACAGAGGTGAGGGGACAGAGGAGAGGGGACAGAGGAGAGGGGACAGAGGTGAGGGGACAGAGGTGAGGGGACAGAGGAGAGGGGACAGAGGAGATGGGACAGAGGAGAGGGGACAGAGGAGAGGGGACAGAGGAGAGGGGACAGAGGAGAGGGGACAGAGGAGATGGGACAGAGGAGATTGGACAGAGGAGAGGGGACAGAGGAGAGGGGACAGAGGTTAGAGGACAGCGGAGAGGGGACAGAAGAGAGGGGACAGAGGAGAGGGGACAGAGGTTAGGGGACAGAGGTGGGGGACAGAGGTGAGGGGACAGAGGTTAGGGGACAGAGGTGAGGGGACAAAGGTGAGGGGACAGAGGAGAGGGGACAGAGGAGAGGGGACAGAGGAGAGGGGACAGAGGTTAGGGGACAGAGGAGAGGGGACAGAGGAGAGGGGACAGAGGAGAGGGGACAGAGGTGAGGGGACAGAGGAGAGGGGACAGAGGAGATGGGACAGAGGAGATGGGACAGAGGAGAGGGGACAGAGGAGAGGGGACAGAGGTGAGGGGACAGAGGAGAGGGGACAGAGGAGAGGGGACATAGGAGAGGGGACAGAGGTTAGGGGACAGAGGTGGGGGACAGAGGTGAGGGGACAGAGGTTAGGGGACAGAGGTGAGGGGACAAAGGTGAGGGGACAGAGGTGAGGGGACAGAGGTGAGGGGACAGAGGAGAGGGGACAGAGGAGAGGGGACAGAGGAGAGGGGACAGAGGAGAGGGGACCGAGGAGAGGGGACAGAGGAGAGGGGACAGAGGAGAGGGGACAGAGGTTAGGGGACAGAGGAGAGGGGACAGAGGAGAGGGGACAGAGGAGAGGGGACAGAGGAGACAGAGGAGAGGGGACAGAGGTGAGGGGACAGAGGAGAGGGGACAGAGGAGAGGGGACAGAAGTGAGGGGACAGAGGAGAGGGGACAGAGGAGAGGGGACAGAGGTGAGGGGACAGAGGAGAGGGGACAGAGGAGAGGGGACAGAGGTGAGGGGACAGAGGTTAGGGGACAGAGGAGAGGGGACAGTAGTAACGGGACAGAGGTGAGGGGACAGAGGTGATGGGACAGAGGTGAGGGGACAGAGGAGATGGGACAGAGGTGAGGGGACAGAGGTGAAGGGAAAGGGGAGAGGGGACAGAGGAGAGGGGACAGAGGTTAGGGGACAGAGGAGAGGGGACAGAGGAGAGGGGACAGAGGTTAGGGGACAGAGGAGAGGGGACAGAGGAGAGGGGACAGAGGTGATGGGACAGAGGTGAGGGGACAGTAGTAACGGGACAGAGGTGACGGGACAGAGGTGAGAGGACAGTAGTAACGGGACAGAGGTGACGGGACAGAGGTGAGGGGACAGAGGAGATGGGACAGAGGTGATGGGACAGAGGTGAGGGGACAGAGGAGATGGGACAGAAGTGAGGGGACAGAGGTGAGGGGACAGAGGAGAGGGGACAGAGGAGAGGGGACAGAGGTTAGGGGACAGAGGAGAGGGGACAGAGGAGAGGGGACAGAGGTGATGGGACAGAGGTGAGGGGACAGAGGAGAGGGGACAGAAGAGAGGGGACAGAGGAGAGGGGACAGAGGTTAGGGGACAGAGGAGAGGGGACAGAGGTTAGGGGACAGAAAAGAGGGGACAGAGGTGAGGGGACAGAGGAGAGGGGACAGAGGAGAGGGGACAGAGGTTAGGGGACAGAGGAGAGGGGACAGAGGTGGGGGGACAGAGGAGAGGGGACAGAGGTGATGGGACAGAGGAGAGGGGACAGAGGAGAGGGGACAGAGGAGAGGGGACAGAGGAGAGGGGACAGAGGTTAGGGGACAGAGGAGAGGGGACAGAGGTGAGGGGACAGAGGAGAGGGGACAGAGGAGAGGGGACAGAGGAGAGGGGACAGAGGTTAGGGGACAGAGGAGAGGGGACAGAGGAGAGGGGACAGAGGTTAGGGGACAGAGGAGAGGGGACAGAGGTTAGGGGACAGAGGAGAGGGGACAGAGGTGAGGGGACAGAGGAGAGGGGACAGAGGAGAGGGGACAGAGGTTAGGGGACAGAGGTTAGGGGACAGAGGAGAGGGGACAGAGGTGAGGGGACAGAGGAGAGGGGACAGAGGAGAGGGGACAGAGGTGAGGGGACAGAGGAGAGGGGACAGAAGTGAGGGGACAGAGGTTAGGGGACAGAGGAGAGGGGACAGTAGTAACGGGACAGAGGTGATGGGACAGAGGTGAGGGGACAGTAGTAACGGGACAGAGGTGACGGGACAGAGGTGAGAGGACAGTAGTAACGGGACAGAGGTGACGGGACAGAGGTGAGGGGACAGAGGAGATGGGACAGAGGTGATGGGACAGAGGTGAGGGGACAGAGGAGATGGGACAGAGGTGAGGGGACAGAGGTGAGGGGACAGAGGTGATGGGACAGAGGTGAGGGGACAGAGGAGATGGGACAGAGGTGAGGGGACAGTAGTAACGGGACAGAGGTGACGGGACAGAGGTGAGGGGACAGAGGTGAGGGGACAGTAGTGACGGGACAGAGGTGAGGGGACAGAGGTGATGGGACAGTAGTAACGGGACAGAGGTGATGGGACAGAGGTGATGGGACAGAGGTGATGGGACAGAGGTGATGAGACAGAGGTGAGGGGACAGTAGTAACGGGACAGAGGTGATGGGACAGAGGTGAGGGGACAGAGGTGAGGGGACAGAGGTGAGGGGACAGTAGTAACGGGACAGAGGTGATGGGACAGAGGTGATGGGACAGAGGTGATGGGACAGAGGTGAGGGGACAGAGGTGAGGGGACAGAGGTGAGGGGACAGTAGTAACGGGACAGAGGTGACGGGACAGAGGTGAGGGGACAGTAGTAACGGGACAGAGGTGATGGGACAGTAGTAACGGGACAGAGGTGATGGGACAGAGGTGATGGGACAGAGGTTATGGGACAGTAGTAACGGGACAGAGGTGATGGGACAGTAGTAACGGGACAGAGGTGATGGGACAGTAGTAACGGGACAGAGGTGATGGGACAGAGGTGATGGGACAGTAGTAACGGGACAGAGGTGATGGGACAGAGGTGATGGGACAGTAGTAACGGGACAGAGGTGATGGGACAGTAGTAACGGGAGAGAGGTGATGGGACAGTAGTAACGGGACAGAGGTGATGGGACAGAGGTGATGGGACAGAGGTGATGGGACAGTAGTAACGGGACAGAGGTGATGGGACAGAGGTGATGGGACAGTAGTAACGGGACAGAGGTGATGGGACAGTAGTAACGGGACAGAGGTGAGGGGACAGTAGTAACGGGACAGAGGTGATGGGACAGTAGTAACGGGACAGAGGTGATGAGACAGAGGTGATGGGACAGAGGTGATGGGACAGTAGTAACGGGACAGAGGTGATGGGACAGTAGTAACGGGACAGAGGTGATGGGACAGTAGTAACGGGACAGAGGTGATGGGACAGTAGTAACGGGACAGAGGTGATGGGACAGAGGTGATGGGACAGAGGTGATGGGACAGAGGTAACGGGACAGAGGTGATGGGACAGTAGTAAGGGGACAGAGGTGATGGGACAGTAGTAACGGGACAGAGGTGATGGGACAGTAGTAACGGGACAGAGGTGATGGGACAGAGGTAACGGGACAGAGGTGATGGGACAGAGGTGATGGGACAGAGGTGAGGGGACAGTAGTAACGGGACAGAGGTGACGGGACAGAGGTGAGAGGACAGTAGTAACGGGACAGAGGTGACGGGACAGAGGTGAGGGGACAGAGGAGATGGGACAGAGGTGATGGGACAGAGGTGAGGGGACAGAGGAGATGGGACAGAGGTGAGGGGACAGAGGTGAGGGGACAGAGGTGATGGGACAGAGGTGAGGGGACAGAGGAGATGGGACAGAGGTGAGGGGACAGTAGTAACGGGACAGAGGTGACGGGACAGAGGTGAGGGGACAGAGGTGAGGGGACAGTAGTGACGGGACAGAGGTGAGGGGACAGAGGTGATGGGACAGTAGTAACGGGACAGAGGTGATGGGACAGAGGTGATGGGACAGAGGTGATGGGACAGAGGTGATGAGACAGAGGTGAGGGGACAGTAGTAACGGGACAGAGGTGATGGGACAGAGGTGAGGGGACAGAGGTGAGGGGACAGAGGTGAGGGGACAGTAGTAACGGGACAGAGGTGATGGGACAGAGGTGATGGGACAGAGGTGATGGGACAGAGGTGAGGGGACAGAGGTGAGGGGACAGAGGTGAGGGGACAGTAGTAACGGGACAGAGGTGACGGGACAGAGGTGAGGGGACAGTAGTAACGGGACAGAGGTGATGGGACAGTAGTAACGGGACAGAGGTGATGGGACAGAGGTGATGGGACAGAGGTTATGGGACAGTAGTAACGGGACAGAGGTGATGGGACAGTAGTAACGGGACAGAGGTGATGGGACAGTAGTAACGGGACAGAGGTGATGGGACAGAGGTGATGGGACAGTAGTAACGGGACAGAGGTGATGGGACAGAGGTGATGGGACAGTAGTAACGGGACAGAGGTGATGGGACAGTAGTAACGGGAGAGAGGTGATGGGACAGTAGTAACGGGACAGAGGTGATGGGACAGAGGTGATGGGACAGAGGTGATGGGACAGTAGTAACGGGACAGAGGTGATGGGACAGAGGTGATGGGACAGTAGTAACGGGACAGAGGTGATGGGACAGTAGTAACGGGACAGAGGTGAGGGGACAGTAGTAACGGGACAGAGGTGATGGGACAGTAGTAACGGGACAGAGGTGATGAGACAGAGGTGATGGGACAGAGGTGATGGGACAGTAGTAACGGGACAGAGGTGATGGGACAGTAGTAACGGGACAGAGGTGATGGGACAGTAGTAACGGGACAGAGGTGATGGGACAGTAGTAACGGGACAGAGGTGATGGGACAGAGGTGATGGGACAGAGGTGATGGGACAGAGGTAACGGGACAGAGGTGATGGGACAGTAGTAAGGGGACAGAGGTGATGGGACAGTAGTAACGGGACAGAGGTGATGGGACAGTAGTAACGGGACAGAGGTGATGGGACAGAGGTAACGGGACAGAGGTGATGGGACAGAGGTGATGGGACAGTAGTAACGGGACAGAGGTGATGAGACAGAGGTGATGGGACAGTAGTAACGGGACAGAGGTGATGGGACAGAGGTGATGGGACAGAGGTGATGAGACAGAGGTGATGGGACAGTAGTAACGGGACAGAGGTGATGGGACAGAGGTAACGGGACAGAGGTGATGGGACAGTAGTAACGGGACAGAGGTGATGGGACAGTAGTAACGGGACAGAGGTGATGGGACAGTAGTAACGGGACAGAGGTGATGAGACAGAGGTGATGGGACAGTAGTAACGGGACAGAGGTGATGGGACAGAGGTGATGAGACAGAGGTGATGGGACAGTAGTAACGGGACAGAGGTGACGGGACAGAGGTGATGGGACAGAGGTGATGGGACAGTAGTAACGGGACAGAGGTGATGGGACAGAGGTGATGGGACAGAGGTGATGGGACAGTAGTAACGGGACAGAGGTGATGGGACAGAGGTGATGGGACAGTAGTAACGGGACAGAGGTGACGGGACAGAGGTGATGGGACAGTAGTAACGGGACAGAGGTGATGGGACAGAGGTAACGGGACAGAGGTGATGGGACAGAGGTGATGGGACAGTAGTAACGGGACAGAGGTGATGAGACAGAGGTGATGGGACAGAGGTGATGAGACAGAGGTGATGGGACAGTAGTAACGGGACAGAGGTGACGGGACAGAGGTGATGGGACAGTAGTAACGGGACAGAGGTGATGGGACAGAGGTAACGGGACAGAGGAGATGGGACAGAGGTGATGGGACAGAGGTAACGGGACAGAGGTGATGGGACAGAGGTGATGGGACAGAGGTGATGGGACAGAGGTAACGGGACAGAGGTGATGGGACAGTAGTAACGGGACAGAGGTGATGAGACAGAGGTGATGGGACAGTAGTAACGGGACAGAGGTGATGGGACAGAGGTGATGGGACAGAGGTGATGAGACAGAGGTGATGGGACAGTAGTAACGGGACAGAGGTGATGGGACAGAGGTGACGGGACAGAGGTGATGAGACAGAGGTGATGGGACAGTAGTAACGGGACAGAGGTGATGAGACAGAGGTGATGGGACAGTAGTAACGGGACAGAGGTGATGGGACAGAGGTGATGGGACAGAGGTGATGGGACAGTAGTAACGGGACAGAGGTGACGGGACAGAGGTGATGGGACAGAGGTGACGGGACAGAGGTGATGGGACAGTAGTAACGGGACAGAGGTGATGGGACAGAGGTGATGGGACAGTAGTAACGGGACAGAGGTGACGGGACAGAGGTGATGGGACAGAGGTGACGGGACAGAGGTGATGGGACAGTAGTAACGGGACAGAGGTGAGGGGACAGAGGTGATGGGACAGTAGTAACGGGACAGAGGTGATGGGACAGAGGTGATGGGACAGAGGTGAGGGGACAGAGGTGAGGGGACAGAGGTGAGGGGACAGTAGTAACGGGACAGAGGTGACGGGACAGAGGTGAGGGGACAGAGGTGAGGGGACAGTAGTAACGGGACAGAGGTGATGGGACAGAGGTGATGGGACAGAGGTGAGGGGACAGAGGTGATGGGACAGAGGTGAGGGGACAGAGGTGAGGGGACAGAGGTGAGGGGACAGTAGTAACGGGACAGAGGTGATGGGACAGAGGTGATGGGACAGAGGTGAGGGGACAGAGGTGAGGGGACAGAGGTGAGGGGACAGTAGTAACGGGACAGAGGTGACGGGACAGAGGTGAGGGGACAGTAGTAACGGGACAGAGGTGATGGGACAGTAGTAACGGGACAGAGGTGATGGGACAGAGGTGATGGGACAGAGGTTATGGGACAGTAGTAACGGGACAGAGGTGATGGGACAGTAGTAACGGGACAGAGGTGATGGGACAGAGGTGATGGGACAGTAGTAACGGGACAGAGGTGATGGGACAGTAGTAACGGGACAGAGATGATGGGACAGAGGTGATGGGACAGTAGTAACGGGACAGAGGTGATGGGACAGTAGTAACGGGAGAGAGGTGATGGGACAGTAGTAACGGGACAGAGGTGATGGGACAGAGGTGATGGGACAGTAGTAACGGGACAGAGGTGATGGGACAGAGGTGATGGGACAGTAGTAACGGGACAGAGGTGATGGGACAGTAGTAACGGGACAGAGGTGAGGGGACAGTAGTAACGGGACAGAGGTGATGGGACAGTAGTAACGGGACAGAGGTGATGAGACAGAGGTGATGGGACAGAGGTGATGGGACAGTAGTAACGGGACAGAGGTGATGGGACAGTAGTAACGGGACAGAGGTGATGGGACAGTAGTAACGGGACAGAGGTGATGGGACAGAGGTGATGGGACAGTAGTAACGGGACAGAGGTGATGGGACAGTAGTAACGGGACAGAGGTGATGGGACAGAGGTAACGGGACAGAGGAGATGGGACAGAGGTGATGGGACAGAGGTAACGGGACAGAGGTGATGGGACAGAGGTGATGGGACAGAGGTGATGGGACAGAGGTAACGGGACAGAGGTGATGGGACAGAGGTGATGGGACAGTAGTAACGGGACAGAGGTGATGGGACAGAGGTGATGGGACAGAGGTGATGGGACAGAGGTGATGAGACAGAGGTGATGGGACAGTAGTAACGGGACAGAGGTGATGGGACAGAGGTGACGGGACAGAGGTGATGAGACAGAGGTGATGGGACAGTAGTAACGGGACAGAGGTGATGGGACAGAGGTGATGAGACAGAGGTGATGGGACAGTAGTAACGGGACAGAGGTGATGGGACAGAGGTGACGGGACAGAGGTGATGGGACAGTAGTAACGGGACAGAGGTGATGGGACAGAGGTGATGAGACAGAGGTGATGGGACAGTAGTAACGGGACAGAGGTGATGGGACAGAGGTGACGGGACAGAGGTGATGGGACAGAGGTGATGGGACAGTAGTAACGGGACAGAGGTGACGGGACAGAGGTGATGGGACAGAGGTGACGGGACAGAGGTGATGGGACAGTAGTAACGGGACAGAGGTGATGGGACAGAGGTGATGGGACAGTAGTAACGGGACAGAGGTGACGGGACAGAGGTGATGAGACAGAGGTGATGGGACAGTAGTAACGGGACAGAGGTGATGGGACAGAGGTGATGGGACAGTAGTAACGGGACAGAGGTGACGGGACAGTGTCATTAGGAGTAAGACCATGGGCTGTAACAGAGGTTTTGTTCCATGTGTGTTCCTTATGATTTTTGTCAGTAGGAATGTTGTGTGTTCCACTGGGGAATAACATCGCCATGGGTTACATTTAGGGAAGAACCTTATTTAGAGGTGCTCCCCTAAAAATGGTCTACGCCTGTGATCACAACAAAAGTCTCCTCAAAGGCTTCACAAACATGAACACAACCAACACAAACAATAACTGCACTAAACTAAACTGACCCAGGATCCTAAAAAAAAACAGAACTACTACTACTACTACTACTACTACTACTAACCTCGTGTGTATACTGACTGAGATCAGCAGTAGACGTTAGATCGACTGCAGCTCTGTCAAAGCAGAGCTGGAAACTCTCTGTAATTCATTTTAATACTCTTTTGTTATTTTTTACAGTGTACACTGCTGAACACAGTGTGTTTGTAACTGCAGCTGCTGCAGAAGAAGTCAGAGAGGAGCACGCACCAGGAAACAAGAACCAAGTCCTCCTGTGAGCCCCAGTCTTCTCCTGGTTTAGACCTGGTTTAGTCTTGGTTTAGTCCTGGTTTAGTCCTGGTTTAGTCCAGGTTTAGACCTGGTTTAGACCTGGTTTAGTCTTGGTTTAGTCCTGGTTTAGTCCTGGTTTAGTCCAGGTTTAGACCTGGTTTAGACCTGGTTTAGTCTTGGTTTAGTCCTGGTTTAGTCCTGGTTTAGACCTGGTTTAGTCCAGGTTTAGACCTGGTTTAGACCTGGTTTAGTCTTGGTTTAGTCCTGGTTTAGTCCTGGTTTAGTCCAGGTTTAGACCTGGTTTAGACCTGGTTTAGTCTTGGTTTAGTCATGGTTTAGTCCTGGTTTAGTCCAGGTTTAGACCTGGTTTAGACCTGGTTTAGTCTTGGTTTAGTCCTGGTTTAGTCCTGGTTTAGACCTGGTTTAGACCTGGTTTAGTCTTGGTTTAGTCCTGGTTTAGGCCTGGTTTAGTCCAGGTTTAGACCTGGTTTAGACCTGGTTTAGTCTTGGTTTAGTCCTGGTTTAGTCCAGGTTTAGACCTGGTTTAGACCTGGTTTAGTCTTGGTTTAGTCCTGGTTTAGTCCTGGTTTAGTCCTGGTTTAGACCTGGTTTAGTCTTGGTTTAGTCCTGGTTTAGGCCTGGTTTAGTCCAGGTTTAGACCTGGTTTAGACCTGGTTTAGTCTTGGTTTAGTCCTGGTTTAGTCCAGGTTTAGGAGAACGTTTTGCAAGATCTCGAGAAACTTTTGCGAGATCTCGAGAAACTTTTGCGAGATCTCGAGAAACCTTTGCGAGATCTTGAGAAACTTTTGCGAGATCTCGAGAAACTTTTGCGAGATCTTGAGAAACTTTTGCGAGATCTCAAGAAACTTTTGCGAGATCTTGAGAAACTTTTGCGAGATCTCAAGAAACTTTTGCGAGATCTTGAGAAACTTTTGCGAGATCTCAAGAAACTTTTGCGAGATCTTGAGAAACTTTTGCGAGATCTCAAGAAACTTTTGCGAGATCTTGAGAAACTTTTGTGAGATCTCGAGAAAGTTTTACGAGATCTCGAGAAAGTTTTGCAAGATCTCAAGAAACTTTTAGAGATGCTGCAAATGCTGTGGGTAGTTCAGAACAGTCTTTATGACGCAACAATCCCTTTGTGCGCAAAATCCTCTTCAAATGTCTCTCACTTATATCAAAGCCATGTCTACAGCAAAAAACAGATTTTATGTTTTTATATTTGAGGCCGATCTCAAAATAAAACTCTATAAAGCTCTCCCATGAGTGCGTGTCTTCCTTCGTTACAATACACTGCTGACCCGGAAATACCACAAGTAAACAATTGATTTAAAAACTTTCTCGGGATCTCGCAATCGTTTCTCGGGATTTTGCTTTTTTTTTCCCTTTCATTTTTTTTTTCACCATGTTTTTTTGTTCAACCATGTCCCTTAAGGGGCTCCGTAGAAACATGCCAACAATATTGGTCTATAAGAAAACCAAAGAGAAGACCGAATAAACCCTTTTGGATTAATCCATAGTCTTCTCTTTATTTTTTGTCTCTTGCTTTAATGTAAGACAGCTCACTTTTAAGAGAAGTGCGTCTGAAAGGGAACAGGTGTTTCATGGAAGGCTTCTATTGAAAGAGCGAAAAAATAAAATGAGTTCTTAGAAAGTCCTAAAACCCGAATGAAACGGAGCAGAACCAACCAGAAGCTGGAAGTGAAAACCACAAACAGGAAGTGGACAGGAAGTGGAGGCGCGTGGACGTGAGCGGCGTCGTTTGATCCGCGGCTAACGGGCTCCAGATTTCTGTGCGGTTTCTCTGTGGCGCGAGCTCAGGAGCTGCGCCGCACGTGGAGACGGAGACAGAGCGAAACCTGAGAGCAGAGAAATCAGAGTCTGAAGAAAAAAACACACATCAGAAAGAACTCAGGCCACAGAGGGGCAGGTCTGAACCAGGTCTGAACCAGGTCTGAGCCAGGTCTGAACCAGGTCTGAACCAGGTCTGAACCAGGTCTGAACCAGGTCTGAGCCAGGTCTGAACCAGGTCTGAACCAGGTCTGAGCCAGGTCTGAACCAGGTCTGAACCAGGTCTGAACCAGGTCTGAACCAGGTCTGAACCAGGACTAAACCAGGTCTGAACCAGGTCTGAACCAGGTCTGAACCAGGTCTGAACCAGGTCTAAACCAGGTCTGAACCAGGTCTGAGCCAGAACTGAACCAGGTCTGAACCAGGTCTGAACCAGGTCTGAACCAGGTCTGAGCCAGGTCTGAGCCAGAACTGAACCAGGTCTGAACCAGGTCTGAACCAGGTCTGAACCAGGTCTGAACCAGGTCTGAGCCAGAACTGAACCAGGTCTGAACCAGGTCTGAACCAGGTCTGAACCAGGTCTGAGCCAGAACTGAACCAGGTCTGAACCAGGTCTGAACCAGGTCTGAACCAGGTCTGAGCCAGAACTGAACCAGGTCTGAACCAGGTCTGAACCAGGTCTGAACCAGGTCTGAACCAGGTCTGAACCAGGTCTGAGCCAGAACTGAACCAGGTCTGAACCAGGTCTAAACCAGGTCTGAACCAGGTCTGAACCAGGTCTGAGCCAGAACTGAACCAGGTCTGAACCAGGTCTAAACCAGGTCTGAACCAGGTCTGAACCAGGTCTGAGCCAGAACTGAACCAGGTCTGAACCAGGTCTAAACCAGGTCTGAACCAGGTCTGAGCCAGAACTGAACCAGGTCTGAACCAGGTCTAAACCAGGTCTGAACCAGGTCTGAACCAGGTCTGAACCAGGTCTGAACCAGGTCTGAACCAGGAAGTCAGTCAGAAAAGGCAGACCCTGTTCATTTATCTGACATTTTTACACCAAAGACATTCTCTGGGTCTCACTCAGGCTACAGCTCGTTTGTTTTTGTTTTATTTTTCACTTTGGTTTCATGTTTTGGAAAACAGAGAAAGCCAGTCTACTGTAGCTTCTGATAGTTGCAATCAGATGCAATACGATTTTTCCAAAGGAAGAGAATGTGTAGGAGTGTCCCTCTCTGTCTCTGAATTTAAATCCAATTGAAAATTTCTTGTGGGATTTACAGAAGGCAACAGCAGCACAGAGGCCATCAAACATCACTGAGCTAGAAGCTTTTCAGCCTGGAGAAACTCAAACAGAGACAAATGTACGCATTCGAATTTAATTTAAATAACTTTGGGGGTTAAACTGGGGACACACTAAATGATTTTACAATAATTCACAGTTGCTCCGAGTCTGTCCCAGTCAACACTGCTGCAGGGAACCGTAATCAGCAGTCGGCCCTGAAATCCGTTAGCGTGCGATGTTCAAAGACTCGAATCGGCGCAAAAACCCGGCCTGACGTCAGTCGCAAGCAACAAACACCGACTCTGGAGCACACTCCTGTAGTGTCCAGTGGCCAACGAAAAACAGCTGATGAGACACAGGAAATAGCGTCAGAAAAGGAAGACGACGCAACAGGAAGTGGCAGGAAAATATATACGTGGAAATTTAAAGAAGAAGAAGAAGAAGAAAACATAACCAACCATGGCAAACACTGAAGAAAGTTGAGCGCTACCAAAGTGAAACTGGATACAGAGACGATTTTTTCTTTTTCCTTTTTTCCAAACAGAGAGCTGCCACACAACGACAGCAGCGACCCAGGTAGCTCCATGTTTGTTTACCGTTTAGTTCTGGCCAGAGTTTGCTGCGTTTGGTTGGCGACAGTCGCGGCCTCAGCAGATCTTGTCGTGTGTGAGGCGCAGTCTTTCAGTCGTCAGAACTAAATCTGCTGAAACCAGTCGTTAGTGTGAGCTCCTGGTCTTTTCACAATCTGTAACCACTGAGAAAAGATGAGCCGTTATGAGCAGCGTAGAGAATAAAAAGTCTTTCCCGCGGAGCCTGGACACTGGTGATGGTGGAGACGAGGAAGATCTTCAGGTGCAGAGATGAATATTTTCGCTGCAGAGGTGGCGATGGGGCGGAGGAGTCAGGCCTAAATTTGCTGGAGGAGCGAGGAAGAGACGAGGAGGTGGTTCTGGTGGACTCGCTCCATTTGCAGGGGAAAAATGGGCAGCGACTCCAGCGGAGAGGTGTAAGAAGATTATTAGCAGTGACCCAAAAGGTTTGTTAGAGGTGAAAAAAGTGAAAGGATGCTCCACAATGTGTCGTAAAAAACAAACAAATCAACCAAAGACGAGAGGAGTGAGGTGTGTGCAGGCGCCTCAACACGAGTCAGGAAAAGTTTATGAAGTTTAGTTAAAGAGGAGAAACGTCAGGAGGCTCAGAGCTGATGTGCGTCACCGTCTTCAGCTCCCGCTCCCATCGGAGTCTGAGGAAATCCAGTTTTATTTGAGTTTAATGTGTACTTCTGTGTCTGAGGCGTCTTCATAAGAATCACACATGACACGGAGCAGATGGGTCCTTTTCTTAGCGACAGAGCCGGGCCCGAGTCTGAGGCAGGTGTGAGTGAGTCGGCCGTCACCTGTCAGCCCCGGCTTTAATCACAATCTCACCCCGGCTCCCACGGAAAGGGCAGTGTCAGGAGTTTAAAGTGAGATGTGGATTTGACGTTTAATTTTCCGGGAGCCAGAGCCGGAGCTTTGTCCTTAAAAGTTCAGGTGCGGCGTGAGTCATCCCCCTGACAGCTCCCACCGCTCCACTTCCACTCTTTAAAAACTTTGCATTGTCTCAGCGCAACGCCGACGCAAACTTTTCATTTTAAACGTCAAAAATCCGCTTTTCTCTTTCCGCTCTTCAAAGCCCTGACACGGATATTACTCATGCGTTTGATGAGCTGCAAACGGCGGCTCACCCGGGATCGAGCCGCGGCTTCAGACGAGAGGCTCAGAGAGAAAAAGAAAAGTCAGGCTTTGATTAGCGGAGGTCAAACCTGGAGCAGGCCGTGATGTAAGAGAGGAGCGAGGAGGTCTCAGGAGGTTAGGGAACAAAGAGAGGAGAGAGGAGAGAGGAGAGAGGAGAGGAGAGGAGAGAGGAGAGAGGAGAGAGGAGAGAGAGGAGAGAGGAGAGAGGAGAGAGGAGAGGAGAGAGGAGAGAGGAGGTCTCAGGAGGTTAGGGAACAAAGAGAGGAGAGAGGAGAGAAGAGAGGAGAGGAGAGGAGAGAGGAGAGAGGAGAGGAGAGAGGAGAGAGGAGAGGAGAGGAGAGAGGAGAGAGGAGAGAGGAGAGAGAGGAGAGAGGAGAGAGGAGAGAGGAGAGGAGAGAGGAGAGAGGAGGTCTCAGGAGGTTAGGGAACAAAGAGAGGAGAGAGGAGAGAAGAGAGGAGAGGAGAGGAGAGAGGAGAGAGGAGAGGAGAGAGGAGAGAGGAGAGGAGAGAGGAGAGGAGAGAGAGGAGAGGAGAGAGGAGAGGAGAGAGGAGAGAGAGGAGAGGAGAGAGGAGAGAGGAGAGGAGAGGAGAGGAGAGAGGAGAGAGAGGAGAGGAGAGAGGAGAGGAGAGAGGAAAGAGGAGAGAGGAGAGAGGAGAGGAGAGAGGAGGAGAGAGGAGAGAGGAGAGGAGAGAGGAAAGAGGAGAGAGGAGAGAGGAGAGGAGAGAGGAGAGAGGAGGAGAGAGGAGAGGAGAGAGGAGAGGAGAGAGGAAAGAGGAGAGAGGAGAGAGGAGAGAGAGGAGAGGAGAGAGGAGAGAGAGGAGAGGAGAGAGGAGAGGAGAGAGGAAAGAGGAGAGAGGAGAGAGGAGAGGAGAGAGGAGGAGAGAGGAGGAGAGAGAGGAGAGAGAGGAGAGAGGAGAAAAGAGAGGGGAGGAGAGAGAGGAGAGGAGAGGAGAGAGGGGAGGAGAGAGGGGAGGAGAGGAGAGAGGAGAGAGGAGAGAGGAGAGGAGAGAGGAGGAGAGAGGAGGAGAGAGAGGAGAGAGAGGAGAGAGGAGAAAAGAGAGGAGGAGAGAGGAGAGAGAGGAGAGAGAGGAGAGAGGAGAAGAGAGGGAGAAAAGAGAGGGGAGGAGAGAGAGGAGTTAGACCTGGTTTAGACCTGGTTTAGTCTTGGTTTAGTCCTGGTTTTAGTCCTGGTTTAGTCCAGGTTTAGACCTGGTTTAGACCTGGTTTAGTATTGGTTTAGTCTGGTTTAGTCTGGTTTAGACCTGGTTAGACCTGGTTTAGTCTGGTTTAGTCCTGGTTTGTTTAGCCTGGTTTAGTCCGTTTTAGACCTGGTTTAGACCTGGTTTAGTCTTGGTTTAGTCCTGGTTTAGTCAGGTTTAGACCTGGTTTAGACCTGGTTTAGTCTTGGTTTAGTCCTGGTTTAGCCTGTTTAGACCTGGTTAGCTGGTTTAGACCTGGTTTAGTCCTGGTTGTCTGGTTAGTCTGGTTAGCTGTTTAGTCCTGGTTTAGACCTGGTTTAGTACTGGTTTAGCTGGTTTAGTCCTGGTTTAGTCTGGTTTAGACTGGTTTAGTTTGGTTTAGTCCTGGTTTTAGTCCTGGTTTAGTCCTGGTTTAACCTGGTTTAGTCCTGGTTTAGTCCTGGTTTAGACCTGGTTTAGTCCTGGTTTAGTCCTGGTTTAGTCCTGGTTTAGTCCGTTTAGTCTGGTTTAGTCCTGGTTTAGTCTGGTTTAGTCCTGGTTTAGTCCTGGTTTAGTCCTGGTTTAGACCTGGTTTAGACCTGGTTTAGTCCTGGTTTACTGGTTTAGTCCTGGTTTAGACCTGGTTTAGACCTGGTTTAGTCCTGGTTTAGACCTGGTTTAGTCTTGGTTTAGTCCTGGTTTAGTCCTGGTTTAGACCTGGTTTAGACCTGGTTTAGACTGGTTTAGACCTGGTTTAGTCCTGGTTTAGTCCTGGTTTAGACCTGGTTTAGTCTGGTTTAGTCCTGGTTTTAGTCCTGGTTTAGACCTGGTTTAGACCTGGTTTAGACCTGGTTTAGTCCTGGTTTAGTCCTGGTTTAGACTGGTTTAGACTGGTTAGTCCTGGTTTAGATGGTTTAGTCCTGGTTTAGTCCTGGTTTAGTCCTGGTTTAGACCTGGTTTAGTCTGGTTTGTCTGGTTTAGTCCTGGTTTAGTCCTGGTTTAGACTGGTTTAGTCTGGTTTAGTCCTGGTTTAGTCTTGGTTAGTCCTGGTTAGTCCTGGTTTAGTCCTGGTTTAGACCTGGTTTAGTCTGGTTTAGTCCTGGTTTAGTCCTGGTTTAGACCTGTTTAGACCTGTTTAGACCTGGTTTAGACCTGGTTTAGTCACTGGTTTAGACCTGGTTAGGACCTGGTTTAGTCCTGGTTTAGACCTGGTTTAGTTTGTTTAGTCTGGTTTAGTCCTGGTTTAGATCCTGGTTTAGTCCTGGTTTAGTACCTGGTTTAGACCTGGTTTAGACCTGGTTTAGTCCTGGTTTAGACCTGGTTTAGTCCTTGGTTTAGTCCTGGTTTAGACCTTGTTTTGACCTGGTTTTGACCTGGTTTAGACCTGGTTTAGTCATGGTTGTTTAGACCTGGTTTAGACCTGGTTAGTCTGGTTTAGTCCTGTTTTAGTCCTGGTTTAGGAGAGGAGAGAGGAGAGAGGGGAGGAGAGAGGGGAGGAGAGGAGAGAGGAGAGAGGAGAGAGAGGAGAGGAGAGAGGAGAGGAGAGAGGAGGAGAGAGATGAGGAGAGAGGAGAGGAGAGAGGAGAGAGGAAAGAGGAGAGAGATGAGGAGAGAGGAGAGGAGAGAGGAAAGAGGAGAGAGGAGAGAGGAGAGAGGAGAGGAGAGAGGAGGAGAGAGAGGAGAGAGGAGAAAAGAAAGGGGAGGAGAGAGAGGAGAGGAGAGGAGAGAGGAGAGGAGAGAGGGGAGGAGAGAGGGGAGGAGAGGAGAGAGGAGAGAGGAGAGAGGAGAGAGAGGAGAGGAGAGAGGAGAGAGGAGAGGAGAGGAGAGAGGAGGAGAGAGGAGAGAGATGAGGAGAGAGGAGAGAGGAGAGAGGAGAGGAGAGAGGAGAGAGATGAGGAGAGAGGAGAGGAGAGAGGAGAGAGGAAAGAGGAGAGAGGAGGAGAGGAGAGGAGAGAGGAGAGAGGAAAGAGGAGAGAGGAGGAGAGGAGAGGAGAGGAGAGGAGAGAGATGAGGAGAGAGGAGAGGAGAGAGGAGAGAGGAAAGAGGAGAGAGGAGAGAGGAGAGAGGAAAGAGGAGAGAGGAGAGAGGAGAGAGGAAAGAGGAGAGAGGAGAGAGGAGAGGAGAGAGGAGAGAGATGAGGAGAGAGGAGAGGAGAGAGGAGAGAGGAAAGAGGAGAGAGGAGAGAGGAGAGAGGAGAGGAGAGAGGAGAGAGATGAGGAGAGAGGAGAGGAGAGAGGAGAGAGGAAAGAGGAGAGAGGAGGAGAGGAGAGGAGAGAGATGAGGAGAGAGGAGAGGAGAGAGGAGAGAGGAAAGAGGAGAGAGGAGAGAGGAGAGAGGAGAGAGGAGAGAGGAGAGAGGAGAGAGGAGGAGAGAGGAGAGGAGAGGAGGAGATGAAAGTAGTAAAACAGTGAGAGATGAAGTGAAGTAAAACTCTGACAGAGAGAGAGCTCCTCACTTTGTTAAAAAGCGTCTCCATTCTGGTGAAAGTGGGTCTTATATAAGTCTCCAATCAGAACCAGACCCAGACCAGAACCAGACCAGAACCAGACCTGGGTCCAGACTCTGAGCTGGATCTTCTGAGCACATCATTACTGTAATTGGACGGAAAATAAGCCCGACTCTAAAGTAAACCTCCTCTTTTCATCAGTTAGACCCAAAACCACAGAACATTTCCAGTTGGTTCATTACTGAGGTCTGGAGCACACAGCTGCTCCGGTTCAGCGGGACCGGTCCTGGGTCTGGTCCTGGGTCTGGTCCCGGGTCTGGTCCTGGGTCTGGTCCTGGGTCTGGTCCCGGGTCTGGTCCTGGTCTTGGTCTTGACATTGTCCTGGTTTGTGAGGGACTGTCTGGTTTGGAAGCATTTCATTGTTCAAAGCTCTGAGTGTTTTTATGCAGCGCTGAAAGACGGACGATGCAACTTTTTACCTTAATTAAACAATCTGGCGAAAAACCAGCCTTGTAAGAATAGAAGCGCTGACCCTGAGAGACACAAAGTGTGGGCCGCACAAACTTTCTGTTAATCCACAGTCGCTCGCTGGAAATCGCTCCACAGCCAAAGCAGGACGGTCAGAGACAAAGATAAATGATTTAGCTCAAAGAAAAACAAAATCCACATCTTTTCCAAAATCCCAAATGTAGGGGGCGCTCTGGAGGAAAAAAATCAACCAGAACAGAGAAGAAACGACAAGTTGCATTGAGGCCTGTTCTGTGACCTTTTAAAGCTCGTTCCTCCTCAGATCTTTCCTGTCGCCTCCTTGTTCCTCCTCAGATCTTTCCTGATGACTCCTCGTTCCTCCTCAGATCTTTCCTGTTGCCTCCTCGTTCCTCCTCAGATCTTTCCTGTCCGCTCCTCATTCCTCCTCAGATCTTTCCTGTTGCCTCCTCGTTCCTCCTCAGATCTTTGGTGTCGCCTCCTTGTTCCTCCTCAGATCTTTCCTGTCGGCTCCTCGTTCCTCCTCAGATCTTTCCGGTCCGCTCCTCGTTCCTCCTCAGATCTTTGGTGTCGGCTCCTCGTTCCTCCTCAGATCTTTGGTGTCGGCTCCTCGTTCCTCCTCAGATCTTTCCTGTCGCCTCCTCGTTCCTCCTCAGATCTTTGGTGTCAGCTCCTTGCTCCTCCTCAGATCTTTGGTGTCGGCTCCTCGTTCCTCCTCAGATCTTTGGTGTCGCCTCCTCGTTCCTCCTCAGATCTTTGGTGTCGCCTCCTTGTTCCTCCTCAGATCTTTCCTGTCGGCTCCTCGTTCCTCCTCAGATCTGTCCGGTCCGCTCCTCGTTCCTCCTCAGATCTTTGGTGTCGGCTCCTCGTTCCTCCTCAGATCTTTGGTGTCGGCTCCTCGTTCCTCCTCAGATCTTTCCTGTCGCCTCCTCTTTCTTTCTCAGATCTTTGGTGTCGCCTCCTCGTTCCTCCTCAGATCTTTCCTGTCGGCTCCTTGTTCCTCCTCAGATCTTTGGTGTCAGCTCCTTGTTCCTCCTCAGATCTTTGGTGTCGCCTCCTTGTTCCTCCTCAGATCTTTGGTGTCGGCTCCTCGTTCCTCCTCAGATCTTTCCTGTCGCCTCCTCGTTCCTCCTCAGATCTTTCCTGTCGCCTCCTCGTTCCTCCTCAGATCTTTGGTGTCGCCTCCTCGTTCCTCCTCAGATCTTTGGTGTCGCCTCCTCGTTCCTCCTCAGATCTTTGGTGTCAGCTCCTTGTTCCTCCTCAGATCTTTGGTGTCAGCTCCTTGTTCCTCCTCAGATCTTTGGTGTCGGCTCCTCGTTCCTCCTCAGATCTTTGGTGTCGCCTCCTTGTTCCTCCTCAGATCTTTGGTGTCAGCTCCTTGCTCCTCGTGCTCTCCCCGGTTCGGCCTCCGTTCGTCTAAACACCGGCTTCATTTCAAAGCCCCGTCTGTTTTCTGCTGCTGCTGCTGCCAAAGTGTTTCCAGAACCTCAACCCCACAAACGTCCCACCGACAAATTAGTGTCGAAGGGGAAACCTTGGTCTCGGTCTGGTCCGGGGCAGAAACCGGATCTTCAGGAGGAGCAGACGGGAGCGCGCGGGGCCCAGCTAAATGCTAATGCACAGGTGGAACGAGTTTGGAGAGAGCTGCGGCGGAGACGGAACAAGAAAATTACAAACAGAATCAGCTTCTGAATGGAGCCATACACACATACTAAACCTGGTCTAAACCAGGACTAAACCTGGTCTAAACCAGGACTAAACCTGGACTAAACCTGGACTAAACCTGGACTAAACCTGGATTAACCTGGACTAAACCTGGACTAAACCTGGATTAACCTGGACTAAACCTGGTCTAAACCAGGACTAAACCTGGACTAAACCAGGACTAAACCTGGACTAAACCTGGACTAAACCGGGATTAACCTGGACTAAACCTGGATTAACCTGGACTAAACCTGGATTAACCTGGACTAAACCTGGACTAAACCTGGACTAAACCTGGATTAACCTGGATTAACCTGGACTAAACCTGGTCTAAACCAGGACTAAACCTGGACTAAACCAGGACTAAACCTGGACTAAACCTGGACTAAACCTGGACTAAACCGGGATTAACCTGGACTAAACCTGGATTAACCTGGACTAAACCTGGATTAACCTGGACTAAACCTGGACTAAACCTGGATTAACCTGGATTAACCTGGACTAAACCTGGACTAAACCTGGATTAACCTGGACTAAACCTGGATTAACCTGGACTAAACCTGGATTAACCTGGACTAAACCTGGACTAAACCTGGATTAACCTGGACTAAACCTGGATTAACCTGGACTAAACCTGGACTAAACCTGGATTAACCTGGATTAACCTGGATTAACCTGGACTAAACCTGGATTAAACCAGGTCTAAACCTGGATTAAACCAGGTCTAAACCTGGACTAAACCTGGATTAACCTGGACTAAACCTGGACTAAACCAGGACTAAACCTGGATTAACCTGGATTAACCTGGACTAAACCTGGACTAAACCAGGACTAAACCTGGATTAAACCTGGACTAAACCAGGACTAAACCTGGATTAAACCTGGATTAACCTGGACTAAACCTGGACTAAACCAGGACTAAACCAGGACTAAACCAGGACTAAACCTGGACTAAACCAGGACTAAACCTGGACTAAACCAGGACTAAACCTGGACTAAACCTGGACTAAACCAGGACTAAACCTAGACTAAACCTGGACTAAACCTGGACTAAACCAGGGCTAAACCTGGACTAAACCTGGACTAAACCAGGACTAAACCTGGACTAAACCTGGACTAAACCTGGACTAAACCAGGACTAAACCTGGACTAAACCAGGACTAAACCAGGTCTAAACCAGGTCTAAACCAGGTCTAAACCAGGTGTAAACCAGGACTAAACCAGGACTAAACCAGGACTAAACCAGGTCTAAACCAGCTCTAAACTAGGACTAAACCAGGTCTAAACCAGGACTAAACCAGGACTAAACCAGGTCTAAACCAGGACTAAACCAGGTCTAAACCAGGACTAAACCAGGTCTAAACCAGGACTAAACCAGGACTAAACCAGGTCTAAACCAGGACTAAACCAGGTCTAAACCAGGACTAAACCAGGACTAAACCAGGACTAAACCAGGACTAAACCAGGTCTAAACCAGGACTAAACCAGGACTAAACCAGGACTGTGTGAAGCCCTGGTCTAAAGCTGTCCTGGTCTCTGATGGAGGTGTGGAAAGCCTCAGATTGCAGAATTTTCTGGACCTGGTCTGGGTTTGGCCTCGGTCCTGATTCGTGCTGGACTCCTCAGACACACAGGCCCCAGCGGTTTGTCTCCGCGCGTTAGTCCAAGAGTTAGATTAACTCTGAGAGAGGCCGGGACCGCTCAGAGGAGGTAGGCCCCGGGAGTCTAACCCACGCTGAGCAGATCTCAACCCTTGAGCAAGGCGCTGTCAAACCAAACCAAGACTGACACAAAACTAGTTTAGGACTAAACCGAGACTAGTTTAGGACTAACCCAAGGTGGACCTGGTAGACTGGACTTGTGTTTCCAGGAGCAGAACAAATGGACACAGATGAGACTGCCTCTGACTGTAATTGGATAGACTCACAGCCAATCAGAGCTGAGGACAGGACCTGCTGCCTCTGGGTTAATGACTGCAGGCTTTGAGTAATAAATTAACTTAATAAATGTGAGGTTTTTGTCCCCCAGCTCACAGAGGCATGGAAACGACTGCAGGTGGCAGGTTGTGGCAGGTTGTGTGGCAGGTTGTGGCAGATTGTGGCAGGTTGTGTGGCAGGTTGTGTGGCAGGTTGTATGGCAGGTTATGGCAGGTTGTGTGGCAGGTTGTGGCAGGTTGTGTGGCAGGTTGTGGCAGGTTGTGGCAGGTTGTGGCACCTGCTCGTGTCTCGGGTCTCTCTGAGTGTGGACTTCGCCGCAGAGTGCTCTGTTTGTGGAATGTGTGGCCGCTGTTGTCCGCCGCATACTTTCCCATGGACTCCCCTCTGCTCCTCCGAACCCCGCTCTCATTAACGGCGGGACAGTAATCAGCCACAACAGGACAAAAGCCCCGCGCGCACACGCACAGGCCGGGACCGGGGGGCGCTATTTTTGGACGTTCAGGTCTAAAGATAACGAGGGAAACGCCAGAGCGCATTTGGGACGGGGCACAGATCAAAGGCGGGACGTTCACAGAGCACAGGGCAGAGCGGAGACGGCCACACAGGGAAGTGGCGGGTAATTAGTGCATGTGGCCCAGAGACAAAGGCTCGGAGGAACAGACAGGAGCAGAGCTGCAGGTGTGGAGGGTCACAGATAGTCCTGGTTTAGTCCTGGTTTAGACCTGGTTTAGACCTGGTTTATTCCTGGTTTAGACCTGGTTTAGACCTGGTTTATTCCTGGTTTAGTCCTGGTTTAGTCCTGGTTCAGTCCTGGTTCAGTCCTGGTTTAGTCCTGGTTCAGTCCTGGTTCAGTCCTGGTTTAGTCCTGGTTTAGACCTGGTTTAGACCTGGTTTAGTCCTGGTTCAGTCCTGGTTCAGTCCTGGTTTAGGTCCTGGTTTAGTCCTGGTTCAGTCCTGGTTTAGTCCTGGTTTAGTCCTGGTTTAGACCTGGTTTAGTCCTGGTTTAGACCCAGTTGAGTCCTGGTTTAGACCTGGTTTTAGTCCTGGTTCAGTCCTGGTTTAGTCCTGGTTCAGTCCTGGTTTAGTCCCAATCTGATCTTGGTTTAGTCCTGGTTTAGTCCTGGTTTAGTCCTGGTTTAGTCCTGGTTTAGTCCAGGTTTAGTCCTGGTTTAGTCCTGGTTTAGTCCTGGTTTAGTTCTGGTTCAGTCCTGGTTTAGACCTGGTTTAGTCCTAGTTCAGTCCTGGTTTAGACCCAGTTAAGTCCTGGTTTAGTCCTGGCTGGTCTTTCGAAGCACTCCGTATTTGGTCACATGACAGGACCTAGACCGTGACCAGGGCCAAAACCAGACCATAGCGCTGGGAGCACAGCCTAAGACCAAAACCAGGTCCAAGACCAGGACCTCGGCCAGGACCTCGGCCAGGACCTCGGCCAGGACCTCGGCCAGGGTCTTGGTTAGTCGTGGACACCTGAGGAGACCAGGACCTGGCACATGGTAAGTCCTTGGATCTGAGTCTAATGTTGTTGACACAAACAAATCCTCCCACAGTCCTTTCAGGTCCGGATTCCAGAGTCCGGACCTGGCCTTGGTCCACTCGGTCTGGCTCCGACACGGGGCACGAGACAATGGTCGTCCTGGAGCGTCCTCCAGTGGACAGCAGGGGTATTAAACTGTCATCTGCCATCTTTAACATTAGGGCTTTAGAGCATTTACCCCTGAACTAGGAGTATTCTGTACTATTGTTACATTTGTCTCACTGTGTTAAAGTCTGAAACCAGGACTAAACCAGGACTAAACCAGGACTAAACCAGGACTAAACTGGGTCTAAACCAGGACTAAACTGGGTCTAAACTAGGTCTAAACCTGGACTAAACCTGGTCTAAACCAGGTCTAAACCAGGTCTAAACCAGGTCTTAACCAGGACTAAACCAGGACTAAACCAGGTCTAAACCAGGTCTAAACCAGGACTAAAACAGGACTAAAACCAGGGCCAAACCAGGTCTAAACCAGGACTAAACCAGGACTAAACCAGGACTAAACCAGGACTAAACTGGGTCTAAACCAGGTCTAAACTAGGTCTAAACTAGGTCTAAACCTGGACTAAACCTGGTCTAAACCAGGTCTAAACCAGGTCTAAACCAGGTCTTAACCAGGACTAAACCAGGACTAAACCAGGTCTAAACCATGTCTAAACCAGGACTAAAACAGGACTAAAACCAGGGCCAAACCAGGTCTAAACCAGGACTGAACCAGGACTAAACCAGGACTAAAACCAGGGCCAAACCAGGTCTAAACCAGGACTAAACCAGGACTAAAACCAGGTCTAAACCAGGTCTAAACCAGGACTGAACCAGGACTAAACCAGGACTAAACCAGGACTAAACCAGGACTAAACCAGGGCCAAACCAGGTCTAAACCAGGACTAAAACAGGACTAAAACCAGGGCCAAACCAGGTCTAAACCAGGACTGAACCAGGACTAAACCAGGACTAAAACCAGGGCCAAACCAGGTCTAAACCAGGACTAAACCAGGACTAAAACCAGGTCTAAACCAGGACTGAACCAGGACTAAACCAGGACTGAACCAGGACTAAACCAGGACTGAACCAAGACTAAACCGGAAAGGAATCAGGGCTAAACCAGGACTTAAGCAAGGCTAGACCTAGACTAAACCAGGACTAAACCAAAACAGACTAGACAAGGATAAAATTAAAACTGAACCAGGACTAAACCAAGATCTAACCAGGATTAAACCGAGACTAGACCAGGTCTAAACCAGGACAAGACCAAGACTGAATCAGTACTAAACCAGGACTAAACCAAGGACTGAACCAGGTCTAGATCAGGACTGAGTTTAGTTTGAATGCAGATCTAGGTCGTATATCTGTACTGTTGTGAGGTATGAGGGGTTTGTGGCTGAGCATTTTCCCCTGAACTAGCAGATCCCTGGTTTGAGTCCAGGTCCGGTCTCTTTTTTTTGACTCATGGCTCACTTTTATTTGCTCTCGGTTAAATCTGCGCTCGGTTTCTTTCGCCACGACAATAAACGGAGTAAAAGTGAAGAGGAAGGAGCTGGAGACCGGGGCGGCCATTTTAAACGAGCAGGACCAAGACCAGGACCAGGACTGGAGCCAAGACCCGGACTTGGGCCAGGAACAGGGCTAGGCCATCTTTAACAAGTCTTGTATCAGACTTTAACAGATCTGAGGTTTACGAGAGAAGCGTGGGAGCGGATCTGTCAGGACCAGGGGCAAGACCAGGACCAGGACCAGGACCAGGACCAGGACCAGGACCAGGACCAGGACCAGGACCAGGCAGAAGGCCAGGCTCAAGATCAGGACTAGGGCCTAAGACCAAGACTAGGTCATCTTTACTGAGAACTGTAGCAGATTCAGATTTACCTGGACTGGGTTTACAAGAGCAGATATGTCAGGACTAGGACTAGGGCCAAGACCAGGACTAGGACTAAGACCAGGGCCAAGAGCAGGACTAGGCAATATTTAACAAGTTTTGTATCAGGCTTTAAGGGAACTGGGTTTACGAGAGGAGTGTGGGAGCAGACATGTCAGAACTAGAGCCAGGACCAAGGACAAGACCAGGACTAGAGCCAGGACTAGATCCAGGACCAAAGACTTGGATCTTTAACAAGCCTTGTATCAGACTCAGATTTAACTGGACTGGGTTTACAAGGGAAGCGGCTGAGTTTAACGGGCCTGACGGGAGGAAAGTGAGGACCAGACCAGAACCAGACCAGGACCACGGACAAGACCAGGGCCCAGGGTCAAGGAGGGGGCCGGGACTAAGACCAGGATCAGGGCCAGGGCCAGAGCAGGTCTATGAGAGTTTTTATAATGAGAGAGAAACAGTGAGTTTTACAGATGTTTCATCTGGACCAGAACCAGGTCTAAACCAGGTCTAAACCAGGTCTAAACCAGGTCTAAACCAGGACTAAACCAGGTCTAAACCAGGACTAAACCAGGACTAAACCAGGACTAAACCAGGTCTAAACCAGGTCTAAACCAGGTCTAACTGTACTACCTGCCCTGGACTTGGCCTTTTCCGTCTCGATCACAGTTGGTCTCATGTTTCTGACCCGGTCTGTATCAGATACAGAGGCAGACAGAGGTTCCAGATGTTGGGCCCAGATCTGATCCAGGTGTGGTGAGGTCATCCCGGGCCGGCCCCAGAGCCCAGTCTGGCCCCAGAGACCGGTCCGGGCCCAGAGACTGGTCCGGGCCCCAGAGACCGGTCCGGCCCCAGAGACCGGTTCGGGCCTCAGAGACTGGTCCGGGCCTCAGAGACTGGTCCGGGCCCCAGAGACCGGTCCGGCCCCAGAGACCGGTCTGGCCCCAGAGACCGGTCCGGGCCCCAGAGACCGGGCCGGCCCCAGAGCCCGGTCTGGCCCCAGAGACCGGTCCGGGCCTCAGAGACCGGTTCGGGCCTCAGAGTCTGGTCCGGGCCCCAGAGACCGGTCCGGCCCCAGAGACCGGTTCGGGCCTCAGAGACCGGTTCGGGCCTCAGAGACCGGTCCGGGCCTCAGAGACTGGTCCGGGCCCCAGAGACCGGGCCGGCCCCAGAGACCGGTCTGGCCCCAAAGACTGGTCCGGGCCCCAGAGACCGGTCCGGGCCCCAGAGACCGGTCCGGCCCCAGAGACCGGTTCGGGCCTCAGAGACCGGTCCGGCCCCAAAGACCGGTCCGGGCCTCAGAGACCGGTCCGGCCCCAGAGACCGGTTCGGGCCTCAGAGACCGGTCCGGCCCCAAAGACCGGTCCGGGCCTCAGAGACCGGTCCGGGCCCCAGAGACCGGTCCGGCCCCAGAGACCGGTCCGGGCCCCAGAGACCGGTCCGGGCCCCAGAGACCGGTCCGGCCCCAGAGACCGGTCCGGCCCCAGAGACCGGTCCGGGCCCCAGAGACTAACCCTAACCCCGGGTCTCAGAGCTGAGCAGAACCGGTCCTGACTTTAAAAGAAACTTGAGCCCAAAGTATAATATTTCTGTTATTCCTTCACCTCCACAGAGTTGAGCCGCCCCGGGGCAGACGGACAGAGCTGTGGCAGCCATACTGTGCCCCTGGCCTCTCTGAAGGTACGCTAAAGGAAACATGAACGCTAAATAAATGACACCAGATGCCCTTCCTTCAGTGCAGTTATTCACAAGTTCTATTCTAATACACTGTAAAAATCTAGACCAGGTTTAGTCCTGGTTTAGACCAGGTTTAGTCCTGGTTTAGTCCAGGTTTGGACCAGGTTTAGACCTGGTTTAGACCTGGTTTAGACCAGGTTTAGTCCAGGTTTAGACCTGGTTTAGACCTGGTTTAGACCAGGTTTAGACCTGGTTTAGACCAGGTTTAGTCCAGGTATAGACCAGGTTTAGTCCTGGTTTAGACCTGGTTTAGACCTGGTTTAGTCCTGATTTAGACCAGGTTTAGACCTGGTTTAGACCTGGTTTAGTCCAGGTCTAGACCTGGTTTAGACCAGGTTTAGTCCAGGTTTAGACCTGGTTTAGACCTGATTTAGACCAGGTTTAGACCTGGTTTAGACCAGGTCTAGACCTGGTTTAGACCTGGTTTAGTCCTGGTTTAGTCCTGGTTTAGACCTGGTTTAGACCTGGTTTAGTCCTGATTTAGACCTGGTTTAGTCCTGGTTTAGACCTGGTTTAGTCCAGGTCTAGACCTGGTTTAGACCAGGTTTAGTCCAGGTTTAGACCTGGTTTAGACCTGGTTTAGACCTGGTTTAGACCTGGTTTAGACCTGGTTTAGACCTGGTTTAGACCTGGTTTAGTCCTGGTTTAGACCTGGTTTAGTCCAGGTCTAGACCTGGTTTAGACCAGGTTTAGTCCAGGTTTAGACCTGGTTTAGACCTGGTTTAGACCTGGTTTAGTCCTGGTTTAGTCCTGGTTTAGACCTGGTTTAGACCAGGTTTAGACCTGGTTTAGACCTGGTTTAGTCCAGGTCTAGACCTGGTTTAGACCAGGTTTAGTCCAGGTTTAGACCTGGTTTAGACCTGATTTAGACCTGGTTTAGACCTGGTTTAGTCCTGATTTAGACCTGGTTTAGACCTGGTTTAGACCTGGTTTAGTCCAGGTTTAGACCTGGTTTAGACCTGGTTTAGTCCTGATTTAGACCTGGTTTAGACCTGGTTTAGACCTGGTTTAGTCCAGGTTTAGACCTGGTTTAGACCAGGTCTGGACTCTCTGAGACCTCCTGACCGTTCTTCACAAACAGAGGAAGTGAGGCTGTATCAGGTTTAGATTGAAATAACATTAAGGGATTATTAATCACACCTTGTTCCCCGAGAGCTCCTCTGGGTCCAGACCTGGTCCAGACCCGGTCCAGACCCGGTCCAAAGTGCTCTGTTATTGTAAACTAATCCTGCCCTGGGCCCCAGGTCCTTTAAACCCAGCCAGGTGTGTCCTGAAGTGACCGCGACGTAGTGACATCATCGCGTAACGGGGGAAGTGTGAAATGGAAAAGTCCGGTCTAAGGGGGACTGAGAGGTGGGGCTGACGAAGACCAGGTCTCGGCTGGGTCCTCGGGGGAAACGGGCCGGGACTAAATCCGGACTACGGCAGGTCTGGACTTGGTTTTACGTGGGCTCTGAGGCAGGTGCAGCTCAGGTCTCACGGCGAATGGAACATAAGGAAACACATGATGTCCAAATAAGGACTTCCTGTTTCTGCTTTTGAAAAAATAAAAGCAACCTCAACCAAGATCCAGAACTAAACTAGGACTTAATACAAGACTAAACCAGGTCTAAACCAGGACTAAACCAGGACTAAACCAGGTCTAAACCAGGTCTAAACCAGGTCTAAACCTGGTCTAAACCAGGTCTAAACCAGGTCTAAACCTGGTCTAAACCAGGACTAAACCAGGACTAAACCAGGTCTAAACCAGGTCTAAACCTGGTCTAAACCAGGTCTAAACCAGGTCTAAACCTGGTCTAAACCTGGTCTAAACCAGGACTAAACCAGGTCTAAACCAGGACTAAACCAGGACTAAACCAGGTCTAAACCAGGTCTAAACCAGGTCTAAACCAGGACTAAACCAGGTCTAAACCAGGACTAAACCAGGTCTAAACCAGGTCTAAACCAGGACTAAACCAGGTCTAAACCAGGTCTAAACCAGGTCTAAACCAGGTCTAAACCAGGACTAAACCAGGTCTAAACCAAGACTAAACCAGGTCTAAACCAGGTCTAAACCAGGTCTAAACCAGGACTAAACCAGGTCTAAACCAGGACTAAACCAGGTCTAAACCAGGTCTAAACCAGGACTAAACCAGGACTAAACCAGGTCTAAACCAGGACTAAACCAGGTCTAAACCAGGACTAAACCAGGTCTAAACCAGGTCTAAACCAGGACTAAACCAGGTCTAAACCAGGTCTAAACCAGGTCTAAACCAGGTCTAAACCAGGACTAAACCAGGACTAAACCAGGACTAAACCTGGTCTAAACCAGGTCTAAACCAGGTCTAAACCAGGACTAAACCAGGTCTAAACCAGGACTAAACCTGGTCTAAACCAGGACTAAACCAGGACTAAACCAGGACTAAACCAGGACTAAACCAGGTCTAAACCAGGACTAAACCAGGTCTAAACCAGGACTAAACCAGGTCTAAACCTGGTCTAAACCAGGACTAAACCAGGACTAAACCAGGACTAAACCAGGTCTACATCAGGACTAAACCAGGACTAAACCAGGACTAAACCAGGACTAAACCAGGTCTAAACCAGGACTAAACCTGGTCTAAACCAGGACTAAACCAGGTCTAAACCAGGACTAAACCAGGTCTAAACCAGGTCTAAACCAGGACTAAACCAGGACTAAACCAAGACTAAACCAGGTCTTTGAGTCTCTGGTTTAGTCTTGGGAAGTCTGTTCTGTGTGAATTTGATGGACGTGGTCCTGGTTCAGCCCGGTCTTTAGCAGCTGTCAGGATCATGATTAATGAGAGAGTCCAGGACCTGAGGAAGATCTGGTTTCAGGGATTTGACAGAGTCTAAAACAAAAAGTGAGTCCGGGGTCAGGACCGGGGTCAGAGCCGGACTGGGAAACCCTCACTACACTAAACTCAGTAAACAGAGTAATCCTGCACAGACTGGAGCTGAGGATTCAAACCGGTCTTAAACTGTAAAGACCTGAACTAAAACCGGACTGCACTGGGACTAAACCAGGTCTTAAGCAGAGTTATGGAAAGCAAAGATCAGAAATGTTCTTTTGGCTCAGCTCCTTTAGAAGATTGTCTCTCATGGCTCCCTAATGGCTCTTCATGGTTTCACTGGGAGCATTTTATTTAGGCCTTATTTAGAATTATGAATGATTTGTGGGTGGGTGATTAACTATTTTTAACCCGTGTTTGTGTAAAAGCCTTTTTTATGCAGTTAAAGCAGAACAGTTACACAATCAGTTACAAAGTCCTGAGAGTCACGGCCCTCCTTAAATTCACCAAAATCCCACTCAGACCCCAACAATACAACTTCCCTCCATCCCAAACTTTAATTTTCATGTTTTTCTCCATATATTTCTATAAAAACATTACAAAAGACACTGACTATTGGCTAAAAAGTGTTTTAAAGTTAGATTTTTAAATAAATACACTGTAAAAACTCAATAACTCAAGGCAAAGGATCCCTCAAGATTTTTGGGGCCAACTCAAAATCTCAAGTTTTCCACACTTTCACTTAATTTGATGTTCATACGTCTAAAAACTTTTCTAATGTTTAAGTTTTTCTCTCTCTCATTATTTTTTTACTCATCTTACAGCCAACTTACAGAGTTCAGAAAAAGTGATTCTTTTGTTAAATGTAGTATATTTAGTTTTTATTATTATCAATAATACTTTTTCTGAACAGTGGAGTCAGTTGCTGTAAGATGAGCTGGAAAAAATAAAGATAGTGAGGAAAACTTAACATTTCAAGTTTTTAGATGTATGAACGTTAAATTTGGTGAGTAAAAAATATTAGTTGTTGAAAACTTGAGATTTTGAGTTGATCACCAAAACTCAAAAATCTTGAGGGATTCAAGACCAAGACCAAGACCGAGTAAAACTGGATTTAAGACCAAGACCAAGACCGAGTAAAACTGGATTTAAGACCAAGACCAAGACCGAGTAAAACTGGATTCAAGACCAAGACCAAGACCGAGTAAAACTGGATTTAAGACCAAGACCAAGACCGAGTAAAACTGGATTCAAGACCAAGACCAAGACCGAGTAAAACTGGATTCAAGACCAAGACCGAGTAAAACTGGATTCAAGACCAAGACCGAGTTAAACTGGATTTAAGACCAAGACCAAGACCGAGTAAAACTGGATTCAAGACCAAGACCAAGACCGAGTAAAACTGGATTCAAGACCAAGACCAAGACCGAGTAAAACTGGATTTAAGACCAAGACCAAGACCGAGTAAAACTGGATTCAAGACCAAGACCAAGACCGAGTAAAACTGGATTTAAGACCAAGACCAAGACCGAGTAAAACTGGATTCAAGACCAAGACCAAGACCAAGACCGAGTAAAACTGGATTCAAGACCAAGACCAAGACCAAGACCGAGTAAAACTGGATTCAAGACCAAGACCAAGACCGAGTAAAACTGGATTCAAGACCAAGACCGAGTAAAACTGGATTCAAGACCAAGACCAAGACTGAGTAAAACTGGATTCAAGACCAAGACCAAGACCGAGTAAAACTGGATTCAAGACCAAGACCGAGTAAAACTGGATTCAAGACCAAGACCAAGACTGAGTAAAACTGGATTCAAGACCAAGACCAAGACCGAGTAAAACTGGATTCAAGACCAAGACCAAGACCGAGTAAAACTGGATTCAAGACCAAGACCAAGACCGAGTAAAACTGGATTCAAGACCAAGACCGAGTAAAACTGGATTCAAGACCAAGACCAAGACCGAGTAAAACTGGATTCAAGACCAAGACCAAGACCGAGTAAAACTGGATTTAAGACCAAGACCAAGACCGAGTAAAACTGGATTCAAGACCAAGACCAAGACCGAGTAAAACTGGATTTAAGACCAAGACCAAGACCGAGTAAAACTGGATTCAAGACCAAGACCAAGACCAAGACCGAGTAAAACTGGATTCAAGACCAAGACCAAGACCAAGACCGAGTAAAACTGGATTCAAGACCAAGACCAAGACCGAGTAAAACTGGATTTAAGACCAAGACCAAGACCGAGTAAAACTGGATTCAAGACCAAGACCAAGACCGAGTAAAACTGGATTTAAGACCAAGACCAAGACCGAGTAAAACTGGATTCAAGACCAAGACCAAGACCAAGACCGAGTAAAACTGGATTCAAGACCAAGACCAAGACCAAGACCGAGTAAAACTGGATTCAAGACCAAGACCAAGACCGAGTAAAACTGGATTCAAGACCAAGACCGAGTAAAACTGGATTCAAGACCAAGACCAAGACTGAGTAAAACTGGATTCAAGACCAAGACCAAGACCGAGTAAAACTGGATTCAAGACCAAGACCGAGTAAAACTGGATTCAAGACCAAGACCAAGACTGAGTAAAACTGGATTCAAGACCAAGACCAAGACCGAGTAAAACTGGATTCAAGACCAAGACCAAGACCGAGTAAAACTGGATTCAAGACCAAGACCAAGACCGAGTAAAACTGGATTCAAGACCAAGACCGAGTAAAACTGGATTCAAGACCAAGACCAAGACCGAGTAAAACTGGATTCAAGACCAAGACCAAGACCGAGTAAAACTGGATTTAAGACCAAGACCAAGACCGAGTAAAACTGGATTCAAGACCAAGACCAAGACCGAGTAAAACTGGATTTAAGACCAAGACCAAGACCGAGTAAAACTGGATTCAAGACCAAGACCAAGACCAAGACCGAGTAAAACTGGATTCAAGACCAAGACCAAGACCAAGACCGAGTAAAACTGGATTCAAGACCAAGACCAAGACCGAGTAAAACTGGATTCAAGACCAAGACCGAGTAAAACTGGATTCAAGACCAAGACCAAGACTGAGTAAAACTGGATTCAAGACCAAGACCAAGACCGAGTAAAACTGGATTCAAGACCAAGACCGAGTAAAACTGGATTCAAGACCAAGACCAAGACTGAGTAAAACTGGATTCAAGACCAAGACCAAGACCGAGTAAAACTGGATTCAAGACCAAGACCGAGTAAAACTGGATTCAAGACCAAGACCAAGACTGAGTAAAACTGGATTCAAGACCAAGACTGAGTAAAACTGGATTCAAGACCAAGACCAAGACCGAGTAAAACTGGATTCAAGACCAAGACCGAGTAAAACTGGATTCAAGACCAAGACCAAGACCGAGTAAAACTGGATTCAAGACCAAGACCAAGACCGAGTAAAACTGCAGCCGAGACCGAGACGAGACCGTAAACCTAAAGGGTCTTGAGATGCTACAACACAGGTTACAGGAGCTGTGGTCCTGGTCCCGGTCCTGATTCTGGTCCTGGTCCCGGTCCTGGTCCCGGTCTTGTGTGTGAACCTGCGACAGTTCCCCAAAAGATCACAGGAGCTGCACAAAGATCCTACAGCGCTCTCCTTTATAAAGACTATGTTTGTTGAGTTATCTGTCCATAGTTACACCTTTACTAAAAACTGATTTGTGGAGGAACAGACACAAATAAAAGCTTTCATCAGGGTTTCTGTGGGGTTTTAAAAAGTCTAAAAAGTCTTAAGTCCCATAAAGTTTGAATATAAGGCCTTAAAAAGTTTTAAATTTGCAGAGATGCAGCTCTTAAATACGTCACGTACATTTGATGCAACGACCTAAAACGTCCACTTGAACGCTCAAAGCCGTTTCACCGGCGCCGATGCTGTCACAGCTGGTCTCAGCTTTCTGTACACTGCAAGCTTACGGAGTAGTTCTTTTTTTCTTGCACAAAAGCCTTAAACAAAGGATAAAAAAGTCTTAGATTAATCTCACTGAAGCCTGCCTGAGTCTAAACCTCATTTAGATAAAGACACAGCTATGGTTTCTGAAACTGTGCTGTTTTCATTCACGGAATAACAAGGTGGAACTGATCTAATCTAAAATCTAAAATAAAATCCCCGTCTCATTTTCTCAACACTGTCCAACAGCGGGCCGTCCTGAAACACAGGGCCAACACCAACTGCAGCGAGGAACACTGACCCCACCGCGTTGTTCTTAACTTTAATCACATTTTAATCAGATCCACTGAGCATAAATGAAAAAGAGGAACATTCTGTTCATCAGTGGCTGCAGGACAACCAAAATGAAACCTGTGGTCACTCTTTTTTACAAGGTTATGAGCAAAAACTGGACCTGTTCTGGTCATTTCACCGAGTCGAGACTCTTCAACCTCCATTACACCTCCTCCTCCTCCTCTTCATCATCTTCTGGAGGAACACGGCGTACGAGAACGGCCCGGGCTCACACTTACACCTGAGAGAGTGCAGAGAGCTGGAGGAATGCGGTGTTCGACGGCTAAATAACACCGGCCCGGAGCGTTATTACCGAGCAGAGAGAGGTCTGAAGATGACACAGGGGACACAGAAGGAGACGATGATGAGGTTAGAGCGCTGCACATTCTAAAAGATGAGATATGAACGAGCGCTGGAGCAGGAAGTGGTGAAAGAGTGGGGGAAAAATGACTCAAGGCGAGAAAAAGAAAGGCCTGAGGCTGTAGTGTGAGGCTGAGAGGGAGACAAACGCTCTCTGGGAGAATCTGCAGCTGAACTCTCAGTATTACACCAGGGTTAGGCAAACTTGGCCCTCAATCAGATAAAGTTGACTCTCGTTAACTTTTTAGCTGATATCCCCCTTTCATTACCATATTTTCTCACTCCTAATCGCTAAATCCTTTAAATTCTTCATCCTCGGTGTCGCTTCTGAACAACTCCGCCAACTCCGGAGGTAGACGAAGCGCCGCTTCCTCCTCTGCGTGGCTGTCGTCAGACTCAGCATCAGTTCCATTTCCAATTATTCCGCTCTTTCTCACTTGTCTTTATAGCCTAAGTTGTTGTTGGTAATGTTTACATTTTAAATTGTCAGTGGTACAGGTGCAGCAGATGCTGGGACACAAGCCTAGAGCGCCCCCTAATGAACACCTGAAATATTTTAATACTGTATACGAGCAGCTGTCTCTCTCTGTCCTGTCCCTTACCGGGGCTGTAGTGCCCCCTGAGGGCGGTTTCAGCCCGACCAGGACGTAACTTAGTGATCATTTTAGATTTTAGTACACAGTTCACAAATGTACAGTACCAATACTGACAACACACTTAACTCACAAAGATACATTTTTATAAACTTTGCCATAATATTTAAGATGTTTCCACTTTATTTTATTAACTCATCTTACAGCCAACTTACTCTCACTGTTCAGAAACAATATAATTATTAATAATAAAAACTAAACATAAATTTAACTAAAGAACAATACTTTTTCTGAACAATGGAGAGTCAGTTTGCTGCAAGATGAGTTAAAAAAATTATGATTTAAAGTTTTTAGACACAAACGTCAAATTAAGAGAAGTTTGAGTTTTTACAGCATTTTATAAAAGGTTGCATATTACAGGAAACCACATCTTTCCTATGTTTTATGTAGAGTTAAATGCTTGCCAGACACCGTCACCAGATTCATTCCGATCATTTCAGTCTTAAATCGTCGTCACTACGAAACCGCTCACAAATCTGTTAGCATCATGTCGCTAACAGCCGCATGCTAATTAGCCTTTTTATTCTGCTCTGTGAATCCCCCGCCTCCTCTCCTGCAGCAGAGCCGATGTAAACTGCGGCGTTTACAAAGAGCTCGGAGCTGACGGAGAGAAGAGGGCGGAGCCAGCAGGGCCTTAAAGCGACAGACATCTAATCCAGTCATTTTCGATAAATATAAAGTTATCAGACAGGGGAAAAAAATGGGGAAAACCTAGGACACGCTGGACGGACAATGTCTCTGGGCCTGGGAACGCCTCGGGAATCCCCCGGGAGAGCTGGAGGAAGCGTCCCGGGAGAGGAAAGTCTGAGCCCTGGATAAAGCGGAACAAGATGCAAAATACTGATGCAAATGTGCCCAACACTATTTCAAAAAGCCTGAAAAAGCATCTGTCTCCTGTAATGATAAATAAAGCACTATCTGAGATATACAAATATAAACCATGGTATTCACTCGTGTTGTGTTCAAGACCGTAGTAATCCAGACCAAAACCAGTCCGAGACCAAGACAAGACCAAAGCGAGACTGAGACTTTAAAGAACAGAGACCAAACCCTGGGGGTTACCACTAAAATTAAGGAGAAAAGTCAAGTTCAAAAAGATGATAAATTTAATGAACTCAAGCCAAAATACAACACAAACAAACACAGAACTAATAATTTTCTTGGTTCTTCTGATGCTGAAAACTACTTCAAACCTGGGCTGCGCGGTGTATGCAGTAGAAATGATATAAATTTGGCCTACGGTAGAGATTTGCGCTCTACCGTCTCATCGTCGATGACGTTATCGCACCTGCCTCCACCTGGCTGCAAGCACAGAGACAGCGGAGCATAGGGCTGTGCCAAAAATTTAACTTAAAACTGAAATTGGATGAAGAATAGGGTCGATCTCGGTGATAAGCTTAGAGCACTTTTATTCGATCTGGACACGTCTCCGGTGCAGAGGCAGAGCTGAGGGGCGCACACTGCCCTCCTGTTCCAGCTGAGCAACAGAGAACAACGGTGGAGTTTAGAGGAATAACCACCTAAAAAATACTACGCATTTAAATACAAAACAAAAAAACATTTAAAACATGCAACGACAGCAACAACTGCAGCAACAGTGCTAAAAGAGAAGCTAAGCTAATGTTAGCATTTGCTGTGCTGCACAAAAACGTCAGTCCATCCAATCGTTTTACAGCGCAGTTAAACCAGAGGACAAACGAGCAAAACTATTCATAAATATTTCACCCATCCTTACCCCGCGGAAACGCCGCCAGAGCTAACGGGGCGCGCATGCTGTGTTTTGCAGTAAAGACGCGCACAGCTGCGGTGCATCACGTGACGCGCTTCAGTGCTGTGTCTTGTCGCTTGAAAAAGCTTTGCAATGAGCGCGGAGTTTAAAAACTGGTGATTTTACTGTTCATAGTTTGACAAAATGAGAGAAGTAGGTCCAGGCTGAGTGAGGAGACACAGGTCCGCTCTGTAACAGGCAGGAGTTTTCCTGCTCATCACTGGAGCTGCAGTGAACTGGACGTTTTCAGTTTAAAACTTAGAACAAACTTTTATTTGTTTAAATTATTACATTTATTATTGTATAAAAAAATTAACCCTTGCACTGAAAGATTTTAGATTAAATCCCTCACTTTCTTATTACATTAAAATCTAAATCTAAGGATGAATCACAGCCATGATTATCAGTTTTTAATTGTAAACATAAAACTGAATAAAAAATCGAGATCGACCAATATGGGAAAAAAAAATTGTGATTACATTTTTTGTCATATCGCCCAGCCCTAGCTTTTTATTATATTTTTTAACCTTAAATTTATACCGCGATATATACCGTTACTGTGAAGGGATTCGATTTATACCGTGATATGAAATTTAGGTCATACCACCCAGCCCTACTTCAAATATATAAAGTATAGTATTTCCTTACAATGTTTGATAAAAATAAAAGCGAGCGCCAAGACCAAGTCAAACTGCAGCCAAGACCGAGACGAAGCTGTGAAAGAGCTGTGAATATTCTGTTTTTGTTTTTTTTCCCCTGTGTAACGTGAGCCGTGGGCGTGGCTTCACTTGTCCCACATGTGTCCAGATGTGGGTTGTGCAGATGTGTCCAGATGTGTGCAGATGTGTGGAGCGGTGTTAGAGGAAGTCTGCTGCTTCGCTCGGTCTTCATGGAACAACATTTAGCTAAAGGAGAAGTGACGTGAGCCGCACTCGCACACGGCCAACAAAATAATACACACGTTACCACTGCAGCTACTGGTCTGGGTCTAGACCTGGTTTAGACCTGGTTTAGACCTGGTTTAGACCTGGTTTAGACCTGGTTTAGACCTGGTTTAGTCCTAGTTTAGACCTGGTTTAGACCTGGTTTAGACCTGGTTTAGTCCTGGTTTAGACCTGGTTTAGACCTGGTTTAGACCTGGTTTAGTCCTGGTTTAGTCCTGGTTTAGACCTGGTTTAGTCCTAGTTTAGACCTGGTTTAGACCTGGTTTAGTCCTGGTTTAGACCTGGTTTAGACCTGGTTTAGTCCTAGTTTAGTCCTAGTTTAGACCTGGTTTAGTCCTGGTTTAGACCTGGTTTAGACCTGGTTTAGACCTGGTTTAGTCCTGGTTTAGTCCTAGTTTAGACCTGGTTTAGACCTGGTTTAGTCCTGGTTTAGTCCTGGTTTAGACCTGGTTTAGTCCTGGTTTAGTCCTGGTTTAGACCTGGTTTAGTCCTAGTTTAGACCTGGTTTAGACCTGGTTTAGACCTGGTTTAGACCTAGTTTAGACCTGGTTTAGACCTTGTTTAGACCTGGTTTAGACCTGGTTTAGACCTGGTTTAGACCTGGTTTAGTCCTAGTTTAGACCTGGTTTAGACCTGGTTTAGTCCTGGTTTAGTCCTGGTTTAGACCTGGTCTAGACCTGGTTTAGTCCTGGTTTAGACCTGGTTTAGTCCTGGTTTAGACCTGGTTTAGACCTGGTTTAGTCCTAGTTTAGACCTGGTTTAGACCTGGTTTAGTCCTGGTTTAGACCTGGTTTAGACCTGGTTTAGTCCTGGTTTAGTCCTAGTTTAGACCTGGTTTAGTCCTGGTTTAGACCTGGTTTAGACCTGGTTTAGACCTGGTTTAGACCTGGTTAGTCCTAGTTTAGTCCTAGTTTAGACCTGGTTTAGTCCTAGTTTAGACCTGGTTTAGTCCTGGTTTAGACCTGGTTTAGACCTGGTTTAGACCTGGTTAGTCCTAGTTTAGTCCTAGTTTAGACCTGGTTTAGTCCTAGTTTAGTCCTAGTTTAGATCTAGTTTAGACCTGGTTTAGACCTGGTTTAGACCTGGTTTAGACCTGGTTTAGATCTAGTTTAGACCTGGTTTCTGTATGTTTGACCACATTCTGCTGAGCCCTGCCTCTGTTTAAACAGTTTTTGTTTCTAGGAAATCCCTCAAAGTCCTGGTCCTGGTCCAGGTCCAGGTCTAAACACTGTTAGTGAGTTTTACAGGCGCTGTTAATAAATTTACCTGAGGAGGGGTGAGATATTCGTACAGTTCATAAAGTGAAACTCACACTGGATCCAGTACAGAGGGCAACAGCGGTGCAGGAGGTTTAGCCGGTCGTCCACTAACCAGAGGGTTGGCGGTTTGATTCCCGCTTTGAGCCAGTGCATCCTGTTGTTGCGGCTGACAGAGATCGTAGGTCTCCACAGTCTGGTGTGTCATCCTTCGGACACAGCTACAGTACTTAGTATTGTTGTTTTTAGGAAATCCCTCAAAGTTCTGGTCCTGGTCCAGATCCGAGGTCTGAGGAGTATTAGCAGGTTATATACGGCCTCAGTGAGTACACATCAATCAAGTCCAGAGTCTGGGAACTCGATCAGAACCACAACCTGGGTCTATGTTAGGACACTCGCTGATGTCTCAACATAGTCCTTGTTCAGTCCTCATTTAGGCCTAGTTTAGCCCTGGTTTATCCCTAGTTTAGCCTTGGTTTAGCCTTGGTTTAGCCCTGGTTTAGCCCTGGTTTAGACCTAGCTTAGCCTTGGTTAAGCCCTGGTTTAGACCTAGCTTAGCCTTGGTTTAGCCCTGGTTTAGCCCTAGTTTAGCCTTGGTTTAGACCTAGCTTAGCCTTGGTTTAGCCCTGGTTTAGACCTAGCTTAGCCTTGGTTAAGCCCTGGTTTAGACCTAGCTTAGCCTTGGTTTAGCCCTGGTTTAGCCCTGGTTTAGACCTAGCTTAGCCTTGGTTTAGCCCTGGTTTAGCCCTAGTTTAGCCTTGGTTTAGACCTAGCTTAGTCTTGGTTTAGCCCTGGTTTCGACCTAGCTTAGCCTTGGTTAAGCCCTGGTTTAGACCTAGCTTAGCCTTGGTTAAGCCCTGGTTTAGACCTAACTTAGCCTTGGTTTAGCCCTAGTTTAGCCCTAGTTTAGCCTTGGTTTAGACCTAGCTTAGCCCTGGTTTAGACCTAGCTTAGCCTTGGTTTAGACCTGGTTTAGACCTAGCTTAGCCTTGGTTTAGACTTGGTTTAGACCTAGCTTAACCTTGGTTTAGCCCTGGTTTAGACCTAGCTTAGCCTTGGTTTAGCCCTGGTTTAGCCCTGGTTTAGACCTAGTTTAGCCTTGGTTTAGACCTAGTTTAGCCCTGGTTTAGACCTAGCTTAACCTTGGTTTAGCCCTGGTTTAGACCTAGCTTAGCCTTGGTTTAGCCCTGGTTTAGACCTAGTTTAGCCTTGGTTTAGACCTAGCTTAGTCTTGGTTTAGCCCTGGTTTAGACCTAGCTTAGCCTTGGTTAAGCCCTGGTTTAGACCTAGCTTAGCCTTGGTTAAGCCCTGGTTTAGACCTAGCTTAGCCTTGGTTTAGCCCTGGTTTAGCCCTAGTTTAGCCTTGGTTTAGACCTAGCTTAGCCCTGGTTTAGCCCTGGTTTAGACCTAGCTTAGCCTTGGTTTAGCCCTGGTTTAGCCCTAGTTTAGCCTTGGTTTAGACCTAGCTTAGCCCTGGTTTAGCCCTAGCTTAGCCTTGGTTTAGACCTGGTTTAGACCTAGCTTAGCCTTGGTTTAGACCTAGCTTAACCTTGGTTTAGCCCTGGTTTAGACCTAGCTTAGCCTTGGTTTAGCCCTGGTTTAGCCCTGGTTTAGACCTAGTTTAGCCTTGGTTTAGACCTAGTTTAGCCCTGGTTTAGACCTAGCTTAACCTTGGTTTAGCCCTGGTTTAGACCTAGCTTAGCCTTGGTTTAGCCCTGGTTTAGACCTGGTTTAGACCTAGTTTAGCCTTGGTTTAGACCTAGTTTAGCCCTGGTTTAGACCTAGTTTAGCCCTGGTTTAGACCTAGTTTAGCCTTGGTTAAGCCCTGGTTTAGACCTAGCTTAGCCTTGGTTTAGACCTAGTTTAGCCCTGGTTTAGACCTAGCTTAGCCTTGGTTTAGGATTGGACTTGTTATCACTGAGGTCATCATTCAGCACTAAGAGGAGTTTGGGTCGGAGTGACACCGAACGCTTCACTCAACGCTCGGAGACGTCGGGAATGATCAGGCATTTCATTTTTTTCCGACAACAGCTTTGGGACTTGACTGACAGCAGACGCACGAGGGAAGCTCCAGGACAGAGATCATGTTTAACTCTGCACCTACAGGAACTCAAATGGGACACCGGGATTCAGCCTGACGTCAGAGAGGGATTTTATTTATTAAACAGACAGATAAGGAGGACAGTTCTGGCGCGAGCAGAGCTGATGATGTCTCATGACGAGGACGGATGGATAGGATTAGTTCATGAGTCCATCAGGGACAGCTACAGCGGAGGGATATATATATTTATGAGTAGAACAGTGTTTCCCATTAATACAGAAGATTACGGCGGCCCACCATAGTCTAAAACTGAGCTATACAAACCTTTCCCTCATAAATACATACATTCTACACTACTGATGATACAAACATATAATAATATAAACAACTTTAAAATAAATTATAGACATTTTAAATAGTGTTTACCAGTTATCTTCCAACATTTTCTGAAGAATTTATTAAGTTCAGAGTTAATCAAACCCAGACCAGGACTAAACCAGGACTAAACCAGGACTAAACCACCAGACTGTGTTTAGGTCTTTGAAATGTCTGTGTTTCCTGATGTGATTCTGTCTTTGGGTTAAAAAACAAACACACTTTACTGGAATTTTTTTTTACACAGATTTAGTAAAGCAAAATTAAATAAAGTACGCAAAATATGAATAAAAAGCTTCATAATGGCTTAATGTTTTATTTTAAGAAAACAAGTAAATAAAATAATAATTCAAATGTTTTGCTGGATTCGGCTCAAAAATGTACTCTCACAGACTCAGGATGAGTTAGGTTTCAGTCCTGTTCAGATTTATCTTCCTAAATCCTTCGACTCCCCTCCCTCTGACAGCTCAGGGACACATTTATCAGGTCACAGTGATCTCAGAGGAATTTGGACATTTAGAGACATTTAGAGACACTCTTCACCTGTACACGTGTCTGTGGACATTTACAGACCCGGGCTTGACATTAACACTCGGCCAAATGCAGGCAGATTTTCATTTTGGCTGAGACACAAATACTCATGAATACCTGTTGTTTATTTTAACTTTAAACGTTAAGCCTGAAGTTATGTTGCTCTGCTTGAGTGTGCGCCATTTAGTAGGAATGTAATGATATGCACATTTCATGGTACAGTATTTATTGTGATATTAATTTGGCGGTACAGTATTTATTGTGATATTAATTTGGCGGTACAGTATTTATTGTGATATTCATTTGGCGATACAGTATTTATTGTGATATTAATTTGGCGATACAGTATTTATTGTGATATTAATTTGGCGGTACAGTATTTATTGTGATATTAATTTGGCGATACAGTATTTATTGTGATATTAATTTGGCGATACAGTATTTATTGTGATATTAATTTGGTGGTACAGTATTTATTGTGATATTAATTTGGTGGTACAGTATTTATTGTGATATTAATTTGGCGGTACAGTATTTATTGTGATATTAATTTGGCGATACAGTATTTATTGTGATATTCATTTGGCGGTACAGTATTTATTGTGATATTAATTTGGCGGTACAGTATTTATTGTGATATTAATTTGGCGGTACAGTATTTATTGTGATATTCATTTGGCGATACAGTATTTATTGTGATATTCATTTGGCGGTACAGTATTTATTGTGATATTCATTTGGCGGTACAGTATTTATTGTGATATTCATTTGGCGGTACAGTATTTATTGTGATATTAATTTGGCGGTACAGTATTTATTGTGATATTAATTTGGTGGTACAGTATTTATTGTGATATTAATTTGCCGATACAGTATTTATTGTGATATTAATTTGGCGGTACAGTATTTATTGTGATATTAATTTGGCGGTACAGTATTTATTGTGATATTAATTTGGCGATACAGTATTTATTGTGATATTAATTTGGCGGTACAGTATTTATTGTGATATTCATTTGGCGGTACAGTATTTATTGTGATATTAATTTGGCGGTACAGTATTTATTGTGATATTAATTTGCCGATACAGTATTTATTGTGATATTAATTTGGCGGTACAGTATTTATTGTGATATTAATTTGGCGATACAGTATTTATTGTGATATTAATTTGGCGGTACAGTATTTATTGTGATATTCATTTGGCGGTACAGTATTTATTGTGATATTAATTTGGCGGTACAGTATTTATTGTGATATTAATTTGGTGGTACAGTATTTATTGTGATATTAATTTGGCGGTACAGTATTTATTGTGATATTAATTTGGTGGTACAGTATTTATTGTGATATTCATTTGGCGATACAGTATTTATTGTGATATTAATTTGGTGGTACAGTATTTATTGTGATATTAATTTGGCGATACAGTATTTATTGTGATATTAATTTGGCGATACAGTATTTTTTGTGATATTAATTTGGCGGTACAGTATTTATTGTGATATTCATTTGGCGGTACAGTATTTATTGTGATATTCATTTGGCGATACAGTATTTATTGTGATATTAATTTGGTGGTACAGTATTTATTGTGATATTAATTTGGCGGTACAGTATTTATTGTGATTTTGTGGGAAGGCTCATGGTTTTGTGGAAAATCTGAAGATAACCAAACATATCCTATAAAAATGCCCTGACGAGCCTTTAGTGCTTTTATTATTGTGATATTTCAAAACATCACAGCTGAAAAAGTGTTTAATAATAACTTTGTCATGTTGGCTGCACTGAAACAGAGCAAAGGATCATGGTCTATGTAGTTCACTCTGTACGTTCAGTACTGTAAAGGTCCAGGACGATTATGTGAGACTTTTGATATTGCGATATCAAAATTTTGCCAATATTCTTACATCTATTTATTCTACCAAGGGAAACATTTTTTTTTAAATCCCTGCCTATACATAAAACAACATTTTACATTTATTTAAAGGAACAGGCCACCTTTTTTCCAGACTAAACTAGGTTCTTCCCTGATCTGAGCTGAGTTGATGCGTCCCTCTCTGGTCTTTGTGCTCTGTGTGCCCTTTGCCTGGGGAGTGACGCTAATTTGTTAGCATTTAGCTTTGCCAAACTTATCCCTATGGAACCAAATGCAGCTCAAGTTAGAAGCAACCAAGCTCTTCCACGTTTTCATGATTTAAATACGGTTACGTGAGTAGTTACATGACCCAAGTACAGTTACACAAAAATGAAAAGTGGTGATTTTCTAAGCAGATAAAAATGGGTACTATAGCGTAAGGCGTAATAACATTTTAGGAGCACTTCGGCGTCGGCGCAGTGATATCTTCACTCCTAAAAAATTCTCTCCTCCTCCCCCTCTCACTTCCGTCAACAGAACCAGCGTGACCTGCACGCCTGCAGAGGTAGAAGAGAGAATTTTTTAGGAGTGAAGATATCACTGCGCCAACGCCGAAGTGCTCCTAAAGTGTTATTACGCCTTACATTATAGTACCCATTTTTATCCGCCACTTTTCATTTTTGTGTAACTGTACTTGGGTCGTGTAACTACTCACGTAACCGTATTTAAATCGGGAAATCGGGAAAACGTGGAAGAGCTTGGTTGCTTCTAACTTGAGCTGCATTTGGTTCCATAGGGATAAGTTTGGCAAAGCTAAATGCTAACAAATTAGCGTCACTCCCCAGGCAAAGGCACACAGGGCACAAAGACCAGAGAGGTACGCATCAACTCAGCTCAGATCAGGGAAGAACAGAGTTTAGTCTGGAAAACCGGTGGCCTGTTCCTTTAACTAATTAAATTGTGGCTAGTAAAGACACTAATTGGCTAGTAACTTTTGACAAATACTAGCCACGATGGCCAGTGAGCAAAAAAGTAAATGTCAAGCCCTGTTAGAGACGCTCTTCACCTGCACACCAGTGTCTGTGGACGTTTTAAGACATCTTGCTGTCCTTTCTCCCACAGTAAACCTCTAAAACCCTAAAGTCTGGCTCTGTAATGAATCCATACATCAGCAGAAGAATGTGTCTCCCATCATCGTCAGAAATGGCTTGATAAACTCTCCTCTGTCCAACCTAAATATCGCTTCGTCGTTGCTACAGCTGCTCCTCGCTCCATAAATCCCTCTGCCATCTTTTATGCGCTCCTCTCCGACACTTTAAACGCTCTCCTCACACTCGAACGGTGGCGGCCCGAGGTGTGAGGTCCCGCCGACCGGACAGAGCGGGGGATTTTCAGTAATGTTTCTTTAACGTCGTATTTCTGCCTGGGTCTGACAGGCGAGGCCCGTAATAAAGATAATTTGTGAGGGCCGAGTCTAAACAGACGGCGAGCGCTCAAAGAAGACGACGATAAAAAGAGGATATTTCAGAGGGAAAAAGAAGAAATGCAGAGCTCCGGACATGACAGGTTCTTAAACTGAAGCTGGAATAAAGAAGTGTGAGTGGAATAAAAGAGGGCTGTGGAAATAAAGGACAGACAGGAGCTAAAATACAGACTTTAATTCCCAACATTTACTGGAGTTTACTGGAATTTTTAAAGGATTTAGTTCAGAGTTAGCTTACACTGCCTGAGCAAAAAAAAAGTCGCCACAACAACAAACAAAAAAAAGGTCACACGCTCTAATATTTCATTGGACTGCGTTTAGCTTTGGTTACAGCTGCAGTCGCTGTGGCATTGTTTCCGTACGCTTCTGCAATGTCAAGAGATTTATTTCCATCCAGCGTTGCATTGATTTTTCACCAAGATCTTGTACTGATGATGGCAAAGTCTTCTCCAGCACATCCCAAAGATTCTCCGTGGGGTTAAGGTCTGGACTCTGTGGTGGCCAGGCCATGTGTGAAAATGAGGTCTCCTGCTCCTGAACCACTCTTTCACATTTTGAGCTCGATGAATCCTGGCATTGTTGTCTTGGAATAAGCCCAGTGCCATCAGGGAAGAACAAATCCATTGATGGAGTAACCTGGTCATTCAGTATCTGCAGGGAGTCAGCTGACCTCATTCTTTGGACACAGAACTGAACCCAGACCTGACCAACTGCAGGAGGCTCTTATGTATCTCCTCACTTCACAGAGTCCAATAAATCAAACCCAGAACTCTACTCTCAGAACCATTAAACTGTGAGTTATGTGCATGGTTGAAATATCTTCCCTCTCATTATAAACACTTCCTGCTTCTGCATGCAGGTCTGATCCTGGGGTAAAAGAGGCGCTTTTGAACAGAACACATACAGGAACTGATGAAGTGACCAGCCATCTTCTCCCAGTCTGTGGTAGGAACTGGAGACATTTGTGTCAGTGAGGGACAGGAGGACACGGGACAAACAAAGTCCTGAGAGTCAGGGCCCTCCTTAAATTCACCAAAATCCCACACAGACCCCAACAATACAACTTCCCTCCATCCCACATTTTATTTTCATGTTTTTCTCCATATATTTCTATAAAAACATTACAAAAGACACTGACTATTGGCTAAAAAGTGTTTTAAAGTTAGATTTTTAAACAAATACACTGTAAAATAAAATAAAATGCTGCAAAAACTCAATAACTCAAGGCAAAGGATCCCTCAAGATTTTTGGGGCCAACTCAAAATCTCAAGTTTTCCACACTTTCACTTAATTTGATGTTCATACGTCTAAAAACTTTTCTAATGTTTAAGTTTTTCTCTCTATCATTATTTTTTTACTCATCTTACAGCCAACTTACAGAGTTCAGAAAAAGTGATTCTTTTGTTAAATGTAGTATATTTAGTTTTTATTATTATCAATAATACTTTTTCTGAACAGTGGAGTCAGTTGCTGTAAGATGAGCTGGAAAAAATAAAGATAGTGAGGAAAACTTAACATTTCAAGTTTTTAGATGTATGAACGTTAAATTTGGTGAGTAAAAAATATTAGTTGTTGAAAACTTGAGATTTTGAGTTGATCACCAAAACTCAAAAATCTTGATGGATCCTGTTGCCTTGAGTTTTTGCAGCATTGTTTTTTACAGTGCATTTCAAACTCAGTTTCTTTTTATGTACTTAATATAGACAGCCTCTGGGGGCCCCTGCAGTACCTTCGCAGACCCCCAGGTGGCCCCGGACCCCACTTTGGGAACCAGTGGTCTACATCAACTTCACCGGTCCATGGTCTCCAACAGACTTTTACAGCTCCGTCTGAGGCTGAGTCTAAGCCTAAGTCAGCTCTAAACTGGGACTAAACCAGGTCTAAACCAGGTCTAAACCCGGTCTAAACCCGGTCTAAACCCGGTCTAAAGTCCTGTCCTGTGTGAGTAACTGGACCCAGATGAATCTTCTGGAGCGGCTGTAATTGGCCTGAAGTATTCGTGTCTCAAACAGAAATAATGTTGTTGGTATTAGAGCGCGGAGAGTGGTCCCAGATGTGCCTCGGTTCACGCCCCGCTCCCTCTCATGTGGTCGCTCTGTTTACGGCGGCCATTTTTACCCATGATCCTCGGAGTAAACACAGCTGATTGAACTGGACATGTGGCACATATTTCACACTGGGATGTTCTCTGATAGAAGACCGTTCCTCGGCCCAGAGCTGGGTCTGCGGGGATTTGTCTGAGAGCTCTCGGGAACACGAGTGCGTGATTTCACTGAGAGCGTTTCATCTCCTAATGCCACACGGAGATCGGAAATCACAGAAGCTCTGCCCAATCACAGGCTCCTGACGACGGAGCAGATGGAGCTACAGTCAGGTCCGCTGTCTCTTCAAAGGCCTTTACTTTTCCAGATCACTTCAGAACTTTCGAGTCCAGAGCAGGGGTGTCCAAACTAATGTGGCCCGCTGACTTTTTAAAATTGGCCCTCAGGCTTCCTCTGTTGGCACAAATTGATTCTTTTTACTGCAGAGTTCATGTGACTGCTCCACGTGAGTCTCTATGCTGTGAAAAGTGGCCAACCTTTTAAGAAGCAGTCATTTTGTGCCAGGAGCGTAACATCAGGCAGTGTAACATCATTGAGAGTCCTTAATTAGGGTCAATTTTAGAGGATTATTTTCATTCTGGGCTATAAATTACACAGCAAGAATGACTCCGTTTAAGAACAAGCTTTTACTTATGATTAAAAATGTATGATAAGCATAATTCCTTCACAATTTACAAAAATAAACATACATTTTTTGTGGCAGCGACATTTAAATGAAAATATCAGTCAAATTTCAGAAATTACACTTCACATGTTATGACTCAAAGTATCGTGTGCTTCATAACTTTAGGGCCCATTCTGAAAACCTGCACTGGGGCCCCTCATTACCTCCTTACACCGCTGTTTTGTGCATAGATTTCTTTGGCCTCTTCTTCTGCTGCCCCCTAGTGGCACTGCAGCAGCGGTGAAACCCGAGCGTTATTCACACAGCGCTTAGCAATACAGCTCCATAACACGGTGAGATGGAGCTGGCGTTAAGGATGGCAAAAAAGGAAATTTGTGATTGGTGGCGCCAAAAATTTCAGGCATTTTTAAGTCGCCCCCAAGCCTGGATAAATGTGTGATTGCGGAAGGGCATCCAGGGTAACACCAGCACCTGGGCAGCACCTATGTGAATAATTCAGTGTGGAAACCCCTAAAGCTGGGGACACACTACACAATTTTTTGCCCGATTTTATAACGATTCACAGTTGTGCCGAGTCCGTACCACTCAACACTGGCTGCAGAGAATCGTAAAAATCCATTAGCGTGTGATGTTCAAAGACTCGAACTGGCGCAAAAACCCGACCTGACAACAGTCGCAAGCAATCAAACATGTTTGTGTTAACTAATCAGTGCTGCAATAAAACAATGCAATGAGTAAAACAAAAACTAAAAAAAAGGGCATGAATAGCGGAATACAAAAAGCTACAAAAGAGAAATAAGGTTTATACCTTCTTCTGCTAATACACATTAGCCCAGCAACTATGGGCAGTTTGTTGCAGGGCTGACGGTGAGACACACTGACAAACTATGCATGCAGAAAAAAAAATTAAGGTAACACGAAGAAGGCATGCAGACTCCACTTCGAGCGCGGTGATTTAAAACTGTTTTTTGTAATTCTGAAATGTCACCATGTTAAATGAAACCTTCAGATTAGTGTGGGCTGTTTACAGATCCAACTGGGAAAAACAGTTGATGGGACACAGGAAATATCGTCAGAGAACGAAGACGAAGCAACAGGAAGCGGCGGGAAAATAGAAGAAGAAGAAGACGAAGAAGACGAAGAAGACGAAAATGAAGACGAAGAAGAAGACAAAGAAGACGAAGAAGAAGACGAAGAAGAAGAAGACGAAGAAGAAGAAGAAGAAGAAGAAAACATAACCAACCATGGCAAACACCGAAGAAAGTTGAGCGCTACCCAAGCGAAACTGGATACATAAACGTTTTTTCTTTTTCCTTTTTTCCAAACAGAGAGCTGCCACACAACGGCAACAGCGACCCAGGTAGCTCCATGTTTGTTTACCGTTTAGTTCTGGCCAGAGTTTGCTGCGTTTGGTTGGCGACAGTTGCGGCCTCAGCAGATCTTGTCGTGTGTGAGGCGCAGTCTTTCAGTCGTCAGAACTAAATCGTTAGTGTGAGCTCCTAGTCTTTTCAGAATCTGTAACCACTGAGAAACTCCTGTAGTGGCTTAAAGGAAAGAGAACAGTCAAATGGGACCTTGTTTTATGTCGTCAGCATGTGGCCCTCTCTGAAAACGTTGGGAGCCCCTGAGCTAGAGGATGTAAAAGATTTGAGTTCAGGGCTTGTCCTGAACAGTGGCGCGGGGACAAAGCGGGGTATGACTCTCATTAGTGAGGCAACATTAAGCTAATAAGGCCAAAAAATTCAATCAAATTAATAAACAAATGAAAAAAGATATGGCAAATAAAAGGCTCCACCTTCTGATTCTCCATCAGTGAGGTACTTCTGGGTAAACGTTCTCAGCTGACAGCACACGCCACAAGTCGCAGGCATCTGACAAAACGCTGTGATCGCGTTTAAACAGAGGAAGTGATTTTTGTATCTACTGTAACTTTTGTTTATTGTAAATGTTCTCCCTTTTTTAGCACCAAAGCACACAGCCGTTCACTGCACGTAACCAAAACGTCATAAATATACACAATTTCTAACACTCAAAAGAAAACTGCAATTGAAATGTTCTTATCATTTCTCACCCCTAAATAAAAATAAAATAAATAAACAAAATGTACTCTAAATTATCATAGCATCTCCTCCTCTAGCTCCTCTACAGTGTAGTGGACACAGTCGTCTCACCTGTGGGTCGGAGAACACCTGCTGGATGCTGTTGATCGGTCCCACAGGAACACCTGACCCCTCAAACCTCCTCAGCCAATCAGACGTGGCCTCCTGGGCGAACCTGAACAGATCCACCAATCAGAGACCACCCCAGGATTTAAATCCACCAATCAGAGACCACCGCAGGTTAGAGCTGCGTTTACCTCTGAGACAGTTTGTGCAGCAGCTCTTTCCGGTTCTGGACTCGGAGTTTGTTGGTCTTGTACCTGGGCTCCGCTGTCAGCTCCTCCAGACCCAGCACCTGCAGCAGATGGGACCTGTGAGAACTACTACTACTACTACTACTACTACTACTACTACTACTACTAGTACTGCTGCTGCTGTCTCTGAGGAGAGTACTTTACCTGACAAACTTTGACAAACTGAGCGTCGTTTCCCGCCGCAACAACGATGTGTCCATCTGAGGTCCTGAAGCCCTGCGAGACAGAAGGAGGATTAGTATCAGTAGTAACAGTAAAAGTAGTAGTAGTAGTAGTAGTAGTAATAGCAGTATTAGTAGAAGTAGTAACAGTAATAGTAGCAGTAGAAGTAGTAACAGTAATAGTAGCATTCATCCATCCATCTTCTTCCGCTTTACTGGGACCGGGTCGCGGAGGCAGCAGTCTACCCAAAGATGCCCAGACTTCCCTCTCCACAGACACTATCTGGGATCTTGTCCTTTCAGTCATGACCCAAAGCTCATGACCATAGGTGAGAGGAGGAACATAGGTGAGAGGAGGAACATAGGTGAGAGGAGGAACATAGGTGAGAGTAGGAACATAGGTGAGAGGAGGAACATAGGTGAGAGGAGGAACACAGGTGAGAGGAGGAACACAGGTGAGAGGAGGAACACAGGTGAGAGGAGGAACACAGGTGAGAGGAGGAACATAGGTGAGAGTAGGAACACAGGTGAGAGGAGGAACATAGGTGAGAGTAGGAACATAGGTGAGAGTAGGAACATAGGTGAGAGGAGGAACATAGGTGAGAGGAGGAACATAGGTGAGAGGAGGAACATAGGTGAGAGGAGGAACATAGGTGAGAGTAGGAACATAGGTGAGAGGAGGAACATAGGTGAGAGGAGGAACATAGGTGAGAGTAGGAACACAGGTGAGAGGAGGAACATAGGTGAGAGTAGGAACATAGGTGAGAGTAGGAACATAGGTGAGAGGAGGAACATAGGTGAGAGGAGGAACATAGGTGAGATGAGGAACATAGGTGAGAGGAGGAACATAGGTGAGAGTAGGAACACAAGTGAGAGGAGGAACACAGGTGAGAGGAGGAACATAGGTGAGAGTAGGAACATAGGTGAGAGGAGGAACATAGGTGAGAGGAGGAACGTAGGTGAGAGGAGGAACATAGGTGAGAGGAGGAACATAGGTGAGAGTAGGAACATAGGTGAGAGGAGGAACATAGGTGAGAGGAGGAACATAGGTGAGAGTAGGAACACAAGTGAGAGGAGGAACATAGGTGAGAGTAGGAACACAGGTGAGAGGAGGAACATAGGTGAGAGGAGGAACATAGGTGAGAGCAGGAACACAGGTGAGAGGAGGAACACAGGTGAGAGGAGGAACATAGGTGAGAGGAGGAACATAGGTGAGAGTAGGAACACAGGTGAGAGGAGGAACACAGGTGAGAGGAGGAACACAGGTGAGAGGAGGAACACAGGTGAGAGTAGGAACATAGGTGAGAGTAGGAACATAGGTGAGAGTAGGAACATAGGTGAGAGGAGGAACATAGGTGAGAGTAGGAACATAGGTGAGAGGAGGAACATAGGTGAGAGGAGGAACATAGGTGAGAGTAGGAACATAGGTGAGAGGAGGAACATAGGTGAGAGGAGGAACATAGGTGAGAGGAGGAACATAGGTGAGAGTAGGAACATAGGTGAGAGGAGGAACATAGGTGAGAGGAGGAACATAGGTGAGAGGAGGAACATAGGTGAGAGGAGGAACATAGGTGAGATGAGGAACATAGGTGAGAGGAGGAACATAGGTGAGAGGAGGAACATAGGTGAGAGGAGGAACATAGGTGAGAGGAGGAACATAGGTGAGATGAGGAACATAGGTGAGAGGAGGAACATAGGTGAGAGTAGGAACACAAGTGAGAGGAGGAACACAGGTGAGAGGAGGAACACAGGTGAGAGGAGGAACATAGGTGAGAGGAGGAACATAGGTGAGAGGAGGAACGTAGGTGAGAGGAGGAACATAGGTGAGAGGAGGAACATAGGTGAGAGTAGGAACATAGGTGAGAGGAGGAACATAGGTGAGAGGAGGAACATAGGTGAGAGTAGGAACATAGGTGAGAGGAGGAACATAGGTGAGAGGAGGAACACAAGTGAGAGGAGGAACATAGGTGAGAGGAGGAACATAGGTGAGAGTAGGAACACAAGTGAGAGGAGGAACATAGGTGAGAGGAGGAACACAGGTGAGAGCAGGAACATAGGTGAGAGTAGGAACATAGGTGAGAGGAGGAACACAAGTGAGAGTAGGAACACAAGTGAGAGGAGGAACATAGGTGAGAGGAGGAACACAGGTGAGAGCAGGAACATAGGTGAGAGGAGGAACACAAGTGAGAGGAGGAACATAGGTGAGAGGAGGAACATAGGTGAGAGTAGGAACACAAGTGAGAGGAGGAACATAGGTGAGAGGAGGAACATAGGTGAGAGTAGGAACACAGGTGAGAGGAGGAACATAGGTGAGAGGAGGAACATAGGTGAGAGTAGGAACACAAGTGAGAGGAGGAACATAGGTGAGAGGAGGAACATAGGTGAGAGTAGGAACACAAGTGAGAGGAGGAACATAGGTGAGAGGAGGAACATAGGTGAGAGTAGGAACACAAGTGAGAGGAGGAACATAGGTGAGAGGAGGAACATAGGTGAGAGGAGGAACATAGGTGAGAGTAGGAACACAAGTGAGAGGAGGAACATAGGTGAGAGGAGGAACATAGGTGAGAGTAGGAACACAAGTGAGAGGAGGAACACAAGTGAGAGGAGGAACGTAGGTGAGAGTAGGAACATAGGTGAGAGGAGGAACATAGGTGAGAGGAGGAACACAAGTGAGAGGAGGAACGTAGGTGAGAGGAGGAACATAGGTGAGAGGAGGAACATAGGTGAGAGGAGGAACATAGGTGAGAGGAGGAACATAGGTGAGAGTAGGAACATAGGTGAGAGTAGGAACATAGGTGAGAGGAGGAACATAGGTGAGAGTAGGAACACAAGTGAGAGGAGGAACGTAGGTGAGAGGAGGAACATAGGTGAGAGTAGGAACATAGGTGAGAGGAGGAACATAGGTGAGAGGAGGAACATAGGTGAGAGTAGGAACACAAGTGAGAGGAGGAACGTAGGTGAGAGGAGGAACGTAGGTGAGAGGAGGAACATAGGTGAGAGGAGGAACATAGGTGAGAGGAGGAACATAGGTGAGAGGAGGAACATAGGTGAGAGGAGGAACATAGGTGAGAGTAGGAACATAGGTGAGAGGAGGAACATAGGTGAGAGGAGGAACATAGGTGAGAGTAGGAACATAGGTGAGAGGAGGAACATAGGTGAGAGTAGGAACACAAGTGAGAGGAGGAACATAGGTGAGAGGAGGAACATAGGTGAGAGGAGGAACATAGGTGAGAGTAGGAACATAGGTGAGAGGAGGAACATAGGTGAGAGGAGGAACATAGGTGAGAGGAGGAACATAGGTGAGAGGAGGAACATAGGTGAGAGTAGGAACATAGGTGAGAGTAGGAACATAGGTGAGAGTAGGAACACAAGTGAGAGGAGGAACATAGGTGAGAGGAGGAACATAGGTGAGAGGAGGAACATAGGTGAGAGTAGGAACATAGGTGAGAGTAGAACATAGGTGAGAGGAGGAACATAGGTGAGAGTAGGAACATAGGTGAGAGGAGGAACATAGGTGAGAGGAGGAACATAGGTGAGAGGAGGAACATAGGTGAGAGTAGGAACATAGGTGAGAGTAGGAACATAGGTGAGAGGAGGAACATAGGTGAGAGTAGGAACACAAGTGAGAGGAGGAACATAGGTGAGAGGAGGAACATAGGTGAGAGGAGGAACATAGGTGAGAGTAGGAACATAGGTGAGAGGAGGAACATAGGTGAGAGTAGGAACACAAGTGAGAGGAGGAACATAGGTGAGAGGAGGAACATAGGTGAGAGGAGGAACATAGGTGAGAGTAGGAACATAGGTGAGAGGAGGAACATAGGTGAGAGTAGGAACATAGGTGAGAGGAGGAACATAGGTGAGAGTAGGAACATAGGTGAGAGGAGGAACATAGGTGAGAGGAGGAACATAGGTGAGAGTAGGAACATAGGTGAGAGGAGGAACATAGGTGAGAGGAGGAACATAGGTGAGAGTAGGAACGTAGGTGAGAGTAGAACATAGGTGAGAGGAGGAACATAGGTGAGAGTAGGAACATAGGTGAGAGGAGGAACATAGGTGAGAGGAGGAACATAGGTGAGAGGAGGAACATAGGTGAGAGGAGGAACATAGGTGAGAGGAGGAACATAGGTGAGAGGAGGAACATAGGTGAGAGGAGGAACATAGGTGAGAGGAGGAACATAGATCGATGGTAAATTGAGAGCTTCGCCTTTCGACTCAGCTCCTTCTTCACCACAACAGACCGATGCAACGACCGCATTACTGCAGACGCTGCACCGATCTGCTACTGATCAGTAGCAGTAGTAGTAGCAGTAATAGCAGTATTAGGAAAAGTAGTAAAAGTAATAGTAGCAGTAGTAGCAGTAATAGCAGTATTAGTAGAAGTACAAATAGTACAGATATAAATAACAGTGTATATTATAAATACTGGTTTATATAATAAATAATGGTGATTATTATAAATAACGGTGTATAACAGACCTAGTCTTCAGAAGCACACAGGGATAAAACTATAAGTTCATGTCTCTGTTAGAGTGACTTTGCTGCTGCCTTAGTTTAGCTAAAATAAAAAATGCTATGCAATAATCTCTTTTAAAAATAATAAACCTACATATAAATAGATTTTTATGCCAACAAGAGGTAAAAATTTATTCAAATCGCAAATCAAAAAAAAAAAAAAATTTGACTTTATTTTTAAGCCAAATGGCCCAACCCTTTACTGCAAACCTACAATGAGGCCATGGCATTGTTTTTACTTTAAACCAAAACTCAAAATACTTTCTACTTCAAAACAACTCAGAAATGTAGTAGAGTAAAAAGTACAGACACTTGCTCTAAAATGTAGTGAAGTAAAAGTAAAAGTACTCAAGTCAACTCAAAAGTTACTCAAGTAAAGTACAGATACATGAACTTTTACTCCATTACATTTCAATGCTAATACTAAGACAGAAAGGACAAACTGAGCTAAAGAGGACCAGGACCTGAGTCATGTCTCCCGGTTTACAGCAGAGACATTTCTAAGACAACACGGGACAGAGCCGTCTCCCAACACTCAGCAGAGACCTGGTCTTAAACCGGCCCCGGCGGGGGAAGACCCGGCCCGGACCAGGATTTAGGGGGTGAGGGGGATTTAGTGCGTGTCCCGGGGAGAGGACAGATGGAGTGATGCTGGACAGAAGCAGAGGACAGGAAGTAGAATTAATCAGGACAGAAATGTAAACACAGAGACGTTAGGACGACTTAGAGCGGCCACAAATAACGCAGCGGGACTTTGGGAAAACTCTGAGAATTTTAATGTGTTTCTGTTCAAAGGAGAAGACGAGACGCTCCAACTTTAGGTTCTGGGAAAATGAGACGAGCCCAGTTTGGGGTTGAATAAGACAGACATCATTCTACTATAAATACATCTACATAAGAAAATACTGAGAGGTTTAGACCTGGTTTAGACCTGGATTAGACCTGGATTAGACCTGGATTAGACCTGGATTAGACCTGGATTAGACCGGGTTTAGACCTGGATTAGACCTGGTTTAGTCCTGGATTAGACCTGGTTTAGTCCTGGTTTAGTCCTGGATTAGACCTGGATTAGACCTGGATTAGACCTGGATTAGACCGGGTTTAGACCTGGATTAGACCTGGATTAGACCTGGATTAGACCTGGATTAGACCTGGATTAGACCGGGTTTAGACCTGGATTAGACCTGGTTTAGTCCTGGATTAGTCCTGGTTTAGTCCTGGTTTAGTCCTGGATTAGACCTGGATTAGACCTGGTTTAGACCTGGTTTAGTCCTGGTTTAGTCCTGGTTTAGTCTTGGTTTAGTCCTGAATTAGACCTGGATTAGACCTGGTTTAGACCTGGTTTAGTCCTGGTTTAGTCTTGGTTTAGTCCTGGATTAGACCTGGTTTAGTCCTGGTTTAGTCTTGGTTTAGTCCTGGATAAGACCTGGTTTAGTCCTGGTTTAGTCCTGGTTTAGACCTGGTTTAGACCTGGTTTAGTCCTGGTTTAGTCCTGGTTTAGACCTGGTTTAGACCTGGTTTAGTCCTGGTTTAGTCCTGGTTTAGTCCTGGTTTAGTCTTGGTTTAGTCCTGGATTAGACCTGGATTAGACCTGGATTAGACCTGGTTTAGTCCTGGTTTAGTCCTGGTTTAGACCTGGTTTAGACCTGGTTTAGTCCTGGTTTAGTCCTGGATTAGACCTGGATTAGACCTGGTTTAGACCTGGATTAGACCTGGTTTAGACCTGGTTTAGTCCTGGTTTAGTCCTGGTTTAGTCTTGGTTTAGTCCTGGATTAGACCTGGATTAGACCTGGTTTAGACCTGGTTTAGTCCTGGTTTAGTCCTGGTTTAGTCCTGGATAAGACCTGGTTTAGACCTGGTTTAGTCCTGGTTTAGACCTGGTTTAGACCTGGTTTAGTCCTGGATTAGACCTGGATTAGACCTGGTTTAGACCTGGATTAGACCTGGTTTAGACCTGGTTTAGTCCTGGTTTAGTCTTGGTTTAGACCTGGATTAGACCTGGTTTAGTCCGGGTTTAGTCCTGGTTTAGTCCTGGTTTAGACTGGGTTTAGTCCTGGTTTAGTCCTGGTTTAGTCCTGGTTTAGTCCTGGTTTAGACCTGGTTTAGTCCTGGTTTAGACCGGGTTTAGTCCTGGTTTAGTCCTGGTTTAGACCTGGTTTAGTCCTGGTTTAGACCTGGTTAGGTCCTGGTTTAGACCTGGTTTAGTCCTGGTTTAGACCTGGTTTAGACCTGGTTTAGACCTGGTTAGGTCCTGGTTTAGACCTGGTTTAGACCTGGTTAGGTCCTGGTTTAGACCTGGTTTAGACTTGGTTTAGACCTGGTTTAGACCTGGTTTAGACCTGGTTTAGTCCTGGTTTAGACCTGGTTTAGACCTGGTTTATCCCTGGTTTAGTCCTGGTTTAGTCCTGGTTTAGGCCTGGTTTAGTCCTGGTTTAGTCCTGGTTTAGACCTGGTTTAGTCCTGGTTTAGTCCTGGTTTAGCCCTGGTTTAGACCTGGTTTAGACCTGGTTTAGTCCTGGTTTAGTCCTGGTTTAGCCCTGGTTTAGACCTGGTTTAGACCTGGTTTAGACCTGGTTTAGACCTGGTTTAGTCCTGGTTTAGACCTGGTTTAGACCTGGTTTAGTCCTGGTTTAGACCTGGTTTAGACCTGGTTTATCCCTGGTTTAGTCCTGGTTTAGTCCTGGTTTAGGCCTGGTTTAGTCCTGGTTTAGTCCTGGTTTAGCCCTGGTTTAGACCTGGTTTAGTCCTGGTTTAGTCCTGGTTTAGTCCTGGTTTAGTCCAGGCCTTGCTGAACTCGTTCCTCTCTTGATCTGTGGTTGCTGCAGGAGGCTGAGGTTCAGTCTACACCACAGACTGCATTACCCACAATCCCCTGGGGCGAGGGATGAGAGAGTGAGAGTGAGGGTTAGTGGTCTCTGCTCTGGGAATTAAGATGGGATTCATTACCGACTAAACCAGGACTTTTCCTCACGTCGGCTTCAGTGCTTTCTAAGTCTAACCCGACCACTTTAGTCCTGGTTTAGTTCTTCATTCAGTCCTGAGCTAGTCCTTGGTCTGGATCTATAACTGATTTAAAGGATCCTGTACCACTGTGAGATAAAAGGGCTTAGGAGCATTTACCCCTTAACTAGAAGAGGTTTGAGTCCAGGTCTGTGAGATAGGGACAGGGTCTTGGAGCAGGTCCGCCTTAAGTTTAGACCTGGTTTAGTCTTGGTTTGTTTTTGGTTTTATACAGATTTTAGTCCTAGCTCAGACTTGATGTAGACCTAGGTTTAATCAAGTTTAAGTCCAGGTTCAGTCCTTGTTGAGTCCTGGTTTAGTCCTGGTTCAGTCCTGGTTTAGACCTGGTTTAGTCCTGGTTCAGTCCTGGTTTAGACCTGGTTAAGACCTGGTTTAGTCCTGGTTTAGTCCTGGTTTAGACCTGGTTTAGACCTGGTTTAGTCCTGGTTCAGTCCTGGTTTAGTCCTGGTTTAGTCCTGGTTTAGGCCTGGTTTAGTCCTGGTTTAGTCCTGGTTTAGTCCTGGTTTATCCCTGGTTTAGTCCTGGTTTAGTCCTGGCTTAGGCCTGGTTTAGGCCTGGTTTAGTCCTGGTTTAGTCCTGGTTTAGTCCTGGTTTATCCCTGGTTTAGTCCTGGTTTATCCCTGGTTTAGTCCTGGTTTAGTCCTGGTTTAGTCCTGGTTTAGGCCTGGTTTAGTCCTGGTTTAGGCCTGGTTTAGTCCTGGTTTAGTCCTGGTTTAGTCCTGGTTTATCCCTGGTTAAGTCCTGGTTTAGTCCTGGTTTAGGCCTGGTTTAGGCCTGGTTTAGTCCTGGTTTAGTCCTGGTTTAGTCCTGGTTTATCCCTGGTTTAGTCCTGGTTTATCCCTGGTTTAGTCCTGGTTTAGTCCTGGTTTAGACCTGGTTTAGTCCTGGTTTAGCCCTGGTTTAGACCTGGTTTAGCCCTGGTTTAGTCCTGGTTTAGTCCTGGTTTAGCCCTGGTTTAGCCCTGGTTTAGACCTGGTTTAGCCCTGGTTTAGACCTGGTTTAGTCCTGGTTTAGTCCTGGTTTAGCCCTGGTTTAGCCCTGGTTTAGTTCTGGTTTAGTCCTGGTTTAGTCCTGGTTTAGTCCTGGTTTAGTCCTGGTTTAGCCCTGGTTTAGCCCTGGTTTAGTTCTGGTTTAGACCTGGTTTAGCCCTGGTTTAGACCTGGTTTAGTTCTGGTTTAGACCTGGTTTAGACCTGGTTTAGTCTTGGTTTAGTCCTGGTTTAGTCCTGGTTTAGGCCTGGTTTAGTCCTGGTTAAGGCCTGGTTTAGTCCTGGTTTAGTCCTGGTTTAGTCCTGGTTTAGTCCTGGTTTAGACCTGGTTTAGCCCTGGTTTAGGCCTGGTTTAGTCCTGGTTTGGCCCTGGTTTAGACCTGGTTTAGGCCTGGTTTAGACCTGGTTTAGACCTGGTTTAGTCCTGGTTCCCTAGAGCAGGAAACAGCGCTGGTCCTGACAGCGGCCCAGGCCTCGGTCCTCGTCTCGGTTCTTGTCATATTTTGTGTTTTTCAGATCCAGGTTTGAGCTCCTCGTGGGCACGTGCCGGTGCTGAAGCTGAGATAATGGCGGCGCCCGCTAACGCTGACTGACACTAATGGAGCTAATGGAGCGAGTGAAATTCCGACGCGAGGCCGGACTGACGTCAAACCTGCGGGATTAGTCACGGCTCGCCCCGGACACGAGAACAAAGATCTGACGACGGGACCGGGAATGATGTGGAAGCATTTATACCTGAGACCTGTCACTCAGCGGGACTCTGAGGGTTAGGACTAAACCAGGACTAAACCAGGACTAAACCAGGTCTAAACCAGGTCTAAACCAGGTCTAAACCAGGACTAAACCAGGACTAAACCAGGACTAAACCAGGTCTAAACCAGGACTAAACCAGGACTAAACCAGGACTAAACCAGGACTAAACCAGGTCTAAACCAGGACTAAACCAGGACTAAACCAGGACTAAACCAGGTCTAAACCAGGACTAAACCAGGTCTAAACCAGGACTAAACCAAGACTAAAACAGGTCTAAACCAGGACTTAAACAGGTCTAAACCAGGACTAAACCAGGTCTAAACCAGGTTTAAACCAAGACTAAACCAGGACTAAACCAGGTCTAAACCAGGACTAAACCTGGACTAAACCAGGAGTAAACCAGGACTAAACCAGGACTAAACCAGGACTAAACCAGGAGTAAACCAGGACTAAACCAGGAGTAAACCAGGACTAAACCAGGACTAAACCAGGTCTAAACCAGGTCTAAACCAAGACTAAACCAGGACTAAACCAGGTCTAAACCAGGTCTAAACCAGGTCTAAACCAAGACTAAACCAGGACTAAACCAGGTCTAAACCAGGTCTAAACCAAGACTAAACCAGGACTAAACCAGGACTAAACCAGGAGTAAACCAGGACTAAACCAGGACTAAACCAGGTCTAAACCAGGTCTAAACCAAGACTAAACCAGGACTAAACCTGGACTAAACCAGGACTAAACCAGGACTAAACCAGGAGTAAACCAGGACTAAACCAGGACTAAACCCGGACTAAACCAGGACTAAACCAGGACTAAACCAGGACTAAACCAGGACTAAACCAGGACTAAACCAAGACTAAACCAGGTCTAAACCAGGACTAAACCAGGATTAACCAGGGGTCCTTCTTGTGGCCCTTCACAAATGCAGATACAGTTTTACTAACAGCCTGTGACCTGTCGGCCCTCAGTTCGCGTGGTGTCCCCTCGTGACCTTTAAATTGATATTTTGCCGCTGCGTCCTGTCCAGAGCAGACAGCGACACCAAGAGAGAGATCTGTCGTTGTCCAGGTCCTAAATCCAAGTCTACACTAAACCAACGGAGACAGAGGTGGACCAGCGGGGGCTTCATGTGGGCCGGGGTTGTGTAGTTTTGGGTCGGCCCTGACAATGAGCGTTGTCCCAGTCACTACACACAGACGAGCAGTCGTTGCCCCCCTGACCCCCTCCCAACTTTCCCTTAGGCCTGCAGTACTGAGGCTACTGTCTATGGTCCCCTGTGGCCTGTGGTCACATGGTCTCGGCCCCATGGTCCAGGGCCGGTCCATGGAAGAGATCAAAGGAAGATTCTGAGGCTGAAACAGTGGGGCGTGCCAGCCGCTGCCCTGGGCAGTAACGTGAGCTTAAATAATGAGCCTGGTCAATCACAGTAAGTTTCATGAAATCATGGACACTAGGGACTGTTTTCAGCCCACAAAGACGTAATACGCTCTTCTCAAGCTTTGATTCAGTTTTTGTTTGATGAAAATCAGCCTCACATTGACGGAGATATGATCACAAACAGCTCACTGAGATGTTCTGGTCCAGGTACACGCGACGGGTTAGGGTTAGGGTTAGGGTCCGAGGCTGCAGACGTGTGAGGTATTTCTTACAATATCTGAGCTGAATAATTATAATAAAAAGATAAAACATAAGTTCAGACGTTCTGTGAAAGTCTGGGGTCTTCTCTGGAGCCACAGCCCGGTGACAGTGAGGCTCAGACTGTCCAGATCTGTCCTGGAGCAGGGGCGGAGCTGAGCAGCAGAGGGCTCAGGGCACAATGAGGACACCACAAATAAAAATGTGATCAGATCTTTAGCTCTGCTCTTGTGGCTCTTTAGCCCTGCTCTTGTGGCTCTTTAGCTCTGCTCTTGTGGCTCTTTAGCCCTGCTCTTGTGGCTCTTTAGCTCTGCTCTTGTGGCTCTTTAGCTCTGCTCTTGTGGCTCTTTAGCTCTGCTCTTGTGGCTCTTTAGCTCTGCTCTTGTGGCTCTTTAGTCCTGCTCTTGTGGCTCTTTAACTCTGCTCTTGTGGCTCTTTAGCTCTGCTCTTGTGGCTCTTTAGCCCTGCTCTTGTGGCTCTTTAGTCCTGCTCTTGTGGCTCTTTAGCTCTGCTCTTGTGGCTCTTTAGCCTCTGACATCTGGTTATGTAAACTCCATCCATCCATCCATCTTCTTCCGCTTTATCCGGGGCCGGGTCGCGGAGGCAGCAGTCTAAGCAGGGACACCCAGACATCCCTCTCCCCGGACACTTCCTCCAGCTCCTCAGGAGGAACCCCAAGGCGTTCCCAGGCTGAGAGACGTAGTCCCTCCAGCGTGTCCTAGGTCTTCCCCGGGGCCTCCTCCCGGTGGGACATGCCCGGAACACCTCCCCAGGGAGGGACCAGGAGGCTCTGGAACAAATGCCCGAGCCACCTCAGCTGGCTCCTCTCGATGTGGAGGAGCAGCGGCTCTACTCCGAGCTCCTCCCGGGTAACCGAGCTCCTCACCCTATCTCTAAGGGAGCGCCCAGCCACCCTGCGGAGGAAACTCATTTCGGCCGCTTGTATCTGGGATCTTGTCCTTTCGGTCATGACCCAAAGCTCATGACCATAGGTGAGAGTAGGAACATGGGTGAGAGTAGGAACGTAGATCGACCGGTAAATCGAGAGCTTCACCTTTCGACTCAGCTCTTTCTTCACCACCACAGACCGATACAACGACCGCATTCCTGCAGACGCTGCACCGATCCGTCTGTCGATCTCACGCTCCATCCTTCCCTCACTTGTGAACAAGACCCCGAGATACTTAAACTCCTCCACTTGAGGCAGGAACTCTCCTCCGACCTGGAGAGGGCGCCACCCTTTTCCGGTCGAGAACCATGGCCTCGGACTTGGAGGTGCTGATTCTCATCCCAGCCGCTTCACACTCGGCTGCAAACCGTCCCAGTGCACACTGAAGGTCCTGGCTTGATGAAGCCAACAGGACAACATCATCCGCAAAAAGCAGAGATGAAATCCTGTGGTCCCCAAAGACGACTCCCTCCAGGCCCCTGGCTGCACCTAGAAATTCTGTCCATAAAAATCATGAACAGAACCGGTGACAAAGGGCAGCCCTGCCGGAGTCCAACATGCACTGGGAACAGGTCCGACTTACAACCGGCAATGCGAACCAAACTCCTGCTCCGGTCGTACAGGGACCGGACAGCCCTTAACAAAGGGCCTCGGACCCCGTACTCCCAGAGCACCCCCCAAAGGACACTACGAGGGACACGGTCGAACGCCTTCTCCAGGTCCACAAAGCACATGTGGACTGTGGGTGAACTCCCATGAACCCTCGAGCTCCCGATAGAGGGTGTAGAGCTGGTCCGCTGTTCCACGACCGGGACGAAAATCGCATTGTTCCTCCTGGATCCGAGGTTTGACTATCGGCCAAATTCTCCTCTCCAGTCCCGGGGAGGCTGAGGAGTGTGATCCCCCTGTAGTTGGAACAGACTCTCCGGTCCCCCTTCTTAAAAAGAGGGACCACCACCCCTGGTCTGCCAGTCCAGAGGCACTGTCCCCGACCGCCACGCGATGCTCCAGAGACGTGTCAGCCACAACAGCCCCACAACATCCAGAGACCTGAGGTACTCAGGGCGGATCTCATCCACCCCCGGTGCCCTGCCACTGAGGAGCTTTCCAACCACCTCGGTGACTTCAGCTTGGGTGATGGATGAATCCACCTCCGAGTCCCCAACCTCTGCTTCCTTAACGGAAGGCGTGTTGGTGGGATTGAGGAGATCCTCAAAGTATTCCTTCCACCGCCCGACAACATCCCCAGCCGAGGTCAACAGCTCCCACCTCCACTGTAAACACTGGGGGACTTCAACGCTCACGTGGGCAGCGACAGTGACACCTGGAGGGGCGTGATTGGGAGGAATGGCCTCCCTGATCTGAACCCGAGTGGTGTTCTGTTATTGGACTTCTGTGCTAGTCATGGATTGTCCATAACGAACACCATGTTCAAGCACAAGGGTGTCCATCAGTGCACGTGGCACCAGGACACCCTAGGCCGGAGGTCGATGATCGACTTTGTAGTCGTGTCATCTGACCTTCGGCCGTGTGTCTTGGACACTCGGGTGAAGAGAGGGGCGAAGCTGTCAACTGATCACCACCTGGTGGTGAGTTGGATCCATGTCTGTCTGATGATTGTCTGATGATGTACATTAAAACATCGCTAATCTAATTGCAACCGCGTCAGAAAAATTGCAATTAGATATTTTTTCAAAATCATACAGCCCTAATATGATCACATTAATTATTAGTTAATGATTACAAATTCAGTTATTAGTTGTGCAATATGCCATAATGTAATCATAAATATACTGTCATTATTCTCATATAATCTGTCATTATGCAGCTAAAACAATAATAACATAAGAAATAGTTAAAAACAACACCGTCAGTTTCCGTCAGAGCCGAGTGCTCATCTCGTTTCTGATTGGTCCAGCCGTTACCGCAGCAACCCCGCCCCGGGTAGCCCCGCCCCCAGGTAGCCCCGCCCCCTGTTCTTTTCAGGTTCAGATCGAGAGCAGAGGACGCATCGCAAGAAATGTCTCAAAACTCGAAAGCGGGGAATGTGTAGATTTGTAACTGTAAATGTCCGAGCTGAGAAGTTGCAACCACAAAGTTGTTCTTGTAAAACAGAAGTAATACTTTTTTAATTTTTTTTTTTTTTTTTCAGCTTCAAATTTGTTAGCTTCAAGTTTTCAGCTCGTGCTCTACGAGTTTTCAAATCACTGTTTACAAGTTCAAACGTTTTGAGACAGATTTACCTTCATAGTAGTGTTAGGACTAAACCAGGTCTAAACCAGGACTAAACCAGGACTAAACCCAGGACTAAACCAGGACTAAACCAGGACTAAACCCAGGACTAAACCAGGTCTAAACCAGGACTAAACCAGGACTAGACCATGGCTGTTGTAACAGTATTCTGTAATAATGTGTTGTTGTATTACGTAGTACTAGAACCAGCAGCAGTAGTAATAGTAGTAGTAGTAGTAGTAGTAGTAGTAGTAGCAGTAGTAGTAGCAGTAGCAGTAGTAGTAGTAGTAGTAGTAGTAGCAGTAGCAGTAGTAGTAGTAGCAGTAGTAGTAGTAGTAGTAGTAGTACCTGGTATGGGACGATGCTCTGGTGGGCCGTCCCCCAGCGTTTGGCCTCTGTCCCTGAGTTCAGGAAGTTTGCAGCAATGTGGCTCAGACAGGACACCTGCAGAGACAGAGACAGGGACAGGGTTAGGACAGGACACCTGCAGAGACAGAGACAGGGACAGGGACAGGGACAGGGACAGGGTTAGGACAGGACACCTGCAGAGACAGGGACAGAGACAGGGACAGGGTTAGGACAGGACACCTACAGAGACAGAGACAGAGACAGGGACAGGGTTAGGACAGGACACCTGCAGAGACAGAGACAGAGACAGGGACAGGGTTAGGACAGGACACCTGCAGAGACAGAGACAGAGACAGGGACAGGGTTAGGACAGGACACCTGCAGAGACAGAGACAGGGACAGGGACAGAGACAGGGTTAGGACAGGACACCTGCAGAGACAGAGACAGGGACAGGGACAGAGACAGGGTTAGGACAGGACACCTGCAGAGACAGAGACAGAGACAGGGACAGGGTTAGGACAGGACACCTGCAGAGACAGAGACAGAGACAGGGACAGGGTTAGGACAGGACACCTGCAGAGACAGAGACAGGGACAGGGACAGAGACAGGGTTAGGACAGGACACCTGCAGAGACAGAGACAGAGACAGGGACAGGGACAGAGACAGGGTTAGGACAGGACACCTGCAGAGACAGAGACAGAGACAGGGTTAGGACAGGGTTAGGACAGGACACCTGCAGAGACAGGGACAGGGACAGGGACAGAGACAGGGTTAGGACAGGACAGGGGTAAAGTGTCCTGCTCAGGGACAGTATGGAATGCCAGCAGCGGGGATTGAACCGCCCACCTTTGGGTTTGTGGGTAAAGGTCTCTATGCCCCGATCAGGTCTCGGTCCTGGTCTCGGTCCTGGTCTCGGTCCCGGTCTCGGTCCCGGTCTCGGTCCCGGTCTCGGTCCCGGTCTCGGTCCCGGTCTCGGTCCTGGTCTGGGTCCTGGTCTCGGTCCTGGTCTCGGTCCTGGTCTCGGTCCTGGTCTGGGTCCTGGTCTGGGTCCTGGTCTCGGTCCTGGTCTCGGTCCTGGTCTCGGTCCCAGGAAAGTCTTTGATTTGAGTTTATTTAGCAGTGGATTTGTCTGGGTTTAATCTGTATTTTTTCCCTGGGTTTAGACGTTTTTAGTCTGAAAACGAAAGGCTGTTGTGTAGCGGTGCTGGAGCGGTTTAAGGAGGACTGTCCCACATTGTTCCTGTCTTATTGCCTGTGTCTCCTGTGTCTCCTGTGTCCCCTGCGTCCCCTCCTCGTCCTCGTCCTCTGCTCTGTGTAAATCTCCCTGTCATCGTCTCCGGAGCTTCACTTCCTGCCGCATTTAATGGGCCCCGTCTTCTCTCCCTCGCAGCCCCCGGCCCCATCTGGGACGTCCCGCTCCGGAGCTGTCAGCGCCTCCGCGGTCCGACGCTGGAAACACAGACGTTCACACGATCCCGGCCCGGTCCGTCTCCGTCCAGAGTCCACACGTCCACACGTCCACACACCCGGGACGTTTAATAACAGCGAGAGATATCAACGTGTTAATGTCGTTCAGAAGTGTTTATGGAGCCAGAGTCCACAGGGGACAACGGGACGGTGATGAGGACATTCAGAGACACTACATGTGTCTGTGGACATTCAGAGACACTCTACATGTCTCTGTGGACATCCAGAGACACTCTACATGTCTCTCTGGACATCCAGAGACACTCTACATGTGTCTGTGGACATCCAGAGACACTCTACATGTGTCTGTGGACATTTAGAGACACTTTCCGCAGTATCAGCACACAATATCTGTATCGCATGAATCTAAATATATCACATTAACACTGTGGTCTCCATCTGACAGAGATTTACACTGAAGAATCATTTTCCAGCAGAGCCTTAAAAGAACATGTGTTGTGACTAAATAAAAATGTTTACCAAGTCCAGTTTTAGAGGTAATTCCTGGTTTCGTCTGTGTTAAAATTGTGAACACAGGGACTTACATTTCGTCAGAATCGCAGGCCTTATTTTAAAATATTGCAATAATATTGTTATCATATTTTTAATATGTTTTGAAATTACAGTGTGGTATGGAAACCTGAGCGAACAACTGAGAAACAAGATTCACAAATGTGCAAAGAAAATAATTGGCCAGAAGAACTTCGAGTATAAACCATGGCAGACCTCAACGTCTACTTTTCTCAAAATACAACATTTTAGCGTCAGTGGAAGACTCAGCTGTAACCGCTTCAAACCTCATCTGCTGAACTGTAAATCTCTACAAGCATCGAACACTTTACCTTCTCAGGACCTTAATGTAAACTGTTTTATAATTTTACTTATATTGTATTTATATCAAATGTTTTTATGTTGAACGTGTGAATGTCGCTGTCTGTGGCAAATTCACGGCACTGAGTCCAAGACAAGTTTCCCTCAGAGGACAATACAGTTTATTCTTTTCTGCAGCAGCCCTAGTGTGTGGACATTCAGAGACACGTCACCTGTCCACGTGTCCTCAGATGGAGACAGTGGAAGCAGATGTGCGGCTCCTGTGGTTTCTCTTCTTTTCTCCGCTCGCTCTGTGACAAATGAGCGCTGTCTGAGCCGGGCCCAGCTCCGAGTCCCGCCGCTGCAGTTTGCTTCAGCGCGGCCCCGGTCTGTTCTGGTTTAGCTCTGTTTTTAGATGTTTTTAGATGTTTCTGATAGATGAGAGCCACTTCACACAGATCTGAGGTCAGAGCTGTGCCCGTGTCCCGCCTGCTGTCAGTGCGAGACACCAGAGCTTTTCACTGCTCACGTTTACAGGAGACTGAGACGTGTTTGTCAGAAGCTTTGTCCCTGTGTCCGACGCCATAACGTTAACTTAAAGAGGAGTTTTTGTGTCAGGCCGCTCTGAATTAAATGTCTGTGTTAGGATCTGAGGCTGGGATGAGACACGGCCTCAGCCTTCGCTCCCCGAGAGCTTCAGCTGTCGTCGGTTCGCCTCTGTTCCTGCTTTGGACCGGTTTTGAAACAGATCCTGACCCCTGCAGACCGGGAACACCTGAGCCCCTCCTACTCTCTTTCCTAATGCCTGGTTCACACGGCAAGATAATTACCGTATTTTCTGGACTAAAAGTCGCACTTTTTCCATCGTCTGGCTAGGGGTGCGACGTATACTCAGGTGTGACTTATATATTAAAATATCTCAGGTGTTGGTTAAAGGGCGCTCTAGGCTTGTGTCCCAGCATCAAGTTAGAAGCAACCAAGCTCTTCCACGTTTTCCCGATTTAAATACGGTTACGTGAGTAGTTACATGATCCAAGTACAGTTACACAAAAATGAAAAGTGGAGATTTTCTAAGCGGATAAAACTGGGTACTATTAAGTAAGGCGTAATAACACTTTAGGAGCACTTCGGCGTCGGTGCAGTGATTTCTTCACTCCTAAAAAATTCCCATTTTTATCTGCTTAGAAAATCACCACTTTTCATTTTTGTGTAACTGTACTGGGGTCGTGTAACTACTCACGTAACCGTATTTAAATCGTGAAAACGTGGAAGAGCTTGGTTGCTTCTAACTTGAGCTGCATTTGGTTCCATAGGGATAAGTTTGGCAAAGCTAAATGCTAACAAATTAGCGTCACTCCCCAGGCAAAGGGCACACAGGGCACAAAGACCAGAGAGGTACGCATCAACTCAGATCAGATCAGGGAAGAACCTAGTTTAGTCTGGAAAAACGGTGGTCTGTTCCTTTAAGCTTCTGTTGTTTGTTTTAACGCAAGTAACGGCCTTGCTCCTGCGTATTTATGTGAGATTTTAAGCTTCTGTGCTCTGCTGGACAACGTCTGCAGAAGTCCCAGGCTCCAGGTTTTAACAGTGGGGGCCATCGCAGACCTGGCCCTGATCAAGGCCAGACCTAAAACCTATTCATGCAGAGTGGCCCTCGACATGCAATACACTTCTGTATTTATCATGTATTATTGCCTGTTTTGTATTGTATTTATGGATAATTTACAGTTTTTAACAATGTATTGGTCAACTCTGGGTGTTGTAAAGCACCAGTTTGATTGGTTTTATGACCGCCAACGTCATCAGCCCTCGTTTCTCTGATTGGTTACTCTGCCTGTGATTGTTCCGCCCAAATGAGACTAAAACAATGGCATACCAGACTAATTTATTTTAATAAAACAGAAAGAGAGTTATTGTGAACGGAAGGGACAGGGACAGCCCACAGGAGCTGCAGTTCTGGAGACGCTCTGGCCCAGTCGTCTGTAGCCATCACAGTTTTTGGTCCTTTTGTCAAACTCAAAGCTCAGATTCTTACCGATATTTTCCTGCTTGTAACGCATGAACTCTCACCTGCTGCTGATAAATCCCACACCGACAGGAGCCATTAACTAAACGTATCGGCGACGTGTTCAGGGTCCCGTGTGAGTTTACAGTGCTGCGTTCAGGTCCCTGTGATGAGTGTGGTGTTTCTGACGACTCTAATCCTCAATAAACTCATAGATTTTCTAACGCTGTCGCTGAAACCTCCTCAGTATAAACTCTGAGGTCTTAAATCTGGTCTCAGGTCCAAACACAGTCGGTCCTGGACTGAGGACCTCACAGAGAGACCTCAGCATCAAGGGACCAAAGCTATTCTGCAGCAGGATCTAAACCTGAAAAGTCCTGGTTTAGACCTGGTTTAGTCCTGGTTTAGACCTGGTTTAGTCCTGGTTTAGACCTGGTTTAGACCTGGTTTAGTCCTGGTTTATACCTGGTTTAGACCTGGTTTAGTCCTGGTTTAGACCTGGTTTAGTCCTGGTTTAGTCCTAGTTTTGTCCTGGTTTGGACCTGGTTTAGTCCTGGTTTAGTCCTGGTTTAGTCCTGATTTAGTCCTAGTTTAGTCCTGGTTTAGTCCTAGTTTTGTCCTGGTTTGGACCTGGTTTAGTCCTGGTTTAGTCCTAGTTTTGTCCTGGTTTAGTCCTGGTTTAGTCCTGGTTTAGTCCTAGTTTTGTCCTGGTTTGGACCTGGTTTAGTCCTGGTTTAGTCCTAGTTTTGTCCTGGTTTAGTCCTAGTTTAGTCCTGGTTTAGTCCTAGTTTTGTCCTGGTTTGGACCTGGTTTAGTCCTGGTTTAGACCTGGTTTAGACCTGGTTTAGTCCTAGTTTTGTCCAGGTTTAGTCCTAGTTTTGTCCTGGTTTGGACCTGGTTTAGTCCTGGTTTAGACCTGGTTTAGTCCTAGTTTTGTCCTGGTTTGGACCTGGTTTAGTCCTGGTTTAGTCCTGGTTTAGTCCTGGTTTAGTCCTGGTTTAGACCTGATTTAGTCCTGGTTTAGTCCTAGCCTGGTTTAGTCCTGGTTTAGTCCTGGTTTAGTCCTGGTTTAGTCCTAACCTGGTTTAGTCCTAGCCTGGTTTAGTCCTGGCCTGGTTTAGTCCTGGTTTAGTCCTAGCCTGGTTTAGTCCTGGTTTAGTCCTGGTTTAGTCCTGGTTTAGTCCTAACCTGGTTTAGTCCTAGCCTGGTTTAGTCCTGATTTAGCCTTGAGTTTTGTTCAGTCCAAAATCAGGTCTAAACTAAGACTAAACCAGGTCTAAACCAGGTCTAAACCAGGTCTAAACCAGGTCTAAAGGGAGACAAAGACTGCACACTCTGATCCTCTCAGATCCTGGTTTTGATCCGGTCTGGTTCTGGTCTCGGGCCTCGTTAGATTCCTGTGGTGGTGGCGGCGCTGGGAGAGAGGTGCATTGTGGGAAGTGAAACCGCGAAGATGAAGACCTCAGACAAACGAGACACAGACGCCGCTCCCACTGTCAGCGTTTCATCTGAGACTAACTCCTCTGGACCGGATCCACGCGAGTACGAGCTGAACCCGGACCAGGACTTTGAAGAAGACCAGGTTAGGTTTCAGCCACAAGACAAAACAAAATGGAGGACAAATGAAGACAAAATGTGTGAAGTCAAAAATCACACTTTAGTCCAGAGAAGGTTATGTCTCTGCACTTGAACAAAGGTCAAATACGCTGACTGCAAGCTGCAAGTAGCTCAGTAGGTACCGGCGTCGCACACTGCCGCTGTGTCCTTGGGCAAGGCACTTCGCCCACCTTGCCTGCGTGTGAGTGTCTGACTGTCGTTGTGTGTTTGCTGGGATTTACGGCTCTTTAACGGGAGATGAAACTTTGGGATCCGTTCATCTCAAGCAGCCGTTCAAAGACTCATGGCTCATTTTTGGATTCACGTCATTTAAAAGTCGCACTTTTTCCATCGACTGGCTCAGGGTGCGACGTATCCTCAGGTGTGACTTATATATTAAAATATTTCAGGTGTTGGTTAGAGGGCGCTCTAGGCTTGTGTCCCAGCATCTGCTGCACCTGTACCACTGACAATTTAAAATGTAAACATTACCACTAACAACTTAGGCTATAAAGACAACTGAGAAAGAGCGGAATAATTGGAAATGGAACTGATGCTGAGTCTGACGACAGCCACGCAGAGGAGGAAGCGGCGCTTCGTCTACCTCCGGAGTTGGCGGAGTTGTTCAGAAGCGACACCGAGGATGAAGAATTTAAAGGATTTAGTGATTAGGAGTGAGATGGTGAGTTTGGTGAACTTGTTATATTATGTTCTTTATGCTATAGTTATGTGAATAACTGTTAATATATTACGTTAACATACGAGACACCTGTTCAGTTCGTTGTTTATGCTTCATGTAGCTGAATAACCATCAATGTGTTACGTTAGCATAGCGCACACCTATTCAGCTGTTGTTCTCTATTCTATTATTACTATAACTTGCCTTTCAACATGAAATGTCTGTTCTTGGTGTCGGATTTTGTAAAATAAATTTCCCCCCAAAAATGTGACTTATAGTCCAGTGCCACTTATATATGTTTTTTTCTTCTTCATTATGCATTTTTTGGCGAGTGCCACTTATACTCCAGAGCCACTTATAGTCCAGAAAATACAGTACTTTGATGTATGTTCATGCAAAAAAATTAAAAACCAAGCAGGCAACAATAAACTTCCCTGCACACACTGTTTACAACTAGAGATTTCTGACTGTGTGTCTGAGCTGTGCACTGCGCTCCTCTCTCTCCTCCTCTCTCTCCTCATGACTCTCTTCTGAGTTTGTATTCTTCTGCTTTTTCTTATGAGGTTTTATCGCGGTTGGCAAACAAAAAACAGCTTGTTCATTTTGATATGAGAGGAGAAAACAAAAAAGAAAACTAACAAAAACCCACCACTCTGACTCGGTTCTCAGGGTTCATGGTGAAGAGCTGTTCAAAAGATTGGGTCAGTTCATGAACGTCACATCTCTACTTAAAGTTACACTGTAACTTTTCTCCTAAATATGTGGGGCATACTGACTTGTTTTTGTGATTTTTTGAGCGATTATAAGGCCTGAGGTGGATCTGTTGCTCCGAGCGGGGCTTCTGTACTGAGAAACCGCCCTCGCAACTTGGCCGGGAGCGCTCCGCTGTTGAGGAAAAGTCACGTGACAGGGAACGACTTGCTTTACGGCATTCCCTTCTGCTCTTATACCTGAGGCGCAGTATAACCATGAAGCTACTTTTAGCGTTGTTATTTTCGCCAGTTCGTCAGGGCCGAAGGACACAAGAAGATGAAGACAATGTCGGACGAGGCAAGAAAAAGAAAATGTGAAAGGGACCGCACCAGATCGCAAACAAGAGTCAACATCGGACAGACTTTTGCTCGCTGGCGTCAGATGAGAGACAGAGAAGGCTGCAAATCAGATCACGTTTTTGCTTCTTTATTGTTGGGCAGGTAAATTAGCCTCTTTATTTTTTCTTTAGAACGTGCTTTTTCATACAGTTATTAGTTGTTTTTACTGCGACCATTGCGCGATATTTGTTGATAAGCTAACGCTAGCGCTAACTCTATAGAAGATCCAGTCCAAACTTCCAAAGGTAGCAGCAGGTCAACTAAAGTTGAAACAATGATGGAAATAGATGCACGCTCGCACAGTTTCAGAAGGAGGAGGGGCCCTAGTGTTTACGTTTTGCAACGGTGCAGTGGCAGCTGTGGCCTCTAGAGGTGCAAGACCAGGAATCTTACACAGTGTAACTTTAACCAAAACCTCACTGGAAGTCACAAATTTGTTAGCCTTAAACTTCCTAAACCTTAACGAGGAGAAGACAGAGCTTATTCTGATGGTCCAAATGTTGCTCTCGGCCTCTAACTCCATACACTACATCAGTGAAAGCCTTTAGCCTGCGTTCAGCCATAAATGATGATAAACTCGCTCTCCTTTTACTTTTATAAATGATTTTACACACTCATGTTATCTACAGTCGTTTGCCACAGATGTGCTTGTTGGGACTTTTTTCTAACGTGAACGGAGAGGAGCGTACAACAAAAGGAGGACAACAAAAGGTGTCTCAGTTATTAGAAATGGGGCTTATGTGCAAATTAATAAGCTATGTGAAATAATACTACTTACAATAATACAATATGTTGCTTTAAATTGTGAGAGCATCTGGCCTTCACAGTGCCTGCCGGGAAAAATTCTGGCTCTTAGAAAAATGTTGTTGACGACCCCTGCACCAGATCTTCTGTCAGAAATCTGGGAGTAATCCTAGACATCTCTTTTAAGTCGGACAAACATAAGTTCTGTTGTAAAAGCGAGTTTTTTCCAACGACGAACCCCAGGAAAAGTAAAGGCAGACATTCCCACTAATGACTCTGAACATTCACACATTTACATCACGCCGCTTGGATTATTGTACTGCCCTATACTACTGCTCTAAAAAACCTGGTTTAGACCTGGTTTAGACCTGGTTTAGACATGGTTTAGACCTGGTTTAGACCTGGTTTAGACCTGGTTTAGACCTGGTTTAGACCTGGTTTAGTCCCGGTTTAGTCCCGGTTTAGACCCGGTTTAGACCCGGTTTAGTCCTGGTTTAGACCTGGGTTAGACCTGGTTTAGTCCTGGTTTAGTCCCGGTTTAGTCCCGGTTTAGTCCCGGTTTAGTCCCGGTTTAGACCCGGCTTAGTCCTGGTTTAGACCTGGTTTAGTCCTGGTTTAGTCCTGGGTTAGACCTGGTTTAGTCCTGGTTTAGTCCCGGTTTAGTCCCGGTTTAGTCCCGGTTTAGTCCCGGTTTAGACCCGGCTTAGTCCTGGTTTAGACCTGGTTTAGTCCCGGTTTAGTCCCGGTTTAGTCCCGGTTTAGACCCGGTTTAGTCCCGGTTTAGTCCCGGTTTAGTCCCGGTTTAGTCCCGGTTTAGACCCGGCTTAGTCCTGGTTTAGACCTGGTTTAGTCCTGGTTTAGTCCTGGGTTAGACCTGGTTTAGTCCTGGTTTAGTCCCGGTTTAGTCCCGGTTTAGACCCGGCTTAGTCCTGGTTTAGACCTGGTTTAGTCCCGGTTTAGTCCCGGTTTAGTCCCGGTTTAGACCCGGTTTAGTCCCGGTTTAGTCCCGGTTTAGTCCCGGTTTAGTCCCGGTTTAGTCCCGGTTTAGACCCGGCTTAGTCCTGGTTTAGACCTGGTTTAGTCCCGGTTTAGTCCCGGTTTAGTCCCGGTTTAGACCCGGTTTAGTCCTGGTTTAGACCTGGTTTAGTCCTGGTTTAGACCTGGTTTAGTCCCGGTTTAGGCCCGGTTTAGGCCCGGTTTAGTCCCGGTTTAGTCCCGGTTTAGACCCGGTTTAGTCCTGGTTTAGACCTGGTTTAGTCCTGGTTTAGACCTGGTTTAGTCCTGGTTTAGTCCTGGTTTAGACCTGGTTTAGACCTGGTTTAGTCCTGGTTTAGACCTGGTTTAGTCCTGGTTTAGTCCTGGTTTAGACCTGGTTTAGACCTGGTTTAGTCCTGGTTTAGACCTGGTTTAGTCCTGGTTTAGACCTGGTTTAGTCCTGGTTTAGACCTGGTTTAGTCCTGGTTTAGTCCTGGTTTAGTCCTGGTTTAGTCCCGGTTTAGTCCCGGTTTAGTCCCGGTTTAGACCTGGTTTAGTCCTGGTTTAGTCCTGGTTTAGTCCTGGTTTAGACCTGGTTTAGTCCTGGTTTAGTCCTGGTTTAGTCCTGGTTTAGTCCTGGTTTAGTCCTGGTTTAGTCCTTTACCTGAGAGGACAGCAGGTTACAGTCGATGTGAGTCCCTGTCCCAGTCTTGTGTCTCTGAAGGAGGGCGGCCATTATGGCTCCGTGAGCGTACAGTCCCGTCGCCAGATCCGTCATCGCCACACCGGGACGAACCGGCTCCCCGTCCTGCAGCAGAGCATCATGGGAGAGGAGACATGAGGACTAAAGACACACCTGTACAGGTGTAGAGCGTCTCTAAATGTCCACAGACACACCTGTACAGGTGAAGAGCGTCTCTAAATGTCCACAGACACAACTGTACAGGTGAAGCCTGTCTCTAAATGTCCACAGGGACACCTGTACAGGTGAAGAGTGTCTCTAAATGTCCACAGAGCGTCTCTAAATGTCCTCAGACACCTGTACAGGTGAAGAGCGTCTCTAAATGTCCACAGGGACACCTGTACAGGTGAAGAGCGTCTCTAAATGTCCACAGGGACACCTGTACAGGTGAAGAGCGTCTCTAAATGTCCACAGACACCTGTACAGGTGAAGAGCGTCTCTAAATGTCCACAGGGACACCTGTACAGGTGAAGAGCGTCTCTAAATGTCCACAGACACAACTGTACAGGTGAAGCCTGTCTCTAAATGTCCACAGGGACACCTGTACAGGTGAAGCGTGTCTCTAAATGTCCACAGGGACACCTGTACAGGTGAAGAGCGTCTCTAAATGTCCACAGACACAACTGTACAGGTGAAGCCTGTCTCTAAATGTCCACAGGGACACCTGTACAGGTGAAGCGTGTCTCTAAATGTCCACAGGGACACCTGTACAGGTGAAGAGCGTCTCTAAATGTCCACAGACACAACTGTACAGGTGAAGCCTGTCTCTAAATGTCCACAGGGACACCTGTACAGGTGAAGCGTGTCTCTAAATGTCCACAGGGACACCTGTACAGGTGAAGCGTGTCTCTAAATGTCCACAGAGTGTCTCTAAATGTCCTCAGGGACACCTGTACAGGTGAAGTCTTACCTCAGGTCCTGTGATGTGCATCATCCCGGACACTGCTGACAGGATGGAGTCATATCCGGGGCTGAGAGACGAGGGCCCGCTCTGACCGTAACCTATGGAAACATATGAGACAGATATGGGCCCTCAGGAGCCTGACAGACCGCACTGTCCCGGCGCTGGGGGCGAGGAGAGCGGTGTTTTTAAAGACGAGGAGGTGAAGGAGAGGACGTCCTGCTGAGCTCTGACTGCACTTCAACCAAAAACATGTCCCAGAGGCAGATATCACTACAACACACACATCTTTCATTAATCTGTAGGTGGACAGTAACTAGATACTTTTACTCTAAATGTACTCAGAAAGTACTTAAGTACTTTCTTAAGTACTTCTAGTGAAACACACTTTTACTTGAGATGTTTTTTTGTACTTTTACTTGGGTAAATTTTAAATAAAAGTAGTGGGCAGCACTGTGATCAGAAGGTTAGAGGGTTAGAGGGAGAGGAAGAAGAAGAAGAGGAAGAGAATGAGGAACAAGAGGAAAACGATTTTGCAACAACATTAAATGTACTTTCTACTTAAGTTAATTTTATGTGCAATACTAATAATAATATTATTTTTGAAGTAACAGTACTTTTCCTTCAGTACATATTTTGAGTACTTTGTCCACCACTGCCGAGAATAAAACCAAGGCGGATGCATGCAGCGGACAGTCTGGGCTTTACTGGGGCCTCATGGGAAATGTAGTGATTAGATTCAGAAAGAAAAACCCAAAAATCCTCCCCTGTGGCCTCTGACAGGACGCTGACATAAAGAAATCTGATCTATACTAACAGAGAAAAGGCCTGTTCCTCTCTTTAACCCTGTCCTGATGTGGTCTCCTCCTCAGAAACAGACCTGCAGCAGTGTTCTGTCTGAGTAATCCTGTATGCTGAGGCGCTGTCCTTCTCCAGAGCTGAAAACGCTGGGTCTCAGGGTGAAACCAGGAAGTGAGCGTTTCTAAAGCCCAGACACCGTCACCGGACTCGTTCTGATCGTTTCAGCCATAAACCTCCGTCACTGCGAAGCATCAGCTCAGAAATCTGTTAGCATCATGTTGCTAACAGCTGTGCTAAAGAGCCATTTTATGCTCTGTCCAGTCCCCAGCGTTGCAAAAGTAGCAAAATTCTGGTTTAATAGAAATTCAGACCTGGTTTAGTCCTAGGTTAGTCCTGGTTTAGTTAAGTTTAAGCCTGGGTTTAGTCCTGGTTTAGTTCTAGGTTAGTCCTGGTTTAGTTAAGTTTAAGCCTGGGTTTAGTCCTGGTTTAGTTCTAGGTTAGTCCTGGTTTAGTCCTAGTTTCTTGTTCTGGTCTAAACTCGGTCTAGCCTTGTCCACTCTCATGTCTCTGTCTCCTCCTCTGAAGTGGGGACAGGTGAGTTTTCTGATCCTGGACCACATTAAAGTCCTTCATCTGGACCAAAACCACATTGAAGTCTGTTTTTTGTGGAGGAAACGTCCATCAGATCCTCGTAAACCTGGTTCAGCCCGGACCACAGTGACCCAGGCCTGGTCCACATCTGTCAGAGCTGGACCGCATTAGGACTGAAGGAGTAAACAGGACTGCAGTGGACTACAGGGACATCTACTGGAGGGGAGAGGAACTGCAGGACTAAACCAGGACTAAACCAGGACTAAACCAGGTCTAAACCAGGTCTAATCCAGGTCTAAACCAGGTCTAAACCAGGTCTAAACCAGGTCTAATCCAAGTCTAAACCAGGTCTAAACCAGGTCTAAACCAGGACTAAACCAGGACTAAACCAGGACTAAACCAGGTCTAAATCAGGACTAAACCAGGACTAAACCAGGACTAAACCAGGACTAAACCAGGTCTAAACCAGGTCTAATCCAGGTCTAAACCAGGTCTAAACCAGGTCTAAACCAGGACTAAACCAGGACTAAACCAGGTCTAAACCAGGTCTAAACCAGGACTAAACCAGGACTAAACCAGGTCTAAACCAGGTCTAAATCAGGTCTAAATCAGGACTAAACCAGGACTAAACCAGGACTAAACCAGGTCTAAACCAGGTCTAAATCAGGTCTAAATCAGGACTAAACCAGGACTAAACCAGGACTAAACCAGGTCTAAACCAGGTCTAAACCAGGACTAAACCAGGTCTAAACCAGGTCTAAACCAGGTCTAAACCAGGTCTAAATCAGGACTAAACCAGGTCTAAACCAGGTCTAAATCAGGTCTAAATCAGGACTAAACCAGGACTAAATCAGGACTAAATCAGGACTAAACCAAGACTAAACCAGGTCTAAACCAGGACTAAACCAAGACTAAACGGGGACTAAAATACAACATATTTTCCCCCAAAATTACTGAGTAAAAAAATGTTATATATGATGTTCTTTCCATAAACCCATACAGTTAGGTCCATAAGTATTTGGACACTGACACAAGTTTTTTTTTTTTTTTTTTTAGCTGTAAACCAAAACATATTCAAGATAAAGAGGATCAGACTCTAAGCAGTAATTTGAGAGTATTTATGTCCAAATCGGAGAAAGGGTTTAGGAATTACAGCTCTTTAATGTGGAGCTGCCTCTTTTTCAGGGGCTCAAAAGTATTTGGACAGATGAACATTATTATGAATAAAATGTTTGTCATATTTTTGCCTTTACAGTTAATGACCTCACCAAACTCTGGGTTTCCTCCTCTGTGATGCTCTGAGGCCTTTACTGCAGCTGTCTTTGTTTGTTGGTCATTTGTGGGTCTTTCTGTCTTGAGTTTTGTCTTAAACAGTGAAATGCAGCTCGATCAGAGATCTGCTGACTGACCCCTGCCACTGCACAATATTTCACTTATTTGCCTTAAAAACTCCTGGGTTTCATTGTCCATCTGTGCTGTGGCTTTTGTCTGAATCTGAGCAGAAAGTTTCTCCCTCTGCTTCAGAATCCATCCTCTGCTTCTGTCTCTGTCACATCATCAGGAAACTCCACAGACCCAGGGCCAGAGGAAGTTCTGCAGCTCATCACTGCTCCACCAGCTTTTACACAACATGTACAGGTCTGAGTCTGGTCCAGGTCTGAGTCTGGTCCAGGTCTGAGTCTGGTCCAGGTCTGAGTCTGGTCCAGGTCTGAGTCTGGTCCAGGTCTGAGTCTGGTCCAGGTCTGAGTCTGGTCCAGGTCTGAGTCTGGTCCAGGTCTGAGTCTGGTCCAGGACTGAGTCTGGTCCAGGACTGAGTCTGGTCCAGGTCTGAGTCTGGTCCAGGTCTGAGTCTGGTCCAGGTCTGAGTCTGGTCCAGGTCTGAGTCTGGTCCAGGTCTGAGTGTGGTCCAGGTCTGAGTCTGGTCCAGGTCTGAGTGTGGTCCAGGTCTGAGTCTGGTCCAGGTCTGGGTCTGGTCCAGGTCTGGGTCTGGTCCAGGTCTGGGTCTGGTCCAGGTCTGAGTCTGGTCCAGGTCTGAGTGTGGTCCAGGTCTGAGTCTGAGTCTGGTCCAGGTCTGAGTCTGGTCCAGGTCTGAGTCTGGTCCAGGTCTGAGTCTGGTCCAGGTCTGAGTCTGGTCCAGGTCTGAGTCTGGTCCAGGTCTGAGTCTGGTCCAGGTCTGAGTCTGGTCCAGGTCTGGGTCTGGTCCAGGTCTGAGTCTGGTCCAGGTCTGGGTCTGGTCCAGGTCTGAGTCTGGTCCAGGTCTGAGTGTGGTCCAGGTCTGAGTCTGGTCCAGGTCTGAGTGTGGTCCAGGTCTGAGTGTGGTCCAGGTCTGAGTGTGGTCCAGGTCTGAGTCTGGTCCAGGTCTGAGTGTGGTCCAGGTCTGAGTCTGGTCCAGGTCTGAGTCTGGTCCAGGTCTGAGTCTGGTCCAGGTCTGAGTGTGGTCCAGGTCTGAGTCTGAGTCTGGTCCAGGTCTGAGTCTGGTCCAGGTCTGAGTCTGGTCCAGGTCTGAGTCTGAGTCTGGTCCAGGTCTGAGTCTGGTCCAGGTCTGAGTCTGGTCCAGGTCTGAGTCTGGTCCAGGTCTGAGTCTGGTCCAGGTCTGGGTCTGGTCCAGGTCTGAGTCTGGTCCAGGTCTGAGTCTGGTCCAGGTCTGGGTCTGGTCCAGGTCTGAGTCTGGTCCAGGTCTGGGTCTGGTCCAGGTCTGAGTCTGGTCCAGGTCTGAGTCTGAGTCTGGTCCAGGTCTGAGTGTGGTCCAGGTCTGAGTGTGGTCCAGGTCTGAGTCTGGTCCAGGTCTGAGTCTGGTCCAGGTCTGAGTGTGGTCCAGGTCTGAGTCTGGTCCAGGTCTGAGTCTGGTCCAGGTCTGAGTATGGTCCAGGTCTGAGTCTGGTCCAGGTCTGAGTCTGGTCCAGGTCTGAGTGTGGTCCAGGTCTGAGTGTGGTCCAGGTCTGAGTCTGGTCCAGGTCTGAGTGTGGTCCAGGTCTGAGTCTGGTCCAGGTCTGAGTGTGGTCCAGGTCTGAGTGTGGTCCAGGTCTGAGTCTGGTCCAGGTCTGAGTGTGGTCCAGGTCTGAGTGTGGTCCAGGTCTGAGTGTGGTCCAGGTCTGAGTGTGGTCCAGGTCTGAGTCTGGTCCAGGTCTGAGTCTGGTCCAGGTCTGAGTCTGGTCCAGGTCTGAGTCTGGTCCAGGTCTGAGTCTGGTCCAGGTCTGAGTCTGGTCCAGGTCTGAGTGTGGTCCAGGTCTGAGTCTGGTCCAGGTCTGAGTCTGGTCCAGGTCTGAGTCTGGTCCAGGTCTGAGTGTGGTCCAGGTCTGAGTCTGAGTCTGGTCCAGGTCTGAGTCTGGTCCAGGTCTGAGTCTGGTCCAGGTCTGAGTCTGGTCCAGGTCTGAGTCTGAGTCTGGTCCAGGTCTGAGTCTGGTCCAGGTCTGAGTCTGGTCCAGGTCTGAGTCTGGTCCAGGTCTGAGTCTGGTCCAGGTCTGGGTCTGGTCCAGGTCTGAGTCTGGTCCAGGTCTGAGTCTGGTCCAGGTCTGGGTCTGGTCCAGGTCTGAGTCTGGTCCAGGTCTGAGTGTGGTCCAGGTCTGAGCCTGGTCCAGGTCTGAGTGTGGTCCAGGTCTGAGTGTGGTCCAGGTCTGAGTGTGGTCCAGGTCTGAGTCTGGTCCAGGTCTGAGTGTGGTCCAGGTCTGAGTCTGGTCCAGGTCTGAGTCTGGTCCAGGTCTGAGTCTGGTCCAGGTCTGAGTGTGGTCCAGGTCTGAGTCTGAGTCTGGTCCAGGTCTGAGTCTGGTCCAGGTCTGAGTCTGGTCCAGGTCTGAGTCTGGTCCAGGTCTGAGTCTGAGTCTGGTCCAGGTCTGAGTGTGGTCCAGGTCTGAGTGTGGTCCAGGTCTGAGTCTGGTCCAGGTCTGAGTGTGGTCCAGGTCTGAGTGTGGTCCAGGTCTGAGTCTGGTCCAGGTCTGAGTATGGTCCAGGTCTGAGTATGGTCCAGGTCTGAGTCTGGTCCAGGTCTGAGTGTGGTCCAGGTCTGAGTGTGGTCCAGGTCTGAGTCTGGTCCAGGTCTGAGTGTGGTCCAGGTCTGAGTCTGGTCCAGGTCTGAGTGTGGTCCAGGTCTGAGTGTGGTCCAGGTCTGAGTCTGGTCCAGGTCTGAGTGTGGTCCAGGTCTGAGTGTGGTCCAGGTCTGAGTGTGGTCCAGGTCTGAGTCTGGTCCAGGTCTGAGTCTGGTCCAGGTCTGAGTCTGGTCCAGGTCTGAGTCTGGTCCAGGTCTGAGTCTGGTCCAGGTCTGAGTCTGGTCCAGGTCTGAGTCTGGTCCAGGTCTGAGTGTGGTCCAGGTCTGAGTCTGGTCCAGGTCTGAGTCTGGTCCAGGTCTGGGTCTGGTCCAGGTCTGAGTCTGGTCCAGGTCTGAGTGTGGTCCAGGTCTGAGTCTGGTCCAGGTCTGAGTGTGGTCCAGGTCTGAGTGTGGTCCAGGTCTGAGTGTGGTCCAGGTCTGAGTGTGGTCCAGGTCTGAGTGTGGTCCAGGTCTGAGTGTGGTCCAGGTCTGAGTGTGGTCCAGGTCTGAGTCTGGTCCAGGTCTGAGTCTGGTCCAGGTCTGAGTCTGGTCCAGGTCTGAGTCTGGTCCAGGTCTGAGTCTGGTCCAGGTCTGAGTGTGGTCCAGGTCTGAGTCTGGTCCAGGTCTGAGTGTGGTCCAGGTCTGAGTGTGGTCCAGGTCTGAGTCTGGTCCAGGTCTGAGTGTGGTCCAGGTCTGAGTGTGGTCCAGGTCTGAGTGTGGTCCAGGTCTGAGTGTGGTCCAGGTCTGAGTCTGGTCCAGGTCTGAGTGTGGTCCAGGTCTGAGTCTGGTCCAGGTCTGAGTCTGGTCCAGGTCTGAGTCTGGTCCAGGTCTGAGTGTGGTCCAGGTCTGAGTCTGAGTCTGGTCCAGGTCTGAGTCTGGTCCAGGTCTGAGTCTGGTCCAGGTCTGAGTCTGGTCCAGGTCTGAGTCTGAGTCTGGTCCAGGTCTGAGTGTGGTCCAGGTCTGAGTGTGGTCCAGGTCTGAGTCTGGTCCAGGTCTGAGTGTGGTCCAGGTCTGAGTGTGGTCCAGGTCTGAGTCTGGTCCAGGTCTGAGTCTGGTCCAGGTCTGAGTATGGTCCAGGTCTGAGTCTGGTCCAGGTCTGAGTGTGGTCCAGGTCTGAGTGTGGTCCAGGTCTGAGTCTGGTCCAGGTCTGAGTGTGGTCCAGGTCTGAGTCTGGTCCAGGTCTGAGTGTGGTCCAGGTCTGAGTGTGGTCCAGGTCTGAGTCTGGTCCAGGTCTGAGTGTGGTCCAGGTCTGAGTGTGGTCCAGGTCTGAGTGTGGTCCAGGTCTGAGTCTGGTCCAGGTCTGAGTCTGGTCCAGGTCTGAGTCTGGTCCAGGTCTGAGTCTGGTCCAGGTCTGAGTCTGGTCCAGGTCTGAGTCTGGTCCAGGTCTGAGTCTGGTCCAGGTCTGAGTGTGGTCCAGGTCTGAGTCTGGTCCAGGTCTGAGTCTGGTCCAGGTCTGGGTCTGGTCCAGGTCTGAGTCTGGTCCAGGTCTGAGTGTGGTCCAGGTCTGAGTCTGGTCCAGGTCTGAGTGTGGTCCAGGTCTGAGTGTGGTCCAGGTCTGAGTGTGGTCCAGGTCTGAGTCTGGTCCAGGTCTGAGTGTGGTCCAGGTCTGAGTGTGGTCCAGGTCTGAGTGTGGTCCAGGTCTGAGTGTGGTCCAGGTCTGAGTCTGGTCCAGGTCTGAGTCTGGTCCAGGTCTGAGTCTGGTCCAGGTCTGAGTCTGGTCCAGGTCTGAGTCTGGTCCAGGTCTGAGTGTGGTCCAGGTCTGAGTCTGGTCCAGGTCTGAGTGTGGTCCAGGTCTGAGTGTGGTCCAGGTCTGAGTCTGGTCCAGGTCTGAGTGTGGTCCAGGTCTGAGTGTGGTCCAGGTCTGAGTCTGGTCCAGGTCTGAGTGTGGTCCAGGTCTGAGTGTGGTCCAGGTCTGAGTCTGGTCCAGGTCTGAGTGTGGTCCAGGTCTGAGTCTGGTCCAGGTCTGAGTCTGGTCCAGGTCTGGGTTCTTTCTGTTGTTGAGATGAAGTCTGCAGCTTGTGGTGAACTCTGTATTTTCTCTCCTGAAGTCTTCTGGTTCTGGTGGACCTAGACTCTGATAGACCTACTTCCTGGAGAGTGTCCTACTCTAAGGTGGATGTTGTGAAGGGTTTTTCTCTCCAGTCTAAGGATGGTCTGGTTCACTTCCATTGAGAGACTGTATGTTGTGATTTCACAGAAACAGCTTTCAAATACAAATGTAACATCTGGAATCAGGTCCAGACCTTTTACCTGCTCAGTTTATGATGGATTACTGAGGGAAAGCTCCATGAAAAAGCTTTTGAAACAACTGTCCAAATACTTTTGAGCCCCTGCAAAAGAGGCAGCTCCACATTAAAGAGCTGTAATTCCTAAACCCTTTCTTGGATTTGGACGTGAATACTCTCAATTTACAGCTGAGAGTCTGTCTCTTTAACCACAGATGAATTATAGATCTGTGTTTTCAACATGTTTTGGTAAAAAAGGCTAAAATAACAAAACTTGTGTCAGTGTCCAAATACTTATGGACCTAACTGTACATGCCATAACTGTATTAAAACATAAGCATTTACAGAGGAGATAAAGTGTAAAAGACAGATAATAGTAGCAGTGCACAGACCCGGTCCTGATCAGAACCAGCTGTGGAGGGCCCGGACTCTGACTCATGTTTTTATAAACTCACTGTTTCTCAGACTTTCACTGAAACACAGTGAGTTTGAATCACGTCTGACTCGCTTTGGTCCAGACCTTTAATGTTTTTATTGTTAAAAATAAGAAAACGCCTCAGTGGACACCTGGACCTGAGGACAGTGGTGAACCACGTCAGAGGGTTTTCTGGTCAGAGGGACTCATCTCTGAGTCCAGACGTGGTTCCAGATGTGGTGGATATGACTTAAGTGAAACTCTGGGAACTCCGCTGTTTATTCGTGAATAATAAAAATGTTTATGTTGAGTAACACTGAGTCAAACAGGATCAGATCTGTACTGAGCTGACGGGAAACTCTCTCTGTTCTCTTCAATTAGACAAAAGTAAGACTGAACTGGGACTAAACCAGGTCTAAATCAGGTCTAAACCAGGACTAAACCAGGTCTAAACCAGGTCTAAACCAGGTCTAAACCAGGCCTAAACCAGGTCTAAACCAGGACTAAACCAGGTCTAAACCAGGACTAAACCAGGACTAAACCAGGTCTAAACCAGGTCTAAACCAGGACTAAACCAGGTCTAAACCAGGTCTAAACCAGGACTAAACCAGGCCTAAACCAGGACTAAACCAGGTCTAAACCAGGTCTAAACCAGAATTAAACCAGAACTAAACCAGTTCTAAACCAGGTCTAAACCAGGTCTAAACCAGGTCTAAACCAGATCTAAACCAGGTGTAAACCAGGTCTAAACCAGATCTAAACCAGGTCTAAACCAGGACTAAACCAGGACTAGACTAGGTCTAAACCAGGACTAAACCAGGACTAAACCAGGTCTAAACCAGGACTAAACCAGGTCTAAACCAGGTCTAAACCAGGTCTAAACCAGGACTAGACCAGGTCTAAACCAGGACTAAACCAGGACTAAACCAGGACTAAACCAGGACTAAACCAGGACTAAACCAACTCTAAACCAGGTCTAAACCAGGACTAAACCAACTCTAAACTAGGTCTAAACCAGGTGTAAACCAGGTGTAAACCAGGACTAAACCAGGTCTAAAGCAGGTCTAAACCAGGTGTAAACCAGGTCTAAACCAGGACTAAACCAGGTCTAAACCAGGACTAAACCAGGTCTAAACCAGGTCTAAACCAGGAGTAAACCAGGACATAACCAGGTCTAAAGCAGGTCTAAACCAGGTCTAAACCAGGTCTAAACCAGGACTAAACCAGGTCTAAACCAGGTCTAAACCAGGTGTAAACCAGATCTAAACCAGGACTAAACCAGGTCTAAACCAGGTCTAAACCAGGTGTAAACCAGGTCTAAACCAGGTCTAAACCAGGTGTAAACCAGATCTAAACCAGGACTAAACCAGGACTAAACCAGATCTAAAGCAGGTGTAAACCAGGTCTAAACCAGGACTAAACCAGGTCTAAACCAGGACTAAACCAGGTCTAAACCAGGTCTAAACCAGGACTAAACCAGGACTAAACCAGGTCTAAACCAGGACTAAACCAGGTCTAAACCAGGACTAAACCAGGACTAAACCAGGTCTAAACCAGGTGTAAACCAGATCTAAACCAGGACTAAACCAGGTCTAAAGCAGGTCTAAACCAGGTGTAAACCAGGTCTAAACCAGGACTAAACCAGGACTAAACCAGGTCTAAACCAGGACTAAACCAGGTCTAAACCAGGTGTAAACCAGATCTAAACCAGGACTAAACCAGGTCTAAAGCAGGTCTAAACCAGGTGTAAACCAGGTCTAAACCAGGTCTAAACCAGGTCTAAACCAGGACTAAACCAGGTCTAAACCAGGTCTAAACCAGGACTAGACCAGGTCAGGACCTGTGATGGAGCAGTAGATGAGTCGGGGGTTCGTGGTCCTCAGCCGCTCGTATCCCAGTTCCATCTGAGCGAGTTTCCCTGGGAGATAGTTCTCCACCAGGACGTCACACTTCACCGCCAACTGCAAAACACAACACACAATCATAATAACACTCATTTTATTTACATTTACAGAATATAATGTAACAGTTTAAAAGTGGCGTACCTCCTGAATGACTCTGGCTCCTTCAGGATGCTTCAGGTCCACAGCAATGCTCTGAGAATCATTTAACTCTTCAAGTTAACTTAACTTTTAAATCAAGTTAAATGAACTTGAAGAGATCTAAAACATTTTTAAAGTTAGGTGTCATGTTTCTTTGGCTGTACCTTCTTGTTCCTGTTGACGCTGAGGAAGTAGACGCTCTCTGTCCCCACAAACGGAGGCCCCCAGGCCCTGGTGTCGTCTCCCGAACCTGAGACAGAAAAAACAACATCTCCCAGAATCCTTCACTGCTCTCAAAGCCGTTTCATTTCTACCACAGACAGAGTTGTTAGTGATGGAGTCTGACCTGGTTTCTCCACTTTGATGACCTCTGCTCCCAGGTCTCCCAGGATCATGGTGGCGAAGGGACCGGCCAGAACTCTGCAGGAAAATCACACTTATATACAGATTTAGACAGCACATTATTATTATTATTATTATTATTATTATTATTATTATTATTATTATTATTATTATTATTATTATTATTAGTTTTTACAAGTGTCTGTCATGGCTTGCTTTTAATGTGATGAAATTATTTGATTTATGGCACAATGAAGTAGAAAAATAAACCTAAAGAGAGGACGCTCACCTGGTCAAGTCCAAGACTCGGACGCCCTCCAGTGGACGAACACAGTCAGCTGCTCAAACACGGACAGAAATTCATGAAGTTAATGGTTTTTAAATAACAGTCGCTGCTCTGCCAATCACATTGTAAATACGTCGTTAAAATAATAAATAAAAGATAAATATAATTCATTAATAAGCCAATTTTATATTTCAGCATTAACACAAAACGTTACATTTTTCTGAGATACTAAAATTACAATATGCTGTTTTTTCATTTTCATACAACTTATATTTATATAACTGTATTATTATTATTATTATAGTTTATTTTATGAATTTCTTTAACATTAAAAATAATAATAATACGTATACAGTCTGCTGCTCAAAAACGAAGAGAAATTAATTAAATCATTTTTTAAAGAGTTGATGCTCTGTCAATCTCATAGAAAATAAGTCTTTAAAATAATTTATAAACTATAAAAATAATTCATTAATAAGCTAAATGTAGATTTCAGCATTAACTCATAACGTTACATTTTTCTTACATACTAAAATGATTATATGCTCTTTTTATTTTTATATAACTTATATTTATATAGCTGTATTGTTATTATTATTATTATTATTATTATTATTATTATTATTATTATTATTTACTACAGTATATCGTTGTAATTAGCGTCTATAATTAGCATATGAGCTAATAGTTACATAATTTACATTTCTGAATTTTAATGTTATGGAGGACAAATAGGAACAGAAATGTGTCGGACCATAAAAGTTTGACATTGTATGATCAGATTTAATTCATCAATCACCACAAATCCAACTTTTATAAGTTAACTTTAGCAAATTATACTGACTTAGATCTGGGTCTATCAGTTCAGAATAATTTTTATAAATATAAACAACAACCATTGGTTCCTGCTGCAAAAAAAACCTGAAATTAATATTTTTATTTTGCTCCCTCGGAGAAATGAATGGATAGAACGTTAATCTCGGTACCAGGCTGCGTGCGCAACTTTTCTTATCATTCTTGGAAGGATTTATAAAATCATAATACTTTTACTATTATTATTTTACTATTTCCGGTCGAGCAGCTAACGGCTAACCTTACAACCGGAAGTGGCACTTGTCCAACTGGTTATAAAGTTTACGACGGCAAAACTTGTCCGAGAATAAACTTACCCCCTTTAGAAAACTGTTTAACAAATCTCCCCAGCCTGCCCGATCATGTTTCATTCATGTCTCGCTGTAAAGTTTACCACGACGTGCGTTATTTTGTTTTTAGTCGATTAGCAGTCCTAGCCTAACAGTTAGCCTTAGCATTAGCCCGGGCTCGTTGCCATAGTTACCCGTCTGCGTTTTTGAAGTGCGCCGCGTCGTTTGGAGACTTTTCCCCTGGAGCCGCAGAAAAACGCGACTAAACCGCGGACAAAAGGAAGAAACTCCGCGTTTGAAGAGGCCCAGAGGCGCGGACATGTTTGCTCCTGAGCGGGAACAAAGCTACAGAGCCACAGCTTCACTTCTGCAGCCGTCTTTACACAATAAAAGCTGTGTTTGAGCTCCACAGGTCAAAGGTTTTTGATTCTGCTGCCAATTTAGATTAAGGCAAAGGTCGTAAAACTCAGTGAAAACGAATAAAAACAGGACAAAACTGTTTTTAAACTTGGAATTAAACCAAGAATAATTCGTCTTGATACATAGAGAAACTAAACCGGGACTAAAGAAGAACTAACCATGGTTCTGTTACAGCTAAGGATGTGAAAAAGCTTCCTAACCAGGACAAAACCCCGGATAAAGACAGAACTGGTAACAGTACAGGGGAAAAATAAGTATACTTAAGCATTAGTAACTTATTTTATATCCCAGACTTAATATTATTCACTGAAATAAAGGTGAATATGATTAATGTCATTCTCCAAACCATTAAGACTCCCATTAGTAATGCCCGCAGTTGTCCAGCAGAGGGGGCTACAACATGAACAAAATAGGGGCCAATAGAATTCTATCAATATATTTGTGATAAAAAGTATTTAAATTTGTTTGTATGGAGCATTTTTACAGTTAAAAGGTGAATGTACAGTGTTATAGAACAAAAGACATAAAAGTATCTCTTATATGTTATAGGTTTAAATGTAAAAATAGTACGGCAAAGTCATTCTCCAACTGTTCACACCAAGAACCACCGCAGCAAATATTAACAGACTAAAATGAGTCTAAACCAGGTCTGAAACCAGAACTAAACCAGGTCTGAACTAGGACTAAACTAGGACTAAATTAGGTGTAAGCAGTGGAATGAACTTAAACCTTGCTGGACTAAACCTGGAATAAAACTGCTCATGAGTTAAACTAAACCAGGACTCGAGCTGAGAGACTCCCATGTACCACCAGGGGTCCCTGTACCACAGTTTGAGAACCCCTGGTCTTGTCTATGGAAGTCCACTAGAGTCAGTTCTGTCAAAATTTAATTGAATTTTATTTTTTTAAATGAACAGTTTTACCAGAAAAATTAAGTCTGGACAAAAATTCTCTCAGTCAAACTCATTTAAAGCCACATTTATTTTATTTATATTATTTTTTAAAGTTTAATTTCAGCAGAAAGTGGACATAATGAGGACACAAAGACGTCTCATGCGTCCGACAGAAAACACAGTCTGTAAACAAAAACATTCACAGTAAAACAAACCCAGGGTCAGTGCTTCAACAGAGGAACAGAGGCTGCTGCGAGTCTGGCTCTGAGCTCACACTAAACCAGGGTTAAACCAAGTCCAGGTCTAAACCAGGACTAAACCAGGACTAAACCAGGTCTAAACCAGGTCTAAACCAGGACTAAACCAGGTCTAAACCAGGTCTAAACCAGGACTAAACCAGGTCTAAACCAGGACTAAACCAGGACTAAACCAGGTCTAAACCAGGACTAAACCAGGACTAAACCAGGTCTAAACCAGGACTAAACCAGGTCTAAACCAGGACTAAACCAGGTCTAAACCAGGACTAAACCAGGACTAAACCAGGTCTAAACCAGGACTAAACCAGGACTAAACCAGGACTAAACCAGGTCTAAACCAGGACTAAACCAGGTCTAAACCAGGACTAAACCAGGACTAAACCAGGTCTAAACCAGGTCTAAACCAGGACTAAACCTGGGCTAACCCAGACCCGCAGCAGCCTGTATAAACAGTAACAGACTAAACCAGGCTCAGATTATTAAGCTCCTCAGAATTATTCAAGTTACTCACAAAGTACTTTTACTACACAGGACACTGCAGTACTAGTACCACACAGTATTACAAGTATTTACAGCAGAGTACAAGAGAGGGACTGTGGTTCTAGTTCTGGTCCAAGAGAGTCCAGTTCTCAAAGCAACACTAACTATGGGCCTGAGGCGGGTCACTCACACAGACAGACGGCCGTTCACTCTCTCATTCATTCATTCATTCATTCATTCATTCATTCATTCATTCATTCATTCATTCATTTTGGGACATTTAGAGTCTCCAGTTCACCTGTACATGTTTGTGTTTGGATGGCAATGAAAAGGACTAAACCCCAAGGACTAAACCAGGTCTAAACCAGGTCTAAACCAGGACTAAACCAGGTCTAAACCAGGTCTAAACCAGGTATAAACCAGGTCTAAACCAGGTCTAAACCAGGACTAAACCAGGACTAAACCAGGACTAAACCAGGACTAAACCAGGACTAAACCAGGTCTAAACCAGGACTAAACCAAGACTAAACCAGGACTAAACCAGGACTAAACCAGGTCTAAACCAGGACTAAACCAGGTCTAAACCAGGTCTAAACCAGGTCTAAACCAGGACTAAACCAGGTCTAAACCAGGTCTAAACCAGGTATAAACCAGGTCTAAACCAGGACTAAACCAGGACTAAACCAGGACTAAACCAGGACTAAACCAGAACTAGACTAGGACTAGACCAGGACTAAACCAGGACTAAACCAGGACTAAACCAGAACTAGACTAGGACTAGACCAGGACTAAACCAAGACTAAACCAGGACTAAACCAGGACTAAACCAGGTCTAAACCAGGACTAAACCAGGTCTAAACCAGGTCTAAACCAGGTCTAAACCAGGACTAAACCAGGTCTAAACCAGGTCTAAACCAGGTATAAACCAGGTCTAAACCAGGACTAAACCAGGACTAAACCAGGACTAAACCAGAACTAGACTAGGACTAGACCAGGACTAAACCAGGACTAAACCAGGACTAAACCAGAACTAGACTAGGACTAGACCAGGACTAAACCAGGTCTAAACCAGGACTAAACCAGGTCTAAACCAGAACTACACTAGGACTAAACCAGGTCTAAACCAGGACTAGACTAGGACTAAACCAGGACTAGACTAGGTCTAAACCAGGACTAAACCAGGTCTAAACCAGGTCTAAACCAGGACTAAACCAGGTCTAAACCAGGACTAAACCAGGACTAAACCAGGTCTAAACCAGGTCTAAACTAGGACTAAACCAGGTCTAAACCAGGACTAAACCAGGTCTAAACCAGAACTACACTAGGACTAAACCAGGTCTAAACCAGGACTAGACTAGGACTAAACCAGGACTAGACTAGGTCTAAACCAGGACTAAACCAGGACTAAACCAGGTCTAAACCAGGTCTAAACCAGGACTAAACCAGGTCTAAACCAGGACTAAACCAGGACTAAACCAGGTCTAAACCAGGTCTAAACTAGGACTAAACCAGGACTAAACCAGGACTAGACTAGGACTAAACCAGGACTAGACTAGGTCTAAACCAGGACTAGACTAGGTCTAAACCAGGACTAAGCCAGGTCTAAACCAGGACTAAACCAGGACTAAACCAGGTCTAAACCAGGACTAAACCAGGTCTAAACCAGGTCTAAACCAGGTCTAAACCAGGACTAAACCAGGACTAAACCAGGTCTAAACCAGGACTAAACCAGGACTAAACCAGGTCTAAACCAGGTTTAAGCCTGAATGAATGAATGAATGAATGAATGAATGTCACTTCTTAAAGGCCTAGCCATGTCTTTATTTGGGGACTAGGACTAAACCAAACCCTAGGCAGGTTCAGACTGGGAGTAAACCTCAGTAAACCAGAACTAAACCAGGATCGAACCAGTTTTAAACCCAAACAGTTCCCTGAGATTTATTTACAGATCATGCATCTTTATCTTTGTCTGGACTTTAGACCTGAAGACTGGACTAGACCCGGTCTTTCAGGGACCACCAAAGTCCGTTAGTCTGCTTCTTTGGCCCGGATCGAGTGCAGACTATTTTTTTTCTCATTGTACTTTTTACAAGTGGACTAACTTTTGTAAACAGAAGCATGTGAGTGGGATCGCTGCACCCATTGGCCGGAAATGACGGGGGCGGGGCAACGCAAAAATGCAGATTGTGAAGAAAACAATCATGCAGGACTTGCATGCTGCACTGTTACCTGAATATTTATTCTGTTTTTACATCTGTGAACATCATTTTGAAGTCAGTTTGAACACGTCTTACTTATTATTGTGCAGCAGCAGAGGCGGGCTGTAAGCTGTGGGCAGAAGATGAAGTTTTTTAAGACGACTCAGATTGTTTGGTGTGAGCATAAAGATTATGACTGGTTTTTATAATGCAGTGCTTGAGAGCCTGGTCAGATACGGCGTGGTTTCCTGGTTTGGGTCACTTTCTGTTCAGTACAAAAACAAAATTGAAAAACTCGTCAAAAATGCAATGAAAGTCATGGGAAGGAAAGAGAACCCATCCTTACAAGCAATTTTTGAGACTTCTGTCATGAGACAGGCCAAAAGAATCATAAATGAACCTTCTCACTTTCTGTACGGGCAATATGAAATTTTACCTTCAGGGCGGCGCTATCGTGCAGTCAAATACAAAAGCAATCGATATAAATGATCTTTTATTCCGACGTCTGTTGTCCTACTAAACAAACCTTCCTAACATCAGGTAGGAGTCATTTTTTATTTCTTAATGGTGGTTTTTATCTTATTTATTTTTCTGTGATTGTTCTCCTTCATTAGGAAGGCTGTGCTGATCGGTTCTGTACTGAGGGAGAGCAACATGGCCATGGTGTGGCCATATCTCTGTGAATGAAAAAGTGCATGTGAGCTGACTGTTGTCTGGTTGTTGTCATGATTGTGATTGTATTTAATCTGCAGCACTGTGAGCCCAAGACTAATTTCCCTCTGGGACAATAAAGTTGAATTGAACTGAAGCTGCGCTCTGTGCCCTGCCCCGCAGCCTGCAGCAGGAGGAGAACAGGAAATGTTAGGCTTTTAACACAAAGATCAAGGAGGCGGTGTCTCCTCGTGGCTCCAGGTTTATCCACGGCTCATGGCTTTTACTGCGACTCCTGCAGCTTTTTATTTCACTTCCTGCCCGGCTCCGGCAGCTCCTACCAGAGTCTGTTAGGGAGCGGACTGAGACCGCCTCAGACCGGTCTTGTTTGGTCCACACTTGGTCCGGACTAACGTGAGAAACAAACTCTGGTCTGTTTTAATTGGACCAAACAAGGCCGGTGTGAATACAAACTAAAGTTAGAACCATTATTAAAATGGAAAATCATACTTTCAGACCGTTCCAAATGGCCCACATTTAGTAAAAAATAAAAATAAAAATCAGAATATTAAAATATTTACAAAAGAAATGTTCGGCAGATCAGAGCCGAGGTCCATGAGTCTGGACTCTGACTTTGGATCTGAAACAAAACCTCGTGCAGTAAAGTTCTTGAAGACATTTTACAAAAACTTGAAAATATAAAATGGATGTTGCTCCGATGAATTTGATTAAAAAAAAATTCTTCATGAAAAAGAGTCCTCCAGTTTTTACAGAAAATATTGTCAACAACAGACTGAGGTTAAACCAGGACTAAACCAGGTCTAAACCAGGACTAAACCAGGTCTAAACCAGGACTAAACCAGGTCTAAACCAGGTCTAAACCAGGACTAAACCAGGTCTAACCCAGGTCTAACCCAGGTCTAACCCAGGTCTAACCCAGGACTAAACCAGGACTAAACCAGGACTAAACCAGGTCTAAACCAGGTCTAACCCAGGTCTAACCCAGGTCTAACCCAGGACTAAACCAGGACTAAACCAGGTCTAAACCAGGTCTAACCCAGGACTAAACCAGGACTAAACCAGGTCTAACCAGGTCTAACCAGGTCTAACCAGGTCTAACCAGGTCTAACCAGGTCTAACCCAGGTCTAACCCAGGTCTAACCCCAGTCCGTAGTGAACCGGTCTTCAGTAGTACCAGGTCGTGGTTAGCGGACCGGAGCTAGTCCCATGTACTCCAGGTTCTCGGCCGCCGGGAGGAACAGTGCATTGTGGGTAAGAGTGGAGCTGGTCCTGTAGTCCGGACTGACCGAGCCAAAGTCCGGGTTCATGTACTCGGGGTTGTCCAGCGTGTCCCTGAAGGGGTCGCGGGGGCGGGGCGCTGTGTTCAGGTACTCCGGAGCTCCCGGGGGTTCCTCCGGGGCGCGGGCCGGGCTCGGGCCGGTCCAGCCCAGGCTCAGGTCCTCGTAGTTGGGGTTGAAGACGTCCGACTGCGGGGCGGAGCCGTTGTCCTGGGCCATGGTCTGGTTCATGTACTCTGAGGGCAGACGTTTAGGGGTTAGACAAAAACTGGTACATCAGGAATAAATCAGCACTAAACCAGAAATAAATCAGGAATAAATCAGCACTAAACCAGAAATAAATCAGGAATAAATCAGCACTAAACCAGAAATAAATCAGGAATAAATCAGCACTAAACCAGAAATAAATCAGCACTAAACCAGAAATAAATCAGGAATAAATCAGCACTAAACCAGAAATAAATCAGGAATAAATCAGCACTAAACCAGAAATAAATCAGGAATAAATCAGCACTAAACCAGAAATAAATCAGGAATAAATCTGGACTAAACCAGAAATAAATCAGGAATAAATCTGGACTAAACCAGAAATAAATCAGGAATAAATCAGCACTAAACCAGAAATAAATCAAGAATAAATCTGGACTAAACCAGAAATAAATCAGGAATAAATCAGCACTAAACCAGAAATAAATCAGGAATAAATCAGCACTAAACCAGAAATAAATCAGGAATAAATCAGCACTAAACCAGAAATAAATCAAGAATAAATCAGCACTAAACCAGAAATAAATCAGGAATAAATCAGCACTAAACCAGAAATAAATCAGGAATAAATCAGCACTAAACCAGAAATAAATCAGGAATAAATCAGCACTAAACCAGAAATAAATCAGGAATAAATCTGGACTAAACCAGAAATAAATCAGGAATAAATCTGGATTAAATAAGGAATAAATCAGGAATAAATCAGCACTAAACCAGAAATAAATCAGGAATAAATCAGCACTAAACCAGAAATAAATCAGGAATAAATCAGCACTAAACCAGAAATAAATCAGGAATAAATCAGCACTAAACCAGAAATAAATCAGGAATAAATCAGCACTAAACCAGAAATAAATCAGGAATAAATCAGCACTAAACCAGAAATAAATCAGGAATAAATCTGCACTAAACCAGAAATAAATCAGGAATAAATCAGCACTAAACCAGAAATAAATCAGGAATAAATCAGCACTAAACCAGAAATAAATCAGGAATAAATCAGCACTAAACCAGAAATAAATCAGGAATAAATCAGCACTAAACCAGAAATAAATCAGGAATAAATCAGCACTAAACCAGAAATAAATCAGGAATAAATCTGGACTAAACCAGAAATAAATCAGGAATAAATCTGGATTAAATAAGGAATAAATCTGGATTAAATAAGGAATAAATCAGGAATAAATCAGCACTAAACCAGAAATAAATCAGGAATAAATCAGCACTAAACCAGAAATAAATCAGGAATAAATCAGCACTAAACCAGAAATAAATCAGGAATAAATCAGCACTAAACCAGAAATAAATCAGGAATAAATCAGCACTAAACCAGAAATAAATCAGGAATAAATCTGGATTAAATAAGGAATAAATCAGGAATAAATCTGGACTAAACCAGAAATAATTCAGGAATAAATCTGGACTAAATAAGGAATAAATCTGGACTAAACCAGAAATAAATCAGGAATAAATCTGGATTAAATAAGGAATACATTTAGGAATAAATCTAAAAATAAAGTCATACCAACAGTGGTATGTGTACATAGTGACAGCTACACTATATTTCCAAAAGTATTCACTCAGCCGCCCAAATAAATGAACTCAGGTGTTCCAATCACTTCCATGGCCACAGGTGAATAAGATCCAGCACCGAGGCTGCAGCTTTGTGGAAAAGTTTGTGGAAAAGTTTGTGGAAAAGTTTGTGGAAAAGTTTGGGGACGGCCCCTTCCTGTTCCGACATGACTATTTTTTTTTTTAATTATTAAATCGTTATTTAACCAGGAAAATAATCCATTGAGATTAAGAATCTCGTTTACAAGGACGTCCTGGCTGAGGCAGCAGCAGAGACAAAGAACAGGTATAAGACATTCCACAGAAAATACAAAATCAACAATATTTACAAACACTACAGAACATAAAAACTGCACCGTACTAAACACTTTAGGAGCACTTCGGCGGCGGCACAGTGTTTGGTTCTACTGACGGAGGTGAGAGGGGGAGGGGGAGAGAATTTTTTAGGAGTGTAGATATCACTGCGCCGACGCCGAAGTGCTCCTAAAGTGTTATTACGCCTTACATTATAGTACCCAGTTTTAGCCATGTAACTACTCACGTAACCGTATTTAAATCTGGAAAACGTGGAAGAGCTTGGTTGCTTCTAACTTGAGCCATGTTTGGTTCCATAGGGATAAGTTTGGCAAAGCTAAATGCTAACAAATTAGCGTCACTCCCCAGGCAAAGGCACACAGGGCACAAAGACCAGAGAGGTACGCATCAACTCAGATCAGGGAAGAACAGAGTTTAGTCTGGAAAAACGGTGGTCTGTTCCTTTAAGTTCATCTGTGAGTAAAGGCAGGTGAGCAAATACTTTTGGAAATAGAGTACATGTAGTTAAAAGGAATGCTCTGTGAGTAAAAGTTACTAAAAACATAAATTAATAAAAAATGTGTGTTGTGTAAAATTAGCTTCCACAAAAAGTTCAATAATCTCTTTCTCACATGGTGTCTCTGGCCCCGCCCCTTGGTCTTACCGTGTATTTTGGCCCTGCCCCCTGGTCTTACCGTGTATTTTGGCCCCGCCCCCTGGTCTTACTGTGTCTCTGGCCCCGCCCCCTGGTCTTACTGTGTCTCTGGCCCCGCCTCCTGGTCTTACTGTGTCTCTGGCCCCGCCCCCTGGTCTTACTGTGTCTCTGGCCCCGCCCCCTGGTCTTACCGTGTCCTGGGAGGTCGTCCTGGTCCAGGTCCCTGAGGGTGGGGTCAGTAATGTACCTCAGGAGCACGCTGTTCCCTCGACACGGGGCCCCGTTCTGAGGGAGACACAGTGGGTTAGGGACAGACTCAGACGTCCCGGGACAGAGAGTCAGACTCAGACGTCCCGGGACAGAGAGTCAGACGTCCCGGGACAGAGACTCAGACTCAGATGTCCCGGGACAGAGACTCAGACTCAGATGTCCCGGGACAGAGAGTCAGACTCAGATGTCCCGGGACAGAGAGTCAGACTCAGATGTCCCGGGACAGAGACACAGAGTCAGACTCAGACGTCCCGGGACAGAGACACAGAGTCAGACTCAGACGTCCCGGGACAGAGAGTCAGACTCAGACGTCCCGGGACAGAGAGTCAGACTCAGACGTCCCGGGACAGAGAGTCAGACTCAGACGTCCCGGGACAGAGAGTCAGACGTCCCGGGACAGAGACTCAGACTCTCTGTCCCGGGACAGAGAGTCAGACTCAGACGTCCCGGGACAGAGAGTCAGACGTCCCGGGACAGAGACTCAGACTCTCTGTCCCGGGACAGAGAGTCAGACTCAGACGTCCCGGGACAGAGAGTCAGTGACAGACTCAGACGTCCCGGGACAGAGAGTCAGACTCAGATGTCCCGGGACAGAGAGTCAGACTCAGATGTCCCGGGACAGAGAGTCAGACTCAGATGTCCCGGGACAGAGAGTCAGACTCAGACGTCTCGGGACAGAGACTCAGACTCAGACTCAGACGTCCCGGGACAGAGACACAGAGTCAGACTCAGACGTCCCGGGACAGAGAGTCAGACTCAGACGTCCCGGGACAGAGAGTCAGACTCAGACGTCCCGGGACAGAGAGTCAGACTCAGACGTCCCGGGACAGAGAGTCAGACTCAGATGTCCCGGGACAGAGAGTCAGACTCAGATGTCCCGGGACAGAGAGTCAGACTCAGACGTCTCGGGACAGAGACTCAGACTCAGACGTCCCGGGACAGAGAGTCAGACTCAGACGTCCCGGGACAGAGAGTCAGAGTGAGTGTTGTTTTTTTACCGAAGCGGCGGCGGTGGCGGCACATGAGGGCGCGTCCCGCTGCCCCGGCCCGCTCTCCTTGTAGGGCAGCAGGTATTCCTCGGCGTCCACCTCCTCCATGTCATCGGAGCTGAGCAGGCGGCTGAAGAAACGGCGGTCGCTGGGGCTCGGCAGCTCCCCCTGGAGACATTTCGATTAATTTTTTATTCCAGACGCATGGTTTTGGGCCATAACAACAAATAAAACATACAAAAAGATAAAAAGACAATTAATCAATGCAGTTTGTGTAAAGTTTGTTAACCCAGAGCCTCCTTGGGGCGGGACAGGGCAGCGTTAGTCAAAGCCTCTATGGCCCTTTTCACATGGGATAAGCATTTACCCCTGGACCTCTGTAATTCGTGAATTACCACCAACCTCAGTGTTTTTAGTCGGGCGTTCACACGGGATACACGATGTCTGTAATTTACTCGATTTTACAAACTTTATTCCAGATCTGACGAATTGAAAATCACACAGATTTATAATAAAAATCCCAGATTTCGTTTATGTTTCTAGCTCTACTTAATCTTAAGCTGCTATCTTTTGTTGATTTCCTGTCCTGACAAAAAACAAACTTTACCTCAGGCTACGACGCAGCTCATCCATTATCTGTAGAGATTTATCTCTTCTTAAACAGCAGGTGGCGCTCTTTATTAATCCATTCACTGTGATTCATCTCTGGATCTAACTTTAGCACTGAAAGCGTCCAAACTTTCCAAAACAGCCCAAAAACTTAGTCTAGTCTTTTTTTTTTTTTTTACTTTTTACTCTGAGAAAAGAAGTAATCGTTTTGGAGTAAAACCAAAAGAGACGTCTTATTATTGAGAGAGTTTAAACACAGAGGTAAAATGCAGCGTTAAAGACATTTTGGATCACTGTTACCAACTTTAGGAAACAATCTGCGACAAAATCAGAATCACAGACCTGGGATTCTCACAGGACGAGTTTTATCAGAGGAGCTCTGTGTGGCTGAAATATGGCCGGTCATTTTCGAGGGACATTTTTACAGACACGGGATAAAAATCACAGACAACATCGGTGATTATTACAAATTACTGGAGGTCCCTGGGTAAAACTGATCCCGTGCGAACAGGGCTTATGACTGAATTTTCAGACTCCTCCAGTCGTTGCATAAATTTGTGCATTAATTGTCCCAGCAGTGCCTCGTGGACTAAACCAGGTCTAAACGAGACTTTGTGTGGGTGCAGTCGTGGACCGTAGCCCTCTGTGGTGAGTAGGGAGTTGTTTGGTTTTGGTGAGTGCTCATGGAACCAAAGCTCTCCTGAACGTGACCCCGTGTCCCGGGCCGGGTCTCAAACCTCTGCGCGGCCGTCGTACCTGAATGACCAGGTATCTGTGAGGGTCCCGGGCCATCTCCGAAAACTCTCGGACCAGCTCCCTGAAGCGGGGCCGACTGGACGGGTCGATCATCCAACCTGAGGACAAAAAACACAACATAAAGTAACCACAGAGGAACGGAGAGTGGTTCTTAAACTGTGGTAGGGGTCCCACTGGTGGTACGCAGGCTCAGGATAAATACAGACTGGTTTAGTTCAGGTTTAGTCCAGAGTTAGTCCTGGTTTGAGTCCTGCTCTCAGTGTGGTTTGTACTCACACTTGACCATGATCATGTAGACGTCGATGGTGCAGATGGGCGGCTGAGGAAGCCTCTCTCCTCGCTCCAGCACCGAGGAGATCTCACAGGCGGGGATCCCATCGTACGGCTTCAACCCGAACGTCATCAGCTCCCACACCGTCACTCCTGGCACAACACAAAACACACAACACATCTGTGAGCACAACACAAAACACACAACACATCTGTGAGCACAACACAAAACACACAACACATCTGTGAGCACAACACAAAACACACAACACATCTGTGAGCACAACACAAAACACACAACACATCTGTGAGCACAACACAAAACACACAACACATCTGTGAGCACAACACAAAACACACAACACATCTGTGAGCACAACACAAAACACACAACACATCTGTGAGCACAACACAAAACACACAACACATCTGTGAGCACAACACAAAACACACAACACATCTGTGAACACAACACAAAACACACAACACATCTGTGAGCACAACACAAAACACACAACACATCTGTGAGCACAACACAAAACACACAACACATCTGTGAGCACAACACAAAACACACAACACATCTGTGAGCACAACACAAAACACACAACACATCTGTGAGCACAACACAAAACACACAACACATCTGTGACAATAACTCCTGACACAACACAAAACACACAACACATCTGTGAACACAACACAAAACACACAACACATCTGTGAGCACAACACAAAACACACAACACATCTGTGAGCACAACACAAAACACACAACACATCTGTGAGCACAACACAAAACACACAACACATCTGTGAGCACAACACAAAACACACAACACATCTGTGAGCACAACACAAAACACACAACACATCTGTGACAATAACTCCTGACACAACACAAAACACACAACACATCTGTGAACACAACACAAAACACACAACACATCTGTGACAATAACTCCTGACACAACAATGAAATTTATTCTAATGAAATAAATAAACCAATAGCTTTTTATTTAGACTAAATATTTGGTAAATGAGCAGATAACAGTGATAAATCAACTGTGAGCCTTAGATCATACGGTGATCATGGTGATCATGGTGATCATACGGTGATCATGGTGATCATACGGTGATCATACGGTGATCATGGTGATCATACGGTGATCATGGTGATCATACGGTGATCATACGGTGATCATGGTGATCATGGTGATCATACGGTGATCATGGTGATCATACGGTGATCATACGGTGATCATGGTGATCATACGGTGATCATATGGTGATCATGGTGATCATACGGTGATCATGGTGATCATACGGTGATCATACGGTGATCATGGTGATCATACGGTGATCATGGTGATCATACGGTGATCATACGGTGATCATGGTGATCATACGGTGATCATATGGTGATCATGGTGATCATACGGTGATCATGGTGATCATACGGTGATCATACGGTGATCATGGTGATCATACGGTGATCATGGTGATCATACGGTGATCATATGGTGATCATGGTGATCATACGGTGATCATGGTGATCATACGGTGATCATGGTGGTCATATGGTGATCATACGGTGATCATATGGTGATCATGGTGATCATACGGTGATCATGGTGATCATACGGTGATCATACGATGATCATGGTGATCATACGGTGATCATACGGTGATCATACGGTGATCATGGTGATCATACGGTGATCATACGGTGATCATACGGTGATCATGGTGATCATACGGTGATCATACGGTGATCACATGGTGATCATACGGTGGAGGTCTCTGAGGTAACCCCAGTCCACTGTATCCATATAATTCTGTATCGTGATAAAAGGATTTACAGCCTGTCACTACTGCACTGTGCTTTCAAATAAACCCTAAATTTATATAAAAACTTAATCAGAAATACAGAAAGATTAGTGGGCGTTAGTTACAGAATATCGTGACTTAAATAAATAAGCGTACAGTAACAAGAGCTGGGACTGACCGTAGCTCCAGACGTCGCTCTGATGAGTGTATGTCCACTGCAGGATGGACTCCAGGGCCATCCACTTTATGGGCACCTACGGAGAGCGCAGAGGGACAACATTCAGGTCCCTGCTTATCTTTGTATTAAAAACCAGACTGTAACGTACCTTCCCTCCGTCGGCGTGGTACTCGCTCTCGTTGGCCGTGAGCAGCTTGGCCAGACCAAAGTCCGTGATCTTGACGTGGTTCGGAGATTTCACCAGAACGTTCCGGGCCGCCAGGTCTCTGTGGACCAGGTGTCTGTCCTCCAGGTACGACATGCCCTGGACACGAGACACAAGGGACACAAGGGACAGGGTAAAGTCTCAATATTACGGTAAATGCAACGTTTTGTCCGTAAGTAAATGTTTGTTGGAGCAGGTGTCTCTGCTCCAGGTAACTCATGCCCTGAACAGGACACAGGGCAGGGGGAAATTATTGTCACTGAAGAAAGAAATTGTTAGATTTGAGCTCTTCCTTGTTCCAAACCTTATGGTAAATGCACTGTACTGTCTATGTACGACTTCTTTGATTTGTTAGAAAAAATAAAAATCTTAAAATCTGTTTAAAGCCATTGTAGGAAATAGGGTTTTTAAACATATTTTGTAATGAAATTAAAAAGTTTTAGTTTTTAACCAATAAATAGCCCTCAAAACAGTGAGTGGGTTCAGAAACTAGTATCTGTATTTTTTATTCAAAAAATAATTACATTTTTATAAAATTGTATATGTGTATGATTATTGGTGGGAGTGGGAGAGTCTTCCTGGGAAAGCAGTCGCAGTCACGGCAGAGACCTTTGCAGCGATCTCTCCTGCAGCCTCTGCTGCCTTCGTTAGAAAAACAAAAACTCTTTTAAATAAAGAAGAAAACAAACAGAGGTTAGACCGAGAAAGAGCTAAAACTAGAGAACTGAATATTGGAGCGGCATTTGATCGGTGGAGAGATCTCCGGCAACGAAAGGGGCTCAGAACAGATGCTAATGTTGCTACGTTTCTTTGAAACCGGTGAGATTCTTTTCTTTATATTTGTAAAACAGCGCCAACTAATGGTAACATGTGCATATGTGCAGTACCTCAAAATGTTGGCTAGAATGAGTCCTGCAGTTGTCTGTTGCATTTGTATAAGCAACACTCAGTGACGCTAGCTAAGCAGCTAGCATTAGCTTAGCAGCTAACAATAGCTAGCGATCTTACTCTTCCAGTCCTTAGAATGATTGTTGCTGTTGTATGGAGCCTTGTTGCTGTGGGACGACTGCGAGTGTGGATCAGATTTATTTCACTACATTTCTTTTATGTTTGAGAAAACAGAAGGTTGTGGCGTCCACAGCTTCTCACCGACTGCCGTTCTAAAACACCGTGACCGTGGTCTCAGCGTCTGCCAGGGGCGGGATATAATGGATATAAAACAGCGCCCTCTGGTCAGTTTTGTGCTCACTGCCTACAATGGCTTTAATAGTACAAAGACATTATACTTACTCTTTTGTAAATACTGAATGCATTTTTTTCTTTTAAAGTCAAACTCTTTTAAGATATGTATTTTTTTGGCTTTATCAACAGGACATAGTGAAGTAGGAAATCTGGAAGAGACACGGTCAGAGTCCGGACTCAAACCCACAAAGCCGAGGCATTAGTTTGAGCTTTTTCTCCTTTTCTAAAAGGTTTGTGGAGCTCATTAACTCTTCAGTCAGTCCTGTTTATTTATCTCCACTTTCTGTTTAATTAAACCTTTCACCTCACGGGAATCCAAAATAACAAGACAAAAGCATTAATCTGCCTTTTTCATCTGCCATTAAGCTTTTCACACATAAATAAATATAAATAAAAGTCTTTAATGAGTTCCTGCTCGTGTACAAGTCTTCCTCTAATCCTGCAGAGCTCTGCCAGAGCCTCAGAGGTCGGCAGAATATTGTTTTTAATCCCGGTCTGATGTTAAACGGTGGGAAAGTCTCGGTGCTGGAGGTCAGAGCGATCGATGCAGAGCCGAGCGGACTCATTAACGAGGAGGTCCACAGCTGAGCGTCTGTGAGGAGGAAACCTTCTCTCATCAAACCAACTCTGCTCTGTCCAGGGAAACCCACTTCTCTACATGGAATGGGTCAGGGTCCTTTCTCTAAACTGAGTAGCTGCTCCTGAATTCTGATTGAGAGGTTGAGAGTCTGTCCTGTTATACTCAGAGGTAGTTTCACCTTTCAAGGATCATTTCCACACAGGGAAAGCTGCTCTCTAAAATGTCTTATGTTAGCATTTCTCCTGAACCTTTGTAAGAGCCAAGTGCATTCTTTTTCTGATGCATTTTAGAAAAATTAGTTGTCCCTAGAAACCCGCTGTTAAACACCATCATGTTGTGATGGCAGTCATATTGCCAGCTCTGTTTTCTGCAAAATATAAAATCCAGCCAAGAAGGGTCACAGGTCAGCGGACTCTGTGCCAGCCCAAAGCCTGGAGAAACGGAGAGGGTTGCAGGGTTGGAATTCTGAGGTAGATTCTGCTGCTAAACATTAAAATACAGAATTTTTTACCTGTTTTTTTGGCCAATATCTCTGCATTTACAGGGTTTAGGGTCTTTTTTTGTCAGTACAAACCTAAAGTGCAGGGATGTCGTCACTGTAGCGTCAGAAAGTGCTGATATTATTCAAACCCAGTGTGAGTGCTGTCAGTAGGCCCTGCGTGAGCCACAGGAGCTAACAAAACACGATCAGGTTCAGTATTTGTGGATTTTCTGTTTGGATATTTCTGTAAAACCCTGGCCTGTGCATTTACACAGCCCCCTGCTGCGTCTGAGGGTTAGACTTCAGAACGTTCCAGAACCTGAACACAGCCTGTCCACACTGATCCTGTTGTGTTTGGTACGGCCTCTGTAACAAACTGTGCTGCAGTCTGTGTCCGGCTCTCGACGCAGAGTCAGGGGCCCCAGGGCAGGTTCTCAGAGTGGGCCCTCAAGTAATGAAGCACATTCAGTAAGTGTATACATCTGCATATAATACTTTTAGTAATGTTGACTAATCATTTTTTTAATACAGCTATTCCCAAAGTCAAAAGAGTCGCAGCCCCCTTAAATTTCCAAAAACCCCACGCGGACCCCCAACTTTACAACGTCCCCTATTCAGAAGACTTTGTTATATTTTTTTCTCCATATATTTCTATAAAATGTTACAAAAAACACTGACTGTTGGCTAAAAATTGTTTTAAAGTAATATTTTTAACTTAAGTACTTATGTACTTAATATTGACAGCCTCTGGGGACCCCCCTCAAGTACCCTCACGGACCCCCAAGGGGCCCCGGACCCCACTTTGGGAACAACTGCTTTAAATATTCATAGATGTCAGATGCTATTAGGAGGAAAGTAGAAGAAGAAAGATGAAGAAACTTAGTGTTGTTCATTATTAAACTTTGTAAGCCTTAAGTAAATATTGTACATTTTATTTTTTTATCGTGAGAAAAGCTTGTTCCTGGAGTGGCTGCTGTTAAATTTATAGCCTAGACTTTACATAACCCATTAATATTGACTATAGTTAAGGACTCTCTGTGGGGCCCCTCATGTCCTGGGCCCCGGTGCAGCTGCAGAGGCCGCACTGCCTGATGTTACGCCCCTGTATGGAGTTATTAATGAGGCCTTACAGTGCTGTGAAAAATGATCCCCCTTCATCCCTTGTCATAAATGACGTGATTAAGCAGTATTTGTAAAGCTGAGTAAAGGGAAGGGTTACAGACCCATTTCTGAGGCTTTTGGGCTCCAGCAAAACCTGAGAGCAGCCATGATCCACCGACGGAGAAGAACAGAGGAGTTCTTCTGTAGTTTGTATGTGGACACATTTAGGAGTCACTAATATGAGTAGTACTTGTTGTACCTCAGTACGTGTGAGTGTGTACTTGTTGCAGTACTGTGTTGCAGTACTTGGGCCTCACCTTGGCGATTTGGACGCACCAGTTGAGCAGCCTCTGAGCGCCGATGATCTCGCGGTGCTGCCGGACGTAGTCCAGGAGACACCCGAACGGCATGAGCTGGGTCACGAGCTGCACCGAGGACGTCAGGCAGATCCCCAGGAGACGGCAGACGTGAGGGTGGTCCACACTGGCCATGACATACGCTTCCTGTACACCAAATACACCAAATACTGCAGTACAAGTACACACTGGCCATGACATACGCTTCCTGTACACCAAATACACCAAATACTGCAGTACAAGTACACACTGGCCATCACATACGCTTCCTGTACACCAAATACACCAAATACTGCAGTACAAGTACGCACTGGCCATGACATACGCTTCCTGTACACCAAATACACCAAATACTGCAGTACAAGTACACACTGGCCATCAAACATAAAACAAACATAGAACAAATATCACAACAAAAAGTCTGTCAGAACTCTGCCAGACCTCTGTCAGACCTCTGTCAGAACTCTGTCAGAACTCTGCCAGAACTCTGTCAGAACTCTGTCAGAACTCTGCCAGACCTCTGTCAGAACTCTGCCAGACCTCTGTCAGAACTCTGTCAGAACTCTGTCAGAACTCTGTCAGAACTCTGCCAGACCTCTGTCAGAACTCTGTCAGAACTCTGTCAGAACTCTGCCAGACCTCTGTCAGAACTCTGTCAGACCTCTGTCAGAACTCTGCCAGACCTCTGTCAGACCTCTGTCAGAACTCTGTCAGAACTCTGCCAGAACTCTGTCAGAACTCTGTCAGAACTCTGTCAGAACTCTGCCAGACCTCTGTCAGAACTCTGTCAGAACTCTGCCAGACCTCTGTCAGAACTCTGTCAGAACTCTGCCAGAACTCTGTCAGAACTCTGCCAGACCTCTGTCAGACCTCTGTCAGAACTCTGTCAGAACTCTGTCAGAACTCTGCCAGACCTCTGTCAGACCTCTGTCAGACCTCTGTCAGAACTCTGTCAGAACGCTGTCAGAACGCTGTCAGAACTCTGTCAGAACTCTGTCAGAACGCTGTCAGAACTCTGTCAGAACTCTGTCAGAACTCTGCCAGACCTCTGTCAGAACTCTGTCAGAACTCTGTCAGAACTCTGCCAGACCTCTGTCAGACCTCTGCCAGACCTCTGTCAGAACTCTGTCAGAACGCTGTCAGAACGCTGTCAGAACTCTGTCAGAACTCTGTCAGAACGCTGTCAGAACTCTGCCAGAACTCTGTCAGAACGCTGTCAGAACGCTGTCAGAACTCTGTCAGAACTCTGTCAGAACTCTGTCAGAACTCTGTCAGAACGTTGGGATAATGAGGCCAAACTTTTGCCTGTATCTAATTTATTTAGTGTGCAGCAAACCTTTGATAAATCTGGCCCTTTGTTTTTTGGGTGCTGATCGTATTTTAAATGAAGATAAATCTTACGTCCAGTATTTCCTGGTTTGCTTTGGGAGAAGTGGCTTCTCTCAGAACTTTGATGGCGACTCGGATCTTCACCTCCTCTCCTTCTGGGAACCACAGACCCTAAAAAACCACGGCCAGAGAAGTATTTCACCTACAGTTGCAGCTGTGTGTATGTAAATGTATAACGTCAGTACAAATACTGCGCAGTAACAGTACAGTTGTTCCTGTTTACCTTGAAGACGGTCCCAAAGGCCCCAGACCCCAGAACTCGGATCTTCTTGATCTCGGTCTCCTTCAGGATCCGGAGCAGGGCCTGGTTCGGTGCCTGGCCACTAGGGGTCAGTGGCTCCACCAGCTGAGGAGGAGACATAACTTAACTAATCTTAACTCTGCAATTTACTAACAATCTTTTAAATTACAGGGCAGGTAACGTTACTCGTTAATACGAGAAAGTTTCACGTTATAACAAGATCATTTTTTCATGAAAACGTGATAATATTACATTTACATGAGATACCTTTCTCATTTAAACAAGATCATTTTCTTGTTATAATGTAATAACTTTCTCTGCTCTGAGTAAGTGTAATATCTGAGACATATGAGAAAACATCATCTCATTATTTTTCTTACACACCAGTGACAACATAATTTTAAAGTTATTACATTATAACAGAAAATTATCACGTTTTAACCTAATATGATCACATTTTAACAAGAAACTTTCTCGTATTAATGAGAGAAGCTACCAGTACTTTTTCTTTCCCAGTGGCAGTTCTCCGTCTTTAACAGAGTAAACAATAGCGTGTCTGTTTGTAAATGATGAGTATATGGTCTATGAGTCATGTGACCATCACAGGCCACTGCTTTTACTGTTGCACTGTGGGAAACTGAGTCCAGTCCAACTCAGAGGTACTTTAGTTTAGTTTAGTTCAGTTTAGCTCAGTTCAGATTAGTTTAGTTCAGATTAGTTTACTTCAGTTTAGTTTAGTTCAATTTAGTTTAGTTTATTTCAGTTTAATTCAGTTCAGTTTAGTTCAGTTTAATTAAGTTCAGTTGTTCAGTTTAGTTTAGTTTGGTGTAGTTAAGTTCAGTTTAGTTAAGTTTAGTTTGGTGTAGTTTAGTTCAGTATAGGTCAGTTTAGTTTAGTTAAGTTCAGTTTAGTTCAGCTCAGTTTAGTTCAGTTCAGTTTAGTTCAGTTTAGATCAGTTTAGCTCAGTTCAGTTTAGTTCAGTTTAGTTCAGTTTAGTTCAGTTTAGATCAGTTTAGCTCAGTTCAGTTTAGTTCAGTTTAGTTCAGTTTAGTTCAGTTTAGTTCAGTTCAGTTTAGATCAGTTTAGTTCAGTTTAGTTCAGTTCAGTTTAGATCAGTTTAGTTTAGATCAGTTTAGTTCAGTTCAGTTTAGATCAGTTTAGTTCAGTTCAGTTTAGATCAGTTTAGTTCAGTTTAGTTTAGATCAGTTTAGTTCAGTTTAGTTTAGATCAGTTTAGTTCAGTTTAGTTCAGTTTAGTTCAGTTCAGTTCAGTTTAGATCAGTTTAGTTCAGTTTAGTCTGGACCTCTCTCTCCTGCAGCAGCCTCCTCAGAGTCCTCTTCCTGCTGATTCTCCGCCGCCGTAAGAAAATAAAAACCAGGAGCGACACGAGGACGACGACGAGAAGCGCTCCCACCACCGCAGCCGCCAAGACCGGGGGCTGGGTCTCACTGAGGGAGAGCAGAGGGTTAAACCGGGTCTAAACCAGGTCTAAACCGGGTCTAAACCAGGTCTAAACCAGGTCTAAACCGGGTCTAAACCAGGTCTAAACCAGGGACTAAACCAAATCTAGGTATAAACCAAAACTTACTCGATACAGTTGGACAGTCCGGGACCAGAACACCTGAGAACAAGAACAAGATCAGTGTCTGAACAAGTTTTAGAGCCTGGACTTGGTCTGGAATCAGTCTAAACCTTAGCCTTTTTCGGATCATAACTAGCTTGTTGTTTGGCTCTAAACGCGATGTGTCGCTTTCTCACGAGATTCCAGACTATTTGACTCCGGGTCAGTGGCGCTCACAGTGAAAAGACAGCAGGGGGCGCTGCAGGACGGTTTATTCACCCCACAACAACTCACTAAACATCACACAGACTCACAAACCGGTAATTTAAGAGAGAAAAGTGACTGAGTTCTGCTTTAGAGTCCTGATCAGGGAGGCCAGGAGATCTACCTGATATTTTTTTACCCATTATTTCTTTTAGGCACAGCGTGGTGGGCGTTTATCAGGGTTATTATTATTGCAGTGGTTAAACATGAAAATAAAAATAGAACACAACACAACACTTTTTCATGACTTTTCCAAAACCTTTGACTAAATTTCCAAGACCCAAAGAATGACTTACACATTAATAAATAGTATTCAAAATGTCCAGCGTGCCACATTAGAAACACCGTATTTTCCGGACTATAAGTCGCACGTTTTCATAATCTGAAGCGGCGCTTCGTCTACCTCCGGAGTTGGCGGAGTTGTTCAGAAGCGACACCGAGGATGAAGAATTTAAAGGATTTAGCGATTAGGAGTGAGATGGTGAGTTTGGTGAACTTGTTATATTATGTTCTTTATGCTATAGTTATGTGAATAACTGTTAATATATTACGTTAACATACGAGACACCTATTCAGTTCGTTGTTTATGCTTCATGTAGCTGAATAACCATCAATGTGTTACGTTAGCATAGCGCACACCTATTCAGCTGTTGTTCTCTATTCTATTATTACTATAACTCGCCTTTCAACATGAAATGTCTGTTCTTGGTGTCGGATTTTGTAAAATAAATTTACCCCTAAAAATGCGACTTATAGTCCAGTGCAACTTATATATGTTTTTTTCTTTTTCATTATGCATTTTTTGGCTTGTGCGACTTTTATACTCCGGAGTGACTTATAGTCCAGAAAATACAGTACATTTGCTGCAATTTCATGTTTTAAATTCAGAAATTAGTCACTAGAAGAAAAATGTGTGTCTCTGTTTGAAAGCGTTATCACGAACTCGTAGTGGCCGAATGTTACACACTGTTTCAATTTCCAAAACTTTACACCAAAATATAAAGTTTACAGCGTTCTACCGAGTTTAAACCCTGTGGCTCCGGTCCGACCGCAGCTCTGTGTGGTTCTTACCCCTTGGTGCAGTTGGGGTGGCAGGGCTGGCACTGCTGCTCCGGGTCGGGGTATTTCCAGATCATCCAGCTCTGGTCGCCCAGGACGCCCTGAGGACAGCGGCCCACGCAGTGAGGGCCGTCCTGGAACTGGGAGCAGCGCGTGCAGCTGTCCGGACCCTGCACACAGACAGAACCGTGAGAACCGTGAGAACCACAGAGAACCACAGAGAACCATGAGAACCACAGAGAACTACAGAGAACCACAGAGAACTACAGAGAACCATGAGAACCACAGAGAACTACAGAGAACCACAGAGAACCGTGAGAACCACAGAGAACCACAGAGAACCATGAGAACCACAGAGAACTACAGAGAACCACAGAGAACTACAGAGAACCATGAGAACCACAGAGAACTACAGAGAACCACAGAGAACCGTGAGAACCACAGAGAACCACAGAGAACCATGAGAACCACAGAGAACTACAGAGAACCACAGAGAACTACAGAGAACCATGAGAACCACAGAGAACTACAGAGAACCACAGAGAACCGTGAGAACCACAGAGAACCACAGAGAACCATGAGAACCACAGAGAACTACAGAGAACCACAGAGAACTGTGAGAACCACAGAGAACTACAGAGAACCACAGACAACCGTGAGAACCACAGAGAACTACAGAGAACCACAGAGAACCACAGACAACCGTGAGAACCACAGAGAACTACAGAGAACCACAGAGAACCACAGAGAACTACAGAGAACCACAGAGAACTACAGAGAACTGTGAGAACCACAGAGAACTACAGAGAACCGTGAGAACCACAGAGAACTACAGAGAACCGTGAGAACCACAGAGAACTACAGAGAACCGTGAGAACCACAGAGAACCGTGAGAACCACAGAGAACCACAGAGAACCGCAGAGAACCGTGAGAACCACAGAGAACCACAGAGAACCACAGAGAACTACAGAGAACCATGAGAACCACAGAGAACTACAGAGAACCACAGAGAACCGTGAGAACCACAGAGAACCACAGAGAACCATGAGAACCACAGAGAACTACAGAGAACCACAGAGAACCGTGAGAACCACAGAGAACTACAGAGAACCACAGACAACCGTGAGAACCACAGAGAACTACAGAGAACCACAGAGAACCACAGACAACCGTGAGAACCACAGAGAACCACAGAGAACCACAGAGAACCACAGAGAACTACAGAGAACCACAGAGAACTACAGAGAACTGTGAGAACCACAGAGAACTACAGAGAACCGTGAGAACCACAGAGAACTACAGAGAACCGTGAGAACCACAGAGAACTACAGAGAACCGTGAGAACCACAGAGAACCGTGAGAACCACAGAGAACCACAGAGAACCGCAGAGAACCGTGAGAACCACAGAGAACCACAGAGAACTACAGAGAACTACAGAGAACCACAGAGAACCACAGAGAACCACAGAGAACTACAGAGAACTACAGAGAACCACAGAGAACCACAGAGAACCGCAGAGAACCGTGAGCACCACAGAGAACCACAAAGAACCATGAGAACCACAGAGAACCACAGAGAACCACAGAGAACTACAGAGAACAGTGAGAACCACAGAGAACCACAGAGAACCGTGAGAACCACAGAGAACCACAGACAACCGTGAGAACCACAGAGAACCACAGAGAACCGTGAAAACCACAGAGAACCACAGAGAACCACAGAGAACCGTGAGAACCACAGAGAACCACAGAGAACCGTGAGAACCACAGAGAACCACAGAGAACTACAGAGAACCACAGAGAACCACAGAGAAGAGGCGGCACGGTGGCATAGTGGTTAGCACTCCTGCCTCACAGCAAGAAGGTCCTGGGTTCGATTCCCGGACCGTGTGGGGCCTTTCTGTGTGGAGTTTGCATGTTCTCCCCGTGTCTGGGTGGGTTTCCTCCGGTTTCCCCCCATCAACCTCAAAACATGCACAATAGGCAAAAACCTCCAGCCAAATACTCCTGACCAGGATCCTGGCTCAAGATCTGGAGAAGGGTTCCCGGGCGCTGCACTGCAGCAGAGAATGAATTTCCCCTATGGGGGATCAATAAAGTAAAGTATACCTTAGAACTACAAAGAACCGTGAGAACCACAGAGAACTACAGAGAACCACAGACAACCGTGAGAACCACAGAGAACCACAGACAACCGTGAGAACCACAGAGAACCACAGACAACCGTGAGAACCACAGAGAACTACAGAGAACCACAGACAACCGTGAGAACCACAGAGAACCACAGAGAACCACAGACAACCGTGAGAACCACAGAGAACCACAGAGAACCACAGACAACCGTGAGAACCACAGAGAACTAAACCAGGACTAAACCAGGACTAAACCAGGACTAAACCAGGTCTAAACCAGGACTAAACCAGGACTAAACCAGGACTAAACCAGGACTAAACCAGGACTAAACCAGGTCTAAACCAGGACTAAACCAGTATATTTGTGAATGTGCTCATACCGGTCCGGAGCAGGTGGGGGCGCCGTTCTGAAGCAGACACTCAGAGTCACACTGCACACAGCGACCGTCCACCTCCACCTCGCGAGGGTCACTGCACAGAGAGAAAACACATTCACACAGGGTTCTCAAGCTGCGGTGAGGGTCCCACTGGTGGTACATGGGCTCTTTCTAATCGTGAAGATGAAAACCACAAATAAAAAGATAACAGACTGGTTTAGTCCTGGTTTAGTCCTGGTTTAGTCCTGGTTTAGTCCTGGTTTAGTCCTGGTTTAGTCCTGGTTTAGTCCTGGTTTAGTCCTGGTTTAGTCCTGGTTTAGTGGTACCATCTTTAACGGACTAAACTGAGCCTAAATCAGGACTAAAACCTAAACAACCAGAGCAGAACCAAAATAAGAGAAAATCAGGATCTAAACCAGGACTAGACTAGGTCTAAACCAGGACTAGACCAGGTCTAAACCAGGACTAGACCAGGTCTAAACACATTGGATGTTTGTGTATAATGGCCACATTATCAGCTCCAGAGTGAAACCTGTGACCTCGGAGCAGACTGTGGCTCCATTGTTGGGACGTGTAAAGGATTAAATTAGAGAGACGTGAGTCTGAGTCGGAGACGCATGCTCAGACTCAGACACAACAACAGCCACAGTGGAGACAGGAGAGAGTTCACCATGCGTAACCCTGCGGTCTGTCCAGCAGGGGGCGGTCTCCGTGGTACTGACGCAGGGATACGCTGTGTATCTGCTGGGAATGCTGCAGAATTACTGTTTTCCCACTAGGGCTGCACAATATATCGCAAAATGATCGTTATCGCAATATCAGCAAAAACAATATCAGTATCGCAAGAATCTAAATATATCACAATAACACTGTGGTCTTCATCTGACAGAGATTTACACTGAAGAATCATTTTCCACCAGAGCCTTAAAAGAACATGTGTTGTGACTAAATAAAAATGTTTAAAAAGTCCAGTTTTAGTGGTAATTTAATTAATTTAGTCCCAGCTTAGCCTTGTTTTATTCCTGGTTTAGTCTGTGGTAAGTTTTGATTTTGTGGCTGTTGTGACTTGTAAATACAGGAACTTACATTTTTGTGAAATGTAGTGAATTTAACTCACTATGTTCCAAAAGTAGGAACTATTTTCAAATATCGCAATAATATCGTTATCGCAGTTTTCAACATAGTTATCGAATATCACATGTTTTCGCCGTATCGTGCAGCCCTAATTCCTACTTCAAAAAGCACAATGATGCATAACAATCATGATGTGTACTCTGTCTGCGTTTACAGAGACCTGCACTCACACAGCTCAGCCCAGAGCTGGCCATGTTCCTGCTGTGGCTTTACCGTAACGATTTCCACATCCAGACACTTTAATATCTATATTTATAATACGATAGTGGCAAATCTGACCATTTATGACATTTAAGGGAAGTTCAGCTTCTCTTGTTGTCAGTGAGTAATCACCACTGGAGAGACCTGAGTCTGAGTCAGAGACAAATGAACTCAAACTTAGACACAAAAACAGGAAAACAGCCACAGAAACTGGAGACAGACTCACTCTAAACCAGGACTAAACCAGGTCTAAACCAGGACTAAACCAGGACTAAACCAGGTCTAAACCAGGACTAAACCAGGACTAAACCAGGACTAAACCAGGTCTAAACCAGGACTAAAGCAGGTCTAAACCAGGACTAAACCAGGTCTAAACCAGGACTAAACCAGGTCTAAACCAGGACTAAACCAGGTCTAAACCAGGACTAAACCAGGTCTAAACCAGGTCTAAACCAGGACTAAACCAGGTCTAAACCAGGTCTAAACCAGGACTAAACCAGGTCTAAACCAGGTCTAAACCAGGACTGAACCAGGACTAAACCAGGTCTAAACCAGGACTAAACCGGGTCTAAACCAGGTCTAAACCAGGACTAAACCAGGTCTAAACCAGGTCTAAACCAGGACTAAACCAGGTCTAAACCAGGTCTAAACCAGGTCTAAACCAGGACTGAACCAGGTCTAAACCAGGTCTAAACCAGGTCTAAACCAGGACTAAACCAGGTCTAAACCAGGTCTAAACCAGGACTGAACCAGGTCTAAACCAGGTCTAAACCAGGTCTAAACCAGGACTAAACCAGGACTAAACCAGGACTGAACCAGGTCTAAACCAGGTCTAAACCAGGACTAAACCAGGTCTAAACCAGGACTAAACCAGGACTAAACCAGGACTGAACCAGGTCTAAACCAGGTCTAAACCAGGACTAAACCAGGTCTAAACCAGGACTAAACCAGGTCTGAACCAGGACTAAACCAGGTCTAAACCAGGTCTAAACCAGGACTAAACCAGGTCTAAACCAGGACTAAACCAGGTCTAAACCAGGTCTAAACCAGGACTGAACCAGGTCTAAACCAGGTCTAAACCAGGTCTAAACCAGGACTAAACCAGGACTAAACCAGGACTGAACCAGGTCTAAACCAGGTCTAAACCAGGACTAAACCAGGTCTAAACCAGGACTAAACCAGGACTGAACCAGGTCTAAACCAGGTCTAAACCAGGTCTAAACCAGGACTAAACCCAGGACTAAACCAGGACTAAACCAGGACTAAACCCAGGCCTAAACCAGGTCTAAACCAGGACTAAACCAGGTCTAAACCAGGACTAAACCCAGGCCTAAACCAGGTCTAAACCAGGACTAAACCAGGTCTAAACCAGGACTGAACCAGGTCTAAACCAGGACTAAACCAGGACTGAACCAGGTCTAAACCAGGACTAAACCAGGTCTAAACCAGGTCTAAACCAGGACTGAACCAGGTCTAAACCAGGACTAAACCAGGACTGAACCAGGTCTAAACCAGGACTAAACCAGGTCTAAACCAGGTCTAAACCAGGACTGAACCAGGTCTAAACCAGGACTAAACCAGGACTAAACCAGGTCTAAACCAGGACTAAACCAGGACTAAACCAGGACTAAACCAGGTCTAAACCTGGTCTAAACCAGGACTGAACCAGGTCTAAACCAGGACTAAACTAGGACTGAACCAGGTCTAAACCAGGTCTAAACCAGGACTAAACCAGGTCTAAACCAGGACTAAACCAGGACTAAACCAGGACTAAACCAGGTCTAAACCTGGTCTAAACCAGGACTAAACCAGGACTAAACCAGGTCTAAACCTGGTCTAAACCAGGACTAAACCAGGTCTAAACCAGACAGAGTCTGGGGGGGCGTTACCCTTGCAGCAGGTTGCAGGCCTCCACACAGCGCCCCCTACGGTCGAAGTGCAGGCAGGACACACACAGAGAGGGTCCCGGGCCCCAGCAGCCCCGGTCCGAGCACTGGGGGTCACATGACGCATTCTGCTTTACTGCAACACAGAGAAAGGAAGGTTGTGGGTTAGACTCCTGCTCTGTCTGAGCGTTCCTGTGGCCCCTGACAGGAGCAGGTGTGAGGAGATGAATGAATGAAACTCACGGCAGTGCTCCGGTGGGGCGTTGTACTTCAGGCCGATCGTCTGCGTCTCGGTCTTGAACAGCGCCCTCCACTGGTCTCCTCGGGTGTAGCACAGCTCAGAGTTATTCCTCAGCACCACTTTTCCGGAGCTGATCTCTCGGAGCGAGCGGAGACCGAGCCAGTGCAGGTTCACCGCCTGCATCACCACCAGACTGTGGCCCCTGGGACACAACAGCACACAGCTGAGGCATCCTCTGCTCTGAAGGAAAACAAACTCTTCCACTCGCTCTCAAACACAACCTTTTCATTCTTTTCACACTTTTTCTGGAGGATTCCTTGCAAACTTCGCAATCTTACAAGTCCTGTCATAGCCAGATTCCTTAACCCTAACAGTGTATGAAAGACTGGGCCCCAACAGATCTATTTCTTTAACTGATTCATTTCCAAATTAGTATTATTATGATAATAATAAAAACTAAATTTACTAAATTTAACAAAAGAATAATACTTTTTCTGAACAAGGGATAGTCAGTTGGCTGTAAGATGAGTAAAAAAATAATGACAGTGAGCAAAACTTAAAATTTAAAGTTTTTAGACGTGAACAAAAAATATTCATTGTTGAAAACTTGAAATTTTGAGTTGGCCCCAAAACTAAAAAATCTTGAGGGACCCTGTTGCCTTGAGTTTTTGAATTTTCTCAGCATTTTTTTTTTTTTTTACAGTGTATGATGCAACTTTCCTCCATCTCAGTCTGGAAACTTTATCTCCAGAACCTCTCACACGAGCCGTCCCTCTGATGGACTCATGAACTAATCCTGCGACCACACAGGCCGCTCTCTCAGGGCCGGGCCCCGCCTAAGGCCCATAGTCGCTGGCAGAGTCTCCAGCCTCGTAAATACTTGGTTCTCACTGGTGAACGGTGCGTCCTCTGATGATCTCCAGGTTCTCAAACACAGACAGAGACGTCATCTTCTTGGGCCAGCTCAGGATCAACAGGAAACCTGCACGGGACAGAACATGGACATAAACCAGGGGTGGGCTACAGCGCCACCTACAGGCAGAGAGGACTGTCAGCCTCTTATACGAACCGGTGATTTCCTTGACCGTCCTGAAGTACTCCAGTTTGGCCGGATCCATCGGAGGGATGTTATAATGAGGATCTCTGGACAGACACAGAGAGAACTACGTCAGTTTACTACGTCCTGCTCCTGCCTCTGCAGCTCAGCTCTCTCTGAACTTTGTCTAATGAAGAAGTCATAAAACTAACACATTTACCGTGATACTGTTCACTGCTGACAGAGGTAAGGTCACCCTGGATTGTGGTGGGACCTGTGACCTTTAGCGTGAACAATCTGAACTCAGTTGAGTCTGTTGAGCTCAGTCTGCTCTAGAAACATCTAGTGAGCATCCATTATGGTCTCGGGGGGAATAGCAGGCAGTAAATCTGAAATTTCTACAAAAAAGGTGTGGCCCAAGGTTCAGTTCCTGGCCCTGTTCTTTTTACAGTATTTATTAATGATCTTGTGTCTTCAGTTAAATACAGTGTTGACACAGTTATCTACGCTACAGCGCCTTCTATGGCTTCATTATCCAAACTGAAAAGTGATTTTCTTGCCATCCATAATTGCATGATTAAATATAAACTTCAATTAAATCCCAATAAAACAAATTCAATTTATTTTTCTATAGATATTATAAATGGTATTCAAATTAAAAGAGTCACAAGTTACAAATACTTAAGAGGAATCACTTTGTTTTAAAGCACATGTTGACTGTTTAAGCCTCAAACTGAAAATAAAACTAGATTTATTTTTTTATAGAAACAGGCAGTGCCTTACGTTTGACAGCAGAAAGAAAGTTGTGCAGGCAACATTTTTGTCTGTACTTGATTACGCTGACACAATACTTTTGCAAGATCTTGCAATTATGCAATGATGCGTTCCACATCATCATCAACTGCTGAGCTGTAGCCGCCGTTTAAGCCTTGACCCGGAAATACATTCTGTCTGGTGGTGATCAAAAATAATTGCCTTATCTCGCAACAGTATTGCAAGATCTCGCAAATATTTTTTTTCTCACCATGTCCCCTCCCGGGCTCCGTACAAAACATACTCAAACTTTCTCAATTTCCTTCTGAAGAACTCTTTAAATCTCTTTTAAATTGTGTCTTGATTGGTTTTAATTGATTTTAATTAGTTTTTAATTGTTATTGATGTTTTATGTTTTCATTTTGGACTCACCCGTTGAAGGTGGTGGGGAGGATGGAGATGTCTCCGTTGATCTTGGTGCAGTTTCTGAACAACTCGATGTTTGAGGAGTTTACTCCCAGAGTGTTGATGAGGGCGCCCACTCCCATCCCGTCGCACGCTGGAACCAAAAACGCGGTCAGCAACAAATCTGCCTGACCCACCAAACAAACTCTTTTACAATTCTGTACAAAGAAGTGAGTCTGGTCCCTTCAGCTGAATTTTGTTTTTATTGGTGGAGTAACCAATCAGAGAAATGAAGGGCGGGACGTAAGTAGAACATCGCTGACCCAAACAAACATGGCGTATTCTTGCTGTTTTTTTCCATAAAAGCCCAGACTCCTGTGTATGTGAGCAGCTCTGTCCTTATTTGTGAGCGGAAGCAGAAGCCAGTTGTACAAAGACTTGTGAAAGAAAAAGTGGGTTTGTTTGAATGTGGTGGACGTCAGAGGGACTTTACTGTTGTTAAAATGGAAACAGGACCAAGACAAAAATCCCAACAACAACGAGGACTTCAGCAGAACCAACAGGAGACCAAGGAAAGACCTAAACACCGTTAATCACAGACAAGTTATTACATTAGCTCTGTAGACATCTGTATTAGTGAGACGCGCTACAGATAAACAGATGTGATGGCCAGGTCCAGATTGACCAAGGAGAAACGTTTCCCTCCAAGTGAAGAACCAGACTGTCCCGTTTTCAAAAAGAAAGTAGGAGTAATGTTCTACAGTCAGGACTTCCTTACTCAGGGCGCGGTCTCTCTCTCTGTGTTACCTTTGGGGCAGGGTCCGTCACAGTCCTTACAGCGGTGGATCCCGTTCTCCAACACCTCGTACTTCCCAGAACTACAGGTCCTCACACAAGCGCCGTCTGTCACCACGTAGTTATCTGAAAACACAGAGGGAAGGCGTTTGAGAAAATGACCGAGGTTTAGTTGTGTAGAGGTGAGCTGCAGGTCGTACGTGGACAGGCTTTCACACAGAAGGCTCCGAAGGTGAACCTGGCGTTGGGGTTGGAGACGACCTGGTGAGTGTTGACGTCGTAGACCAGCGGAGGAGGACAGGCGTCTTTACAGGTGCCGTCGTCGTTAAACAGTCTGCAGGCCTAGAGGAAGAGCAGAGAGGAGGGTTATGGGTGTAGAGAGAGAAGAGGATGCAGAGGAGAGGTCAGGTCATGGATGGAGAAAAAGATCTGGGGATTGAATGATTTCGCGGCCGCCGTTGTTTTCAAAGGTTGTTGCTCATTGGGGCACAATGCCAAAAAAGCTTTTCTGTCTTCCAGGTCATTTCCGTGTTGTGCAGCCTATAGAGGGCGCGCTCTCCCTGATTTCATACTACTCTGTCCTGTCAATAAAGCCTAAAACAAAATGGCCAAAACCAGACTCCACTTTGAAAAAATGCTGCGCGCCTCGATACAGAACAGCAAGAGGAGGAGGGAGGAAACACTTCTTATGCAGAAATAAAGACTAATAAAGTATGTATGAGTGAAGAGATGAGACTGTGATGTTTGGGAGTTTGTTGAGGCTACGTGGACTTCTGTGATCCATGGACTGTATCGATGGGCGCAGGCTGATAGGACCGGTGTTTCTGCGTAAGTGGTAAGAAGTTCTGAATATTATTTCTCGCAATACCTGTCAGACAAATTGCAATTAGATGTTTTTCCGAAATCGTTCCAGGCTACGGCCCTCAGGTTAAAAACAATCCTCCATCTGCAGAGCCAACTAAAGCACTATTCCGCAAAAAGAAAGCCATATGTGAACATGGTCCAGTGCCGTCGTGTCCCGGGACAAGGCTCATTTACAAGTGGAGATGCTACCCAATGGTAAACCTGCCCCTGTCCCAACTATTGTGAGACCTGTCGCCGTTATAAAATTTGAAATGAGCTCATTTTGTGCATAAAACTGTAAAAGTGTCTTAGTGTAAACATTTGTTATGTTATCTATGTTCTATTGTGAATAAAATATTTAGTATTTTAGTTTTTATTTTATTCAAATATAAAAAACAACCCAACATTTCTGGAATTCGGGTTTTGTATGTTTTATAAAAATGGTTGGTCCTGAGGCAGTTCTGAGTACAGTATGCTGAGTTCTGATTGGCTAAGTGTGTATTCAGTTACACTTAGAGGTAGTTTGAGTCCAGTCCTCACCAGACACTCAGTGGCCCTGGGGCCCGTGCAGCCCGCAGCACAGTGCTCGTTGCAGCAGTCGCTCGGTGTGGGCCCTCGACACCTCCTGCTGCACTGGTCGGCACAGTGCAGCTTCGTGACTGATGATAACAGAAAAACATATTAGCAAACACATCACTGCTAGTGCTAAAGCTAGCACTAATGCTAGTGCTAATGCTAATGCTAGTGTTTGTTTACATTTCTGGCAGTGCTCTGGTCCTGGAGCCCAACAGGATCCATTCTCACAGCTCGCATCACACTTAGGACCTGGAAAACAAAATACAAATACAGTCAGAAATAAACCAGGACTAAACCAGGACTAAACCAGGACTAAATCAGGTCTAAACCAGGTCTAAACCAGGACTTAACCAGGACTAAACCAGGACTAAACCAGGTCTAAACCAGGACTCACACTGCTTGGGGTAGTCGTCGTTCATGAGCACCATACTGGGGTGGCTGGCCTTGTCCAGGACGTCCCACCACTGAATGGAGTCCATGTTACAGAGCAGAGGGTTGTTGGTCACCTTCACTCCTCCTTCTAAGATCTCTGACAAAAACAACAACAGTAAACAAGGTAAACAATAAGAGAAGTAGGTCAGAGCCCTTCCCATTCAGACCTATCCAGATCTGTTAAAAGAGACACATTTTTTGTCTGGACTTAAGAGCTAAGTCAAAATAAGCCGTTAAAAAAAAGAGTTGTCAAGAGTCAAACTAAACAAAACAACACTGGTCGCTATGGGGATAATGAAATCTGATTGGCCGCTCAGTGTCCAATCAGAGTCCAGGAAAACTTCACGTGAGAACCTGACACTGGTGCATCTCCAACATAAACAGAACTAAACCAGTATAAATCCAGTCTTTAGACCTGCCCCACTCAGAGACCGGTCCTACTGTGAGGATGACGTGAGCGGCTGAGGCAGGGTGCGGTCTAATTCCTGAAGTGATGACAGAAAAATGATCTATGCCTTCGTGGACCAGAGCCAGGAACGTGACAGATTAATCCACGCCGTTAACAAGGAGAGGTGAGATTACTTTTCACCCAAATTCAAGAAGAGAAGTGAAGTTTTAAGTTTTAATTCAAAAATAATTCATACACAAGAGAGGGGTCGACCAGAAATAGACAAAGAATTCATTGTAAGACCATAAATAAACCAGGGTTAAACAAGTGTAAAAAAAATGGCTGAACTAAAATTTTACAAAATAAGGACAAGATTGAGACATCCAAACATCTGCCGTCTAAACCTACGACCTATGACCTGTTCTATCGAGTTAAACTGTATTACCCCTGCAGGGAAACTCTTCCTCTTCCAGTTCCTGGTCAGGAGGCCCTACCTGGAGGATGTTTCCATGTTTGGAGCATGTTTTAGGTCGATGGAGGAAACCAGAGAGCACAAACCAAACCCGAGGAGAACATGCAAACTAGGGCTGAATGATATTAAAAATATATCTAATTGCAATTTGTCTGACAGATATTGCTGTTGTGATTAGATTTGCAATATATTTTGTTAAATCAATGTACAGTTCACAGTTTACAGTTTAAGCCTGTGATGAAGCACTGACTGTTAAGTCTCATTTCAAACAGGTGCATGAAAAGGCCCACATCAAAATATTAGGGTTGCATCAGGAGGGGTATCATGTTAAAATGCCAATTTGTGATATTCTAATTTACTGACACGGGCCTGTATATTGTGACCTGAATAAAAATATGCTCCATGAAAAAATAAAATGGCTGTGGCTACAGTCCGTGGGCAATGTCTGAAGCTGCAAAGGAACAAATCTGACTGACTTAGATCAGGTCTGAACTAGTAGCACTGTAGCACAGTTTTAACACATTAAAACCCTGCAAAGACGAAATATTTTGTTCTCTGCAGTGGACATTAAATCACATAAATAACTGCAGCCGTTGCGATTCGCTAATTCCAACAATTAAAATTGCAATTTTGATTCAATTGTGATTTGTGGAGCTCTAACGCAAACTCCACACAGAAAGGCTTCTCCTGGGGGAAGAACTGAACCCAGAACCTTCTGCTGTGAGGCTAACCACTCTGTCACTGCTACTGGACTTTCTACTGTTGCAAATGTTTGTAAAAGCGGCGGGACTTTCAGTGGAATATTAGGAGCTGATTGGCCAAAGCGCCACCTGGTGACCGTCATCAGAGCAACAACGCATAAAACATATTACTTTTTGTAAATTGCGTCTGCACTTTGTATGATTATGTTTTCTGGCATCACCATGTTGTTTACAAGCAAACCTAAACCCCGCCCACTCACAGCAGTTCTGCCACCCCATTGGTTAAACCACCAGCGGTTCAGACTCCAAGTAGATAAACCTGAGCCTGACAGGACAGATCTCACCACAGTCCAGCTGCTGCTTTAGCTCTAGAGCTCCTGGCTGCAGTACTTTGTGTATTTTTGGAGTATTTCTGGTGAATGTTTACCGGTCAGACTGCTGAGCTGCAGGTACCGGACCCCGCTGCTGTAGTTCTGCTGCTCCTGGTTGTAGAGGTAGTTGGACATCACCACCAGAGAGAACTTTCTCTCGTACAGCGTGTGTCCTCTGATCAGACGCAGGTTGGACAGTGGGACGGTGTCCACTTCGTTCAGGGCGATCAGGACGTACCCCCCGACCTCCTCGATCGTCTGGAGAGAAGAAGAAACATACACGATAACGTTCCCCGCTACAATCAGGGGGAAACGATCTTAACCCCTCAAATCTCACAGTGGTGAAGAATCCACTAAAACTACTCGTGTTCCTGTACTCACGCCCCTCACCCATCGCTTTTTTAGTTTTCTTGCTCACAAACAAAAACATCAGCTCATGGTTAAGACTGAAAACAACACCTTTATCTGTGCCTTCACTGCTGTTTACCTCCACTTTTAGAGATGTGACGTTCAGGAACGATACGAATCTTCTGAACGGCTCTTCACCGTGAACGATGAGAAAGGAATCAGAGAGGTGCTCTTTTTGTGTTTGTTTGCTTTTTTATTCTTATTCATCAAAATGAAGAAGCTCTTTTTTGTTTACCAACTGTGAAAAAACTTTATAAGAAAAAGTAGAAGAACTCAAGCTCAAGAAAGCGTCAAACGTAAACAGAAAGAGAGGATACGAGAGGAGCACAGCCTCTACATCTGTGTGAAGGAAAGTTTACTGCTTAGTTTTTACTGACATTTTTTGCATGAGTCCAAAATATGTCCAGGTTTATAAAATATTTCACACATGATTTTGTTCCCACTCACTTCCATTAAAACTTCATTTTTTGATTGAACTGCAGCGGAACAATAAAACTGTACTTTACAGGTGACGACCATTTCAATATAAGCTTCTGGTTTGGAATTTACTTTTTTCTTGATTATTCATCAGAGAGCCTAAAAATGACAATGTAGCTGAGGGCTCTATTATTACTTTTAAGGATGTGAACACTTTTGGTACTAAAAGGCAACAAGTGTCACATTTTTCCAAAAAATAAGAATTCATCAAAATAATTTTTGGTGTCTGTAAGACCATAATAATATGTTTTTAAATATTTTGCATAGCACTTAGTATGGTCAAAATCATAATTTGTTTGTGTTTTAGTGGTTTACAGAGGCAAAATGGCACTTAAAGGGTTAAAAAAAATTAAATATTAAAATATAATAGTTTTTACTTTTGGGGAGATGAGCAGTTTTGGCACGAAAGGCTGTAAGTTTTTTAAGTCAATAGTAATGTCCCACCAATAGAATATGTTTTATTTTTATATATTATCCCAGCGTTTATTTTCTGAATGAACTGACTTGGAAAATGCTTCTGAAAATGACGTAAATCCAAAAATAAGCCAGTCTTAGAAATGAACAGATTCCAAAGATTCGGCTCCCGGTAAAGAGCCATAAATCCCTCCTCTATCCACTTTCCAACATCGTTGTCATTGAGCAAACAAGTCCTCGTCCCGTGCCCTGGTTCATTTTTCCGTTTGGGTGATTCCCTGGAAAAGTGACGTGATGTAAGCAGAAGAACGTGCTGCTGCCCAGAGGAGCGTTTCTCTCTGATGGGTTACTCGTGATGAACCCGGACGATCGGAGAAGACTTAGCTTTGAGCAAACAGTAAACTGTCCACACTTGTCACCACTGAGTGATGATAAAACAGAGAAAGAGTCTGTTCCAGCTCTGCTCACACAGAGGAACAGCACAGACAGAGACACTGACGGTTTGGAGAAAGGAGTTTGAATAAAAGTGTAACAGTGTAACAGGTGCTCAGGGGTTAAAGCTGCAGGTCTGAACCTCGCAAATCACAGAAAAAAAACATAAAAGTGTTCTCCAGAGCTCGAGCTTCAAGTCAGTTTTTGTTTGACGGCAATCGACCTCATATTCGCCGAGATACGTATTCATAAATAGATCACTGAAATAATCCGCTCATCGCCACACAGAGGTCGACCGATCAGATTTTTCTGGGGCCAATGCCGATTTTTTAAACTCAGAGCAGCCGATGGCCGATAAATACTGCCAGTTTTTTGGGACTTTTTATTTTTGGGATTTTATGAAAGAAATTGATATGATATAGTTATAATATAGTTTGTTTTAGTAATGCTTATTAAAACACAAACAAATGTGTTAGAATGAGAGTGAGAACAGTTAAAGATGAGTTTTTTGAGAAAACCAGTCAGGAAATCTCAGCCAAACTCTGTGCAGGCGGAGTTAAGGGAGAGCTACAAAATGCTTTTTATTTTATTTTTTTTGTTTAACGAGGTTCTGTTCCAGAGAAATGAGCAAAATCTTTTTATTGGAGTTTTGAGCTAGAAGAATAGGCCGATTGCTGATTGACTTAAAAAGGCACAAATCGGCCCGATATCAGTGGACCCCATTCATCGCAGACCTGCGCAAAAACTTTCTTACAATATCTTAGTTTACGTTTTATAAAAAGAAACCTAAAACATGAGCTGGGACGTCAGTATTTCCTCAGGGCCCTGTGAGTTTCTGAGCTGAAGTCCACAGTTCTCAGTCCGGACGTCCGGTCTCAGTCTGGTCCTGGTCCTGGTCCCGCTCAGAGTTCAGTGTGACACAGATCTGTTTGTGTGGGCGGTGCTCAGATAACACAGCTGTGGCCTTCAGTTCTCATGCGTCAGACTGTCCCTGAACGCACCACCGCCACAAACAAACCCCACGTTTATCTCAGAGGGTTTGACCGAGGGGCGGGCGGATCTACCCAAACATCCATGGTACGAGGACGGGACGTAGGAACAGAGCGTCGGATTCTGGACGACACTTCCTTTGATATCAGATTGGTAAAAAGAGCCACGCACTCCTGGTTTGAACAAAAATGAATTCCTCTGAGTGCTGTGAAAGTTCAGCCGTTTAAAGGACAGATTATTCCTCTCTTCCCTGGTCTCCTGTTAGTTTTCTGCCTCCTACACTTTCCCCAAACACCGACTGAAAACAGGAAGGACACCAAACAAAACCTG